>NSJW01000782.1:0-466167 GCA_019955255.1 Castanospermum australe
AAACACACACAGATGAAACTAACAGGAAACTACAAAGAATAGACTGGAAAACTGAAAAGAAAATTACACTGCTGGAATACTACACGTAACAGCATGACAGAATGATAAGATGACAAAGGTTTCCAAGCTTTCGAGAGGCTTGGTCTCTCCCTGTCCAGATTCTCTCTCCGAAAATTCTCTTCCTCCCTCTGTTCTGTGACTTCCCACCTTTTGTATTCTGCAGAACCCATACTGCCCCCCATTCCTACCTAACAGCCATTCTGCAGAAAACCCATACTGCCCCCCACTCCCCATAACTGCCATAACTGCCATTCTGCAGAACCCATACTGCACTATTTTTCTGCTGGGCTTCCGTAATTCCCCTAACCTTGCTTCTTTGGTACTGTTTCCTAATGGGGGGTCTAACAATACTCCCCCCAAAAGTTTCAACCTTGTCCTCAAGGTGGAATTCAGGGAAATTATCCTGAATGGTGAGGAAAGGTTCCCATGTGCTCTCAAAATCTGGCAAGTCCTCCCATTTAATTAACACTTCCAGCTCCCCATTTGATGCGGTCCTGACATTGAGCACTGCTGCCGGGTACACTCTCAGTTCCCATTCCTCTGTTAAACTTTTGGGTAAGGGTTGTTGGTTCACCACCTCCGCTGCTGACTTTTTCAGTAGGGATACATGAAAAAACCGGATGTATCCGTGTGTAGTCAGGAAGGTGTAGCTTATAGGCAACCTGCCCCACTTTTTCTATCACCTTGTAAGGGCCGTAAAATCTTGGACTTAACTTTTCATTTGTTTTCCTTGCGAGAGACTTAAAAGCGGTAGGGACGTATCTTTAAGTAAACATAGTCTCCCGGTTGGTAGCTGACATCTCTCCTCTTCTTATCTGCTTGTGACTTCATCTTGTTCTGTGCCATAGCTAGGTTATCTTTCAGCTCATCCAAGATCATGTTTCTATCTGTCATGAGTTGATTAACCCCTTCCACCACGGACAAATCTTCCGGTTGCCTTAGCAAGATGGGCGGTCCCTTCCATACAATGCCTTAAAAGGAGACATTTTAGTAGAACTGTTGTAATTGGTGTTGAACCAGAATTCCGCCCAATTTAACCACTTAGGCCACTGCTTAGGCTTATCCCCCACAAAACACCTGAGATAAGTTTCAAGACACCTATTCACTACCTCTGTTTGACCATCTGACTGCGGATGATAGGCTGAACTGAGCTTGAGGGTTGTTCCTGATAGCTTGAACAGATCTGCCCAAAACTGACTGATAAACACTCGGTCTCTATCCGAAACTATTGAAGTAGGGAACCCGTGTAACTTCACTATCTCCTTCACAAATGCTTCAGCCACATCCTTGGCTGAAAATGATGACACAAAGGAATGAAGTGGGCGTACTTAGTGAGTCTGTCCACAACCACCATGATAGTGTCTACGCCGTGTGCCTTTGGCAATCCTCCTACAAAGTCCATGGAAATATCACTCCACACTTGAGTTGGGATCGGTAATGGTTGCAGCAAGCCGGCCGGAGATAGTGCCCTGATATTTGTTTCGTTGACAGATGTCACAAGCTGCCACAAAGCTCTTGATGTCTCTCTTCATACCTTCCCAATACAGCAGCCCAGCAATCTTCTTATATGTCCTAAAGAAACCCGAATGTCCTCCAAAAGGGGTAGCATGGAATTCATGTAATATTGAAGGTATCCTCGTCGAACTTCTTGACAAAAACAATCGTCCCTTATAGTACAAACAGTTCCCCTTCGCCATATAGCCCGGACAAGCTTCCTTATCTGTTAACAAATCTTGCAGGATAGTTTTCAGCTTGCTGTCGTTTAGCACCTCTTCCGCCCAATGCTCAGATTCTGTCATATGAAAAGTGGAGATGGCACAGAATTCTTCTCTTCTAGACAGAGCATCTGCTGCCTTATTCTCTCCTCCAGGCTTGTACTGCACTTCAAAGTCAAACCCCATCAACTTTGAGGTCCATTTCTGCTGTTCCTCACCCAACAGCCTCTGCTCAGTCAAGTAACTTCAGGCTTTTCTAATCTGTTCGGATCACAAAATGCCTCCCTATCAAGTAATGCCTCCACTTCTTGATTGCTAATACTACTACCATCAATTCTCTTTCATATACTGATTTCTGCTGCGCCCTGCATGACAAACCTTGGCTTAGATATGCAATCGGTTTCCCTTCTTGCATCAGAACCGCCCCCAACCCTTTGCCAGACGCATCTGTCTCCACCACGAATGGCTTTGAAAAATTTGGTACTGCTAACACTGGAAGAGTTACCATGGCTAACTTCAACATTTCAAAAGCCAGCTGTGCTTCCTCATTCCACTCGAACCCGTCCTTCTTGAGCAGCTGAGTTAACGGCCGGGCTATCTTGCCATAATCTTTTACAAACCTTCTGTAGTACCCTGTCAACCCCAAGAACCCACGGAGTCCTTTAACATCCTTAGGTTTCTGCCAACGGGTCATGCCTTCAATCTTTGCAGGGTCAGCTTGGACCCCTTCAGCTGAGATGATGTGACCCAGGTACTCTAATTTTGGTTGCCCAAAACTGCATTTCTTTTTGTTAATCAGCAGTTGATTCTCTCTTAGTTGTTGCAAGACCCTCTTCAAATGCTGCAAATGCTCTTTTCTGCTACTGCTGTATATGAGTATATCATCAAAAAAACACTAACACAAATTTCCTCAAAAATGGGCGGAATACCTCATTCATTAATGCTTGAAACGTGGAGGGTGCGTTGGTCAACCCAAAAGGCATAACCAAAAACTCGTAATGCCCTTCATGAGTGCGGAATGCTGTCTTGAAGACATCCTCTTCTCTCATCCTGATTTGATGATACCCTGACTTTAAGTCTAGCTTGGAAAAAATCACTGCCCCTCCCAACTCATCTAGCAGCTCATCTATAGCGGGGATGGGAAACTTGTCCGGTACCACCACTTTGTTCAAGGCTCGATAGTCCACACAAAATCGCCATCCTCCATCCTTCTTTTTAACCAATATAATAGGGCTGGAAAATGGACTCGTACTAGGCCTTATAATTCCAGCTGCTAGCATTTCAGCTACTACCTTTTCAATCTCATTTTTCTGATAATGCGGGTACCAATAAGGTCTGATGTTGGGTATTGAGGATCCCTCCTTCAGCCTTATGGCATAATCCTGTCTTCTGGAAGGGGGCAAACCGTGGGGTTCCTTGAAAAGATCCTGAAATCCCTCCAGAACCTGTTGCAACTCCTCCCACTCTTCAATTTCTGTTTGCTGCTTGATTTCCTGCGCCTTCAGTTCCACATAAAATCCTTCTCCCTCATTGTACAGAGCCTTCACCATAGATTTTAAAGAGGCTGCAGATCTAGACAAAGAGGAATCCCCCTGTAACGTGACTAGCCTCCTTTTTGATAAGAATCTCATTGTGAGCTCTTTGAAATTGGCTTTAATCTCACCCAACCCCTCCAACCAATCCAGCCCGAGAACAACATCCGCTCCTCCCAATTCAAACCGAAAATAGTCAGCTGTGATGTTGAATCCTTGTACCCGCATATTTACCTCTTTACACACCCCTTGGCACCGAATTTGATGCCCATCACCTACTTCCACAATGTACTCAGATGTTTCTATCAAGGGTAGATTAAGCTCTTCCACTATCTTCCTATCTATAAAATTACTCGAAGCTCCACAATCCACGAGGACGACCACCTTTTTTCCTTGTATTTCACCCCATAGTTTGAGTGATTTTTTTGAAGTTAGCCCCATTATGCTATTCATTGACAGCTGTAAGGCCCGGTCCTCTCCTACAATCATCCTTTCTTCTTCGGTTTTTTCCTTAGGCTCCTCTTCCTGACACCCCACTTCCTCCTCACTGCCCAACAGCAGCACGTTAAGCTGTTTAAATTTACACACGTGCTCGGGTCCGAATTTCTCATCACATTTGAAACATAACCCTTTCCTCCTTTTCTCCTGTGCTTCTGCTTCAGAGAGTCTCCTGTATCCTGCAGTCTTCTTTGGATAGCTACTCCCCTCCTTGAACGCGCCTCTACTGATTTCTGTCCCATAAATCCAGTTTTGGAAGCAGTTGTCGTGTAGGAATTCCCTTTGGAGGTGGAATCATAATTTGGGTATGTTTTAGTCCCCACTTCGACAGTAGCTGTTCTGCTAAAAGAATAAGGTCGGCTGCTCGCTTTGGAGCTCAATCCTCCTTTTTCTGTCCCCACCACAGAATTCCTTTCCTCCACCAGCAGAGCCAAATCCATCAATTCTGCTAAGGTTTCCACTCTGTGCCAGCTTCATTTCTGCTCTCACTACTTCCTTCAAGCCATTGAGAAATATACCTTTCAGCATGCTCTCATCAACTTTTGCTAAAGGTACTGTGATAAGCTCAAACTGCTCTCTATACTCCATGACCGTGCTTGACTGTTGGAGTCCCAGCAACAGCTCATATGGATTTTGAGCTAAAGAAGGCTGGAACCTCCTCACCACGGCTGCTTTAAACTCTTCCCAACTTGCCTGGGAATTTTGGGTTTCCCACCAGGAAAACCAGTTCAATGCCTTCCCTTCCATAGCCACCATTACTGCATCTAGCTTCTCATGGTTTTCCAATGAATTCACCTGGAAGTACCTCTCAATTTTGTTCACCCAACCAAAAGCATCATCTCCAGAAAATATGGGTACCTCCAACTTCCTTCCTCTTTCTTCCAAGGGTGAGCTTCGAGTGGGTCTTGTGATAGTCCCACTAGAGCCTACCTTGCCCTGCAGCACTTCCTCTCCTTCCTCCTCTGTCACTGCACCTGCCGGCCTACTGGGTGGCATCGGGTCTTTCCCTTTCATCCACTGTAACATCTGCTCTATACGGTTTATTTGAGCTCCCCTTTCTTCCCTGTCCTGCCGTGCTTCCATTCTTTCCTGCTGAGTTTCTATTCTCAGCCTGTCAATGTCGCTTCTCAACCGCTCCATTCCCTTCTCCAGCACCTCCACTCTGTTTTCCATTTTAGATCTCACCATTCACAGCCCCCTGAATCGGGAGCTCTGATACCACTTTGTTAGGAACCTCTCTTCCAAATAACAGAATCTGGGAATGAGCCCAGATATTACAGAAAACTGACACACAGCACCTGGGATTGAATCCCAGAATTTACAAAACACACACAGATGAAACTAACAGGAAACTACAAAGAATAGACTGGAAAACTGAAAGAAAATTACACTGCTGGAATACTACACGTAACAGCATGACAGAATGATAAGATGACAAAGGTTCCAAAGCTTTCGAGAGGCTTGGTCTCTCCCTGTCTAGATTCTCTCCGAAAATTCTCTTCCTCCCCTCTGTCTGTGACTTCCCACCTTTTGTATTCTGCAGAACCCATACTGCCCCCCATTCCTACCTAACAGCCATTATGCAGAACCCATACTGCCCCCACTCCCACATAACTGCCATTCTGCAGAACCCATACTGCACTATTTTTCTGCTGGGCTTCCGTAATTCCCCCTAACCTTGCTTCTTTGGTACTGTTTCCTAATGGGGGGTCTAACATGCATTAAGTAAGAGATTCACAATATATAGGGAGATGGACTTAATTGAACAGCCTGAATGAAATTATGTTCCATTTAGCGAAATAAAAAATCCATCATCAAAGTTAAATCCGAAATAGTCAAGTCCATAACCAGTTACTGAAACTGCAACAAGCTTCCTCGAAAAAAAAAATTGGTTCAAGGTTAGGTTTTAGAAATCCTCCATTCTACAACCTACATGTAATCTACCACCTGCAGAGATAAGACATTCATTTGCCTGGCCCCCAAAGTGTCTGGCCCAACATTTCCCATTAAAATAACTCATTTAGGTTCTTCTTGGTACAAAATATCCAAGTCCAATATCAATGAGCAAAAAATATCTACATTCTAACAATTGTATGCTCCAAGCAATAGATTTAGAAGTCTTTATAAAAGTAAAAAACAAATTTAAAAGTCAATGCATTCTGCATGTGAAAACTGATGACTTCAAGAGAAACTTTAAAGAGATTAAGTATCAAGTGGACCTTTTCTGCTGCATCTCTTAGTTTCTCTGCTGCCATTGAGGGCAAAAATGAATATGGCAACATTATAGCACTACGGTTGTTTCGATCCTTGCATTCCATAAACCTGGAACATGATCATCACTAGATACTCAGAAAAATTACCAAAATTTCAAAAGAATTTATGTCTACTTACAAAGGATAATGCTCATGGCATATAACAACCTATCTTATGAGTAATCCTCTACATATACTTTGACATAAATTTCAAGTCATGATTTACAACTCAACTTAGTTTTGATACAAACTTCAAACTCAACCATTGGGCATATTTTAAACTCATAAGTCAGACTTTTGTGGTGTACATTAGTTTTAATAGCTCAGGAGTTCCTCTCAACAAAATTTTCTCCACCATATAAGAACTTCTGAAATTCTATAAGTTCAAACTGAATTCATTTAACCAAAAAATATAGGTTAGTTAATACATATGTCAATGTAGCTTGAAGCCCAAGACACATGGAATGCTTGGATGGAGGAGTATGAAGGAAAGGGAAATTTTTCATTGTAAGTAAACATTCCCTTTATTTGGGAATTGTTGAAAATGAGAGGACTAATATGAGATATGTTGAAATTATAATGTTTAAGTAGAGCAGAAGGAGAAGAGAGAATAGACTCTCAATAATAGAGTGAGATTGATAGACTGATGTGTTACAAAACACTAACCTAATGGTACTATGTATAATAATTAATTAGATCAAGTACTAGCATAATTCTACTAGTACAAGTCCAAGCCTAATAGCACTACTAACCCAACAAGACTCCTTACATAATAAGAATCTTAATATTCTAACAATTATCATATAATGTTCTAATCCTCCTTTATTCATTTTTATAAAAATTTTATAATTCTCTCAATTTAGAAATAAAAATCACCCCTCCTCTCCCTTTTCTTCCATACTCCTCCATCCAAACATACCCTTAAGTAGGAAAGAAATGTTTCAAAAAGCTTCATAAAGGTCTTGGAAACAGATTTAATAAATATTCAATACCAAGAAATTTTTCTTAGTACTACGAATGGTCATGACTTATGATCATATATGTAGCTTCCCTAGTATCACATATAATTGCATAGAAAAATTTGTATTTTCCCCCAAGCTAACAGGCAATTGTTATTTGTTAGTTTCCAGCATAAATTGGATGAAAGTCAAATACACTTCAATTTTTATAGAAATATACCCCACTTACTATTCTAGAAATCAACCTTAATTTTGCAATCTAACCAAATAAAAAGCCGCAGTTTGTCATATTTAAATCTGAATTGAAAAAGAAAGAACAATTATGAAAAGGAAAAATAAGAGGGGGGCCAAGGGGATAAGATTGGCTGACCTACCAAGAAAGAGGGCTAGCAGTTCTGTTTATGAGCAAAAGATCAGAGTAACGATTATTTTCTTTAAGATCAACACGGCTAACTCCTTCAACATGGACAGCTCCTCTGGCTCCCAACTTCATGCTTGTTGATAGAACCCCATACCACTCTTTTGAATTGTCCAAAATTACAGGGATAGTCTCGGATATGAATTCTATATCATATAAAGAGTCCATGGCACAAGAACTTGCTGCCCACCTATCATAGCAAACGAGGCTAGTTAAATCACCAATAATTCACAATGCAAATTATAAGAAATGCATACATTAGTGATAAATGAAAGCATAACCACATACATGCACCCAGACAATGCTAATGTTCACTGCTTGAAGAAAATGATAATTCAAAGCAGAAAAGAACAGCTTCAAATGCAGATAGGAATAGAAACTCATTTGACCAAAGCCAGGTATTTTCTCTCTATAATCATCTGACAAGGAAGCCTCAAAGCAACTCACCGTTCCTCAGAACTAGCATTGCTGGAATGATGAAGGATCCCTTTCTTATTATGTATTGGATTAATACACATTCTTGATGGCATGACAAAAGTTCTGCAACAAGCAAGAGTGGTCAAATACATGAGAAAGACCAACATATAACAAGTTTAAGTATAAATTTTGGAGCCATTACATAAATGCCCCACTCAACAACTCAAAAACATTTACTTGTAAAACGTGTGTATTTACAGTCAGGTGGCTCTGTCAGTTCCATAGCCAAAAGACGAATACTTTAGCTCAATCAAGCTACACAATTCCAATAATAGCAATCAAGAGAAGTATCTGAATTCTGAGATCCAAATGTAAGAAGAAAAGTGGAAGAAAAAATTAGAAGTTTTAACATTTCAATTTCATTACTTTTCTTAGTAAACATATGGCGGATAATCTCGAAGGAAAAAAAAAAAAGCAAACAAACTCTAGAAGAAACCCAGTGTAGATAACACGAATCGAGTAGTAACGCATTCATGTGGGTACCTCTGAAGATACATGGCCTCTTCAAGGGCGCACCTGAGGCTCGATTCCTGGTGACCCAAACCCTCGCAAGATTCGCAGTGCTTGCCGGGGCAGTCGATTCTGGTGCCCCAGTACAAGAACTTGTCATGGCCGGGGTGGCGGCGCCGGTGCCGGCGTTTCACGACGCGTTGAAGGGATTTTGAGGAGGGCGATGAGGACCCATTTGTGGAAACCAGAGAGGAAATCAGGAACAGGAGCGCAATGGCAGCGATTGCAGCGGCAAGGAGCAGAATTGGAGATCTGGGTTGCTTTAGTTTGCTCTTTGAGTTTTTGTGCAATGCCATTGATGTTTTCAAGAAACAGTGAAAAGGAAGCGTTTTGGAGTGCTGGGTTTAAGTACGTTGTTATTGATTCAGTGAGATTTGAGATGGTTACAGTCCTTCCGCATCATCCAGATCTTCTCATGTCAGCAGAAAATGGAATCCACTCGCAATTAATGGCAAAAATCTCCTTAATTATGTGGTCTTTTTTTTTTAATGAACAACATGGTAAAAAGAAATGTAACTCTAAATAATAAACAAATCATCTAAGATACTATTTATCTAAAAAAATAATTAATCTAGTTCTTTAAATATTTATTTAATATTAATTTAATTTTTAAAAAATATTTGACATTCATTTAATATTTTAAATAAATATAATGTAACATCCTTTAAATCATGAAAAATATTTTGCACATATCTATACTTGTGAATGTATGATTTATGTATTTTATGTGCTTAGAATCTCATTAGAATTTAAAAAAAAAGTTCAAACCATATAATACAGGTTAAAATATGATAATAATTTAACTCTAATTAATTAAAGTTTAGTCTTGAATTAAAGATTAATAAAATAATCTAAAAAGCTCAAAATCGTAAAGACTAGATTAAACCAACCCAAGTAAACTAACCCAAATAACTTAAGCCCTAAATTATAGCTCAAGAAGCAACATAGAAGAAGATAAATAACTTATCTTTCAAAGTGAAAGTTCACGTGAGATAGAAGAGAAAGAAAGAAGGAAAAAGTTAAGTAACTTCCTAAAGATTAAAATATTCTAAGGTATAAACCCATGGCATCAAGGTGGAGTGCCAGTTGACTCCAGTAAGATAAAAGCTGTAATTTATTGGGAAAGACCAAAATTAATCATAGAAATTAGAAGTTTTCTAGAATTAGCATGTTATTATAGAATGTTTATCTAAAGCTTTTCTCAATTAGTATTACCTTTAACTAGCCTAGTAAAGAAGGACATTCCATTTGTCTGGACAAGAGAATGTGAAAATAGTTTTCAAAAATTGAAGGTTAAGTTGACTACCCCAGTATTGATAATTCTAGACCCCTTAGGTAATTTTGAGATGTATATTGATGCATCTAAAAATGGTTTAGGATGTGTTTTGATTCGAGATAAGAAGATAGTTGCCTATGCTTTTAGACAACTTAAACCATATGAAGAAAACTACCCTATCCATGATCTAAAATTAGTAGCTATAGTGTTTGCCTTAAAATTTTGAAAACACTATTTGTATGGAGTAAAATTTGAGATTTTTAGTAATCACCAAAGTCTTAACTATCTATTTGATCAAAAAGAGTTGAACATAAGATAAAGGAGGTGAATGAAGTTTTTAAAAACTATGATTTTAAATTGAAATATCAACCAGGCAAAGCCAATGTGGTGACTGATGTCCTTAGTAGGAAATCAATGCATATATCATAAATGATGATGCGTGAAATAGACATGATAGAAAAATTTAGAGATTTAAATCTGGCAGTGACTAGAACACCTCATAATTTATTCATGAGCGAACTTCTGATAGGCTGTGATCTTAAAACTCAAATAAGAGAAGCTCAAAACATAGATCGGTTTTTGCAATCTCTTAATGGTCAGAAGGACTTTTTTGAAGTAGATGATGGAACCTTTTTGAATAGGGAAAGATATGTGTACCTGACCATGGAGATTTAAGAAAAAGAATTCTAGAGGAAGCGCATAAAAGTAAGTATACAAGTAAGTACACAGTTCATCCTGGAGCAACCAAAATGTATCAAAACTTAAAAGAACAATATTGGTGGCTAGGAATGAAAAAGAAAATAGCTAAATATGTGATCAAATGTTTAACATGTTAAAAGGTTAAGATAGAACATCAAAAATCATTAAGATTATTACAACCTCTAGAGATTCCAGAATGGAAATGGGACAACATCTCAATAGATTTTGTAATGGGTTTATCTAGAACACAATCAAGTTATGATGCTATTTGGATTATTGTAGATAAATTGACCAAATCAGCTCATTTTTTACCAATTAAGGTTACATCCCTGAGAGAAATTAGCCTAATTGTATATACAGGAGATAGTGAAGTTGCATGGTATGCCCACTAATATCATTTCTGATAGAGACCCTAGGTTCACTTCTAGGTTTTGGGGAGCTTTGCAAACAGGTTTTGAAAATAAACTATTGTTTAGCACTGCATATCATCCCCAAATAGATGGACAAACAGAAAGAACAATTCAAATTTTAGAAGACATACCTAGGACTTGTGTTTTAGAACAGGGGGGAAGCTAGAATAAATATTTGTCATTAATAGAGTTTGCTTATAATAACAGTTACCATTCTAGCATTAAGATGGCACCTTATGAAGTACTCTATGGAAGGAAGTGTAGATCACCTCTGTGCTGGTAAGAGGTAGGAGAAAGAAACCTTCTAGGATCTGATCTTGTACAACAAACGTTAGACCAAATTAAGTTAATTAGGGTAGGCTACTTACTACTCAAAGTAGGCAGAAAAGTTATGCGGATAAAGAAGACAGCCTTTGGAATTTGAAGAAGGTAAATATGTTTTCTTGAAAGTGACTCCTACAACTAGTATTGGCAAATCTTTAAAAATAAGAAAATTGAGTCCTGGATATATAGGTCCATTCCAAATAATAAAGAAAATTAGACCAGTTGCTTACCAAATTAATCTTCCACTTAATTTGTCAAACTTACATAATGTCTTTCACATTTCCTAGTTAAGAAAGTATTTCTCTGATCCTTCACATATTATAGACTCAGAGTCAGTGCAAATAAGAGATGATTTGACTTATCAGTCCAAATCTATGCAGATCATTGATGCTAGTCTAAAACAGTTAAGAAATAAAATTATTCCTTTAGTAAAAATAGTTTGGCAAGGACAAACTTTAGATGAAGGTATTTGAAAAATAGAGGAGGAAATGAGAAGAGCATATCTAACTTTATTCTCAAGTAAGTTGTAAGTCAAATTTTGATGACAAATTTTAATAGAGGATATCATGAAAAGTATTTTGTACATAATTATGCTTGTGAATGTATTCTTTATATGTTTTATGAGTTTAAAAGCTCATTAGAATTTTATAAAGTTCAAGTCATATAATACAGGTTAAAATAGGATGATAATTTAACCCCAATTAATTAAGGCTTAGTCTTGAATTAAAGACCAATAAAATAATCTAAAAGCTTAAAACCCTAGAGACTAGACTAAGTCAACCTAAGTAGACTAGCCCAAGTAATCTAAGCCCAAAATTATAGCTCAAGAAGCAACTTAGAAAAAGATAAATATCTTGTCTTCCAAGGTGAAGTTCACGTGAGATAGAAGGAAAAGGAAGAAGGAAAGAGTTAGGTAACTTCCTAAAAACTATAATATTCTAAGGTATAAACCTATAGCATTAATGAATTAAAAACAAAAAGGGATGTCTTGCAAAAGGGGAGCAATTCACGTGGAGGAGGCTAGGAAGTTACTAGGTGAGTTCATGTGAGTAATGTTTACCAAGTTATCTAATACAACTAAGTTAAGTTAAGTCAAACATTTATGAATAAGAAGACATGTGAGTCTTCTTGTAAGGAAGCAAGAAAACCCACGTGAGAAGCTTAAAGGAGATAAAGTGGTCTTCTTAAGTAACTTAAGTCAAGAGATAAAAGATGAAAATGACATGTAGTGATGGTTAGATCAATTAAAAAGCAAAAAATCTAGTTAGAAACTAATGTGAAGTTAGAAAATAACTAAGTTAGCCCCAAGTCAATTAAGGGAATCTTGTCACAAAGTAACTAAACTAAGCAAACTTAGTACTTTAAGTAACTAAGTCATAATGGGTTTAGAGACAGACAACCATTTGGTGGCATTTGATTGGCTAAAAGAAAAGCAAGTCATCGTTAGAAGATAAATAAGTCAAGCCATGTAGGTCAATTAACCTATAAAAAAAACTAATGGTCTTCCAAGACCTAGAACACGTGTGAAACATAGAGAAAATGACTTGAAGCTCATGCAACTAAATGAAGGTTTAGTTAGTTAGACAAGAAGCGAGTTAAGGCCATGTCTCTATAGGAGGAACTAAATTAAGAAACGAAGTTATTCTAACCAAACTAAATAATCATTAACCTAAGTAGATAAGATGTCATGTGGCATCACCCTGACTAAGCCAAGAATTAAGTCACATGGCCTTAATCAAGAAGGCATACATGCGATAAAGACACACACTCTCACCCATCTCCAAGTGCATGGCCATGCATTGTCAAAGAGTAATTTTGTTACTCAAGTAACCCAAGTAATCATGACAAGCCACTTGGATGACTCTTAAGTGAGCCAACTCAAAAGCTTGCTAACTAAGGATAGGAACCCACTCACTCACATCACACACACTCACTTTTCCTCCGTTGGATGGCCATGCGCGCACACACACACACACTAACTCTATAAATACCTCACTTCATGCATCTCATGCACACACCATAACTTTAAGGACCAAAACTCTGCCTAAGCACCAAGAGATCCTTTTGCACGTGAAGACCTTAAGAAAAACAACACAAAATCTAATCAACTACATGTAGGGAATAATAACCTTCTCTTTCTTACTCTTGTTGAATATGTTCTATTTTGATGTTTTTGATTGCTAAATGGACTTGTTATCACTAATTGTTTCCATGGTTTATGACATGCTTCTTCTACTCCTTTCTATTTTTTCATAATTATGACACTGTCATTTTGAATGATAAAGACCATGGACTATTTAATTCAATGAGACTATGTTCTATTACCAATAGTTAGAAATGATCCTCAAAGAAGGTGATATAGATGATTTTGAGTTATGATCCTTATGGGGACTGATCTCACAAGTATGAAAATAACCCTTAAAGGAGGTGATCCCGCATGATTAAGGCCACTTCAGTGGTAAGGCCACTTAGGTAGTAATGGGGAGGGGAAGCCTTTACAAGCGGAAAGAGCTCTATTCCTATGTTTATGATCATGATGTAAGGTTTTGAAAGCTTGAAGATTGGTAATATGACATATTATGATTAAGGACTTGTTGAATAAGAGTAAAATGAAAAGAGAAGCCATTTTCTGTACTAAGTACACCTGAGAACATCATAGTTTTTAAAATTAAATGTTATTATTACCTACTTAGATTTCATCTCACCCTTTATGTTGTGATGTTTTCAGATTAAGTCACCAAGTCATTTCTCAACATAGTGGCAAAGATCAATTTCATTTGGTTGGGGGTGCTAGGCGTTAGTCCCCATAAGGGCCATTCAAAAAATTTGCATTATCCAACTAGATAATAATGTTCCGTATTAAAGCTAGGGTTTATGTTATGTAGAAACTAATGTAACTAAGAGATAAAGTCAACATGAGGGGTTTTGTATAGTATCTATAATTCCAACCTAGTCCCCTCCCTTTTTGATTGTGTGATAGTGGAAGGTGACCCTTTTGATGTAATCTAGAGCCCTAGCTTTTATATGAAATGATATGTTTGTTTGAATGATTTTGTGTATGATTTTCCACTTAGATTAGCCTAATAAAAAGTCATGAAATGAAAGGTTTGACATCACTAAAATATGGCTAAGAATGTGAGAAAGTATGTTAAAAAGTGCCAACACACACTAATATAAACATCCAAAAGCAATAGAAACAAGTATAAGAAGGGCCATTCTCGGCCACTTGGGCACCTAGGCGCCAACCTCTGGGCGCCTAGGCTTTACATCCTGGGTGCTAAGCATGGCGCTTAGGCTTTACATTTTGGGTACTAAGCACCCAATTCCCAGTGCCTAGGCACTGGTATGCTCGAAAACAAGACTTGTGTTTAGTTTCTAGGCACCCAAGTGATGAAATCCTAGTCCCCAAGCGGTGAGTTGACTGAGAATATGTGTTCTTTAAGCTAAAAAAAGGACCAAGTTTAGGGAGTTTAATAAAAGTCTAAGACAATCTATGAATCATAACTTCAATCTAGCATAGTTAAAAGATCGACCTCAACTATTTATGTATAAAATATAGTTTAGTTTGAAGTTATGTTTTAAATTAACTTTAGGGTTAAATATTTGAGTATGAGGAGTGGAAAGTAATCATTGGACTATGAGTTAATTTAGCTTAGCTATATTCAACAATCAACACAGTTAACCTAATCACAAACTAAGAAAGAGAGATTAACTAAGCAATCATGTGGCATAATACCTCTAAGGTAAGGTGTTACACATGATATCAAATAAGTCCTCCAAAGATTTAAGGTGACATCGGAATGTTCCTTTCAAAAGACTATTTTAGAAGATAATTTTTATATCACTTTAAATCTTCAAACGACTAATTTGATGTTACATTTATTTAAAGGATCAAGAACAATTTTGATGTTGCTTTAAATTTTTAGATGACTAATTAAATGTCACATATTTTTTAAGGACCAAATTGATGTCAAGTGAATTTTTAGAGGACCAAAATGATAGTTTAGACCTAAAAAAAATTTATGGAACTATACTAACATTTAATATTATAAATTTAATATGATTTTATAATTTTATTTCATGTGCCATATATTATGCTTTTAATTAAGAATTTAATTTTAATCTAGTGTTAATGTAAAAAAAATTTATACTTGTTACCAGATTTTTTAGGTAATTGTTATCTTAGTTAAACATTTTTAATAATTTGATAATTTATAATTAAATGATAGCATATAATTTTTTTACAGTAATAATGAATCAAAATTAAATTCTTTTATTAAATTAGTGTAATACTTTTACAATACATAAAAAAAATTTCATTCTAAAATGATAGGACTTCTTTATTATTGTCCATTGGCCCAGATAAGGGGACAACATGGCACTTGCCATGCTTTTCTGCTCAAGAAACAAGGAAGCAATTGCTTTCTGTGGTTTGTGTCTGAAACGCTTCTTTCTTGCGATGTGGCTTGACCCTGTGAAATTGTCGTCTATTCTGCTTCCTTGGAAATGAAATGATGTTCTTTAGTTGCATATATGAAAGTTATATGGGTACAGACTTACGTTGCATATGACTGGGTTTAAGGTCATGCAACAATTTTCAAGATTCATCTTCACTGATCGCTGGGTAAGAAGATTTTGTTGTGCACTGGGCATTGAAGCTTTCTCTGCCTAGCCTTGGAGGGAGTTGTCTCCTTTCAGAAATTTGATTTTGCATTGGAAGGGTGTTCCTATGGTAAGTATAAAAAGTAAAAATAGCAATTAATTAATATTTGCTAAATTAACTTGGGTATTGGTACCTAAAAAAAACAAAAAAAATAGGTACAGGAATAATCCCTACATTCAAAATTGTATACAAACTTAACCATGAAAGGTACTGAATTCCTAAAGTTTTTTAATGCCAATCAAATTGTATACTGATGATCAATGGAACCATCTAAAGATATTATGTATAGTTTATTAAAATAAAGAAAAACTCTAATTTAATCCTTTCAACTTTACTTTATATGCAGTTTAGTCCTCAAACTTTAAAAATGTGCATCAAAGTATTGTAACTTATAAAATGTGTGCAATTTGGTCTTTAAATATAATGTCAATCAAATAATTGACGAAATTTGTCACTGTAACTAGAACACATGATGTGTCCGTAACAATTATTTGACAAATGTCACATTTAAGGACCAAATTACATATGTTTACAAGTTATAGGGCTTTAACACATTAAGTTAGAGGACTAAAGTACATGCGGAGTAAAGTTGAAAAAGGTAAAATTGAGTGTTCCCTTAAGAAAATGTCATGGCATTGAGTTTACAGTCAACCATCTAAAAGATAGTGATCACCTTGAATAATAATAACATATAAAGTAAATGCAAAAGAAAAAGCATAAAACTGTCAACTATCAAGGAGTTCACAGGACAGGGAAGAGTTTATTGATAGGTGCCAAACACAACTCATTTTTTAGCAGTTCCGCTTTGTCCTAAGTGCAATCTGTGGTCTAGCTTCATCTGTACAAGCCTCTAACCCCAGAACCACCAACCTCCATAAGAGAGTAAAGAAACAAGGTGGGGAAAGGGTTGTGTGTTTGTAAAACTTGGAAAAAGTGGACCCAACATCAGGAGATGTTGCATATAGCTTCATAAGCAACAAATTCCCATCAGCTACAGCTTTTAGCTTGCTGAAGCCATTGTTGAGATCAAGATGCAGAGATCTGCTGATGGTGTTTGCTCATGCATTCAAATCCCATCAAAATATTTTATGGTCAATGAGGGCAAGAAAAACTAATAGCAACCATGTGTGCATTTTTCTCAAGCCTTATGAAATGTGCGAGAAGAAACCCCGTGCAGAAGTCTGACAAACCCCAAGAAACTAAGCTTCCCATCCGAGTGTCTAATCCAATCTTGAAGTACCACATGAACAGGTACCGATGGGCTAAGCCCTAGTTCCTGGAACATATCAAATTACAAATGCTTAGTACCATTATACATGTGGTAGAGGAAGCATATTGCTGATCAAGAATCTCTTGAGATTTCAAGTCATGCAGATAAAATGCAGAGGAGAATTAAAGACCGAAGTTAGGAAGGGTGAGAACTAATCAATCAGAAGGACCTGCAAAACAAATTCATTATTGCCAAGAATCAGTTAACCACTTGTGTGATTAACCACTCTTGAACTGAATTAAACACGAGTGATTAATTGGGTCTCGGGAATAATTAATTTGGTCTGCAGGTCCTTTATTCTAATTATCCAAAAAAAAAAAGAAAGAAAAAGATGTTCTAAATACAGTGCACTACATTTTACCATGTAACTCGATAGTGATATTTAAATAAGACTAATTGGTACATGCACAAGAGATACTAACCGAGGCAAGCTCTTCAATCATAATGGGTCTATTTCCATCCTTTTCAAAAAGCTCATAGGCACGCCTTGCATGCTGCTCCCAGCTCTCCATTCCTTCGAGTTGGTGAACACTTATAGCAGCACCACAAAACTCCTCAAAATCTAATTTCCTATATTGGATAGAACTAACCTGCAACATGCATAGTAACAAATTAACTTTTAATTTGTTAAAAACTCCTATTAAAGTTACAATCCCTCATAGACTTACCATATGCACGTAATCTAAGACCCGTGAATCCTTTGAGGCATCAGTGGAGCTCCTCAAAACAGCCTGCTAATATAAATGTTAATGCTTGAAAGTTATCTGAAAAAGAAACAATAACTTTGGACATGCACTTACCGTCTTGAAGTTCTGCATAGAGATTAACCCACTTTTGTTTGACCCTAACAGAGTAAATTGTTCTCTGAGATAAGCTAGCTGAGCCACTGTTAATGTCTTTGCAAGAGCCTGCCAAAATGACAAAGCTTCAATTAATATATATCCATGTCTCCAACAGCAATTACTAAAGGTTACATTAAGAAACTTGAACAGTTTATAACACATGATGACAGTCAAGTGAACAACACTCTCCTACTTACGTCTCACGCTCAACTTGTCAATAAATTAACTTACATATGCTCATTATTGTGCTCATGTTACTAGATCAGCCAGCTGAGATTTCTAAGATTTTCTGTCCCTTCTTTTCTTAATTTTTTACTTTTGACGGGAGGTTAAATCCCAGTCTAAACATTCTGGTTTCTACCATATTTAGCAATCAATCTTTTTTCTTCTTTCTCCTCTTTTTCTTCCTTTTGGGCCCTCCCTTTATTATCATACATGCTGAAGAATTTAGTTTGGTTCACCCTAGGCAACCCAGATGTCAAACGATGAATGCCAAAATAACAAGCATGTTTAAATTTGAAAGCTTGACCAAACCCCAAGTAAAGGTTACACAGCTACACAAGGTACTGCAAATTATATTTGTTTTTGATTGAGAAAAGAAAATTAAAATAAAAGAAGGTTGATTACCCAGTAAATATATTCAAAGTTTTGTGGCTAGATCAAGAAGAGATATCCAGACTCAACATTAAGATATGAAAAGGAATGGGAAAAAACTTAACCAAATAACAATGCATACCCCTAATGCTGATTTGCGTAATGAAGATGAGCATATGTAAGCTTTAACAAGCTTGTGGATAATCATGTCCAAAGGTGTCTTCATATCACCATGATGATTCACCAGCCATGGATGACCTAAGCATAAAATCAGGATATATGCAAGAGAATTCATGAGATCATAAAATAAGAATATTAAAACCATACACACCACCCATGGGAAATGGAAGACATACTGAGAGCCTGAGCTGCAGTTAATCTTTTACGATAATCCTTATTCAACAGTCTCTTTACAAAATCTATTGCATCAGCTGATAAAGAAGGCCAAGGAGCTTCATCAAAACCTGGATCTGCCTTTAGGACAGCCCGAAATATGCCTGATTCTGTCCGGGCCCAAAAGGGCCGGCTTCCACATAAAAGAATATAAGCAATTACACCAATGCTCCACATATCTGCTTCCGTCCCATAAGATCTATGCAGAACTTCAGGAGCTACATAATATGCACTTCCCACAATATCATTCAACCTCTCATCTGCAAAAACTTCTGATTGTTAGCACTGATTGGTTTATTTTTTGTTAAAATATCAGAGATAATATAGAAAGTAGGCAATAGGCCTGACCTGGCTTCACATAGTCAGACAGTCCAAAATCAATGGCCTTCAACGTGGAATTTTCATCCTTAGAAGTGAAAAGAAAATTCTGAAGCAAAAAACCAATATAATTGATTAGGAAAACAGTAGAACATGCCAAAATGAAAGAGTAATAACACCTAAGTAAAGAAACATTCAACTGCACACATCATTTGATTTCTAAATTAACTTTAACACAAACTGTTGTCATTCAGTATGGTCAACCTATAAAGAATGAAGAAACCATATAAAATAAATTCCAATTTATCCCATGCATGCCTTCACGCCATAACTCCATTACTTCCTGGGCTGGCAATGGCACAAAAAGATTGCTTTCTTTTCAAAGTGTGTCAAGTATGTTTGAAAATATCACATCAAGTGATAACATACAATAAAAGGAAACCCAAAGTCAGACGAGAATAGCCAGTGGGAGCATCACCAAAACAGTAATAACCAGATTTCAAAAGAGTTAAGAGCTCAAGCTGAGCAAATCACCTAAATTCATTTGCTTCATGATAGCACTAACTATTTGCGAAGTATTTAACATACTCATTAACATTCTAAAGAGAGGATGACGACAACATCCTTAATCCTTAATAATATAAAACATACTGGAAGCACTATAGGGTAATTAATGAGATAATGCAAATTTGAGTAATTAAAATATCCGGAGATTTGTGTTCATTTCTGTCTAATATTTAAGTATGACTGAAAATTTTCCTAGAGTTGCTAGTGCAGTAATGAAATTAAAAGTGAAACATCTCTCTCTCTCTCTCTCTTACAATCCAGTGCAAGAGAATAAGGCTTTATCATACCCATTACTAAGATTGAATAATTAAGTAGCTTCAGTGCAACACAAGGACATTACACTAATGTAAAGTATGTAGCATTAAACATGCAAATTTTACATCATAGACAGTTAATGAAAATACACAACGGTAAGAATGTATGTAATTATATGATCTAATTAATCCCAAAACAACAAAATCCTGAGGTCTAAGTTTCTCAGTTACCACAAAAATAAACATTAATTAGCTTTGTGACTTAATTACCTCTGGCTTGAGATCACGGTGAACAACACCCTGCAGATGACAAAAAGCCACCACACTTAATATTTGAATCATTACAACTTTGGCATCCTCTTCCGAGTACTTTCCACCCCTATACACCACAATTGAACTTGAGCATGATTAGAATGTCATTAATAATGGCAAGGGTAAAATAATGAAACCAGAATGTCTCTTTCTATTTTCTTTTCATTTTGTGACACAGAAAAATGCAATTGGAGAACATTGGTACCTGGAAAGAATCCTATCTAGTAGTTCACCTCCTTTGCACAACCTGAATAGAAAAAGATAACAGTAAAATGTAAGCTCTTAATTGGTGATATCAATTAACAACTTCCAGTTTGCTGCTTAATCAATCCAATATCTCAAAACAAGCAGCATAATCATTATATTTTAGGAAGCATAGACACAATACGGGACACGGATATGATACGACACAGACACGAGGATACGGCAAATTTTAAAAATTATAGGACACGACACGACTATGATATAAAATATAAAATTAATATAAGATTAATGAAAAAACATAAACCTTAAAAGATATATATAAGATAAAAACACAAATCTTAACACAAACACCTATATTTAAAATATAAGTATTACTACATAGTCATTTATAACTTAGATCCTATAGAAAAAAATAAAACAAAATCAGTATTTGTCATTGTAGACATAATGAAATACTATCATTTATCTAATTCTTACGATATTACACCAATATTGGCACAAATTTAAAAAAAAAAGTGTAAAGAAAAAATTTATGATAAAGACTAGAGAGTGTTCGACATGGGTACAGCAACCATTTTAAAGTGTCCGTGCTTCTTAGATTTTACTGCATTGGAAGTAAATTTTACATTTAAGGATAGTCATATGCCAGTTTTTAAAAGTAACAATGCATCCACAAAAGTTGCTTTCCCCATTAAACTCATTCAGATTGAGATTATAGTACCATATGTTAAGCAGCATGAAGGATTGTAAAGGGGATTCATAACAGGAAAAAATACTAATACTTACTCCATAACTACATAAACGTTGTCGTCATCTTCATAGGCTTCATAGAATTGCACCAGATTCTTATGTCCTGTTAGAGCCCGCAATATCTTTACTTCTCTCCTTACATCCTCTATAGCAATTGCAGTTGTCATCTGCCAATCATCACCGGTCACAAGAACAAACGAGCACACTACCAGTTTTCATAATCAACAGCCAAAAGGAGAAGACTGAAAAAAAAAGTGACCCTTCCTAATCCTGATGATATGGAATGAAAATAGATCCTGGAGTTGGAAGGTACTTCGTTGATAAGAAAATGGTGTCATTTATTTTATATAAAAGAAAGGTGGTTGAGTCCGTTGAAATGTTGAAATCATATGTATTTAACTATTTATGGTTCAGGATTTGCCAAGTAAAACTTACACCTGATTCTCTGCAAAGAACAGAAAGTATCTAATCCTCAGAAATGTGTTCCAATATTAGACAGCTTTACTTAAATAGACTTAGAATGTATTCACAAAACAGCCATACCAACAAACTTTACAAAATGTATTCTCCCAATAGGTTTAATCTATCATGAGTGCAGTGATGACGAATGACCAATTTTATAAATCTAAAAGTTGCAATCTTTGCAACTTCCATTGCATGAATATACAGAAGCTTATCATAATGGTAACAAACACACAACTCAATTTAAAAAAATAAAATAAAATAAAATAAATAAATAAAAAGACTACTACCTTGGAGAAAAATATCCAAAAATCAGGGAAAAGAAGAAGCATTGAAACAGAAATTCAAAGAAAGAAAAACAATGTATCAAAAAATGAGACCTTCGATTTTGGAATGACTTTGACAGCCACATCCAGCCCCTTCAAGGTGCCCTTCTTTCCTTTGGCAGAGCAAGTATACCCGAAATGCCCACGCCCCACCTCTTCTCCAAGCTCGAAATGAGCTACGAACTGCTTCGAGAACCCGAAATTCTTATCCAACCCAACCTCGCACTCGCTTCCTTCAGGGATTGAGGCCTCGTTGGGCTTCACAGAACCATGGCGCCGAGCAAGCAGCGCCCGAATGTGCTTCGCCGGCGAAGGAGGAGGAAATGGGCGCTTGAAAATGCGCAAAGGGGTTGAGCTCACACTCGAGTTTGAATTTGCCGGCGAGTTCTTGAACAGACTGGGTAAGGGGCTTGGGCTGTAAAAGGGAAACTTTGAGGATTTGGTGGTTTGGGAACTTGGGAGCCCCTCCTTGTCACCATGGAATACTGGGTTTTCTCCTTCAGTTTGTTGGATTTCAATGGGTTTTCCATGACAGATTCCCATGAAATCAGAAAACCAGGAACAGAGGAAGCAAGGATTGGCAAATGATGAAACAAGTTCAAAATTTGAGATCAGGGAAGTAACAGGAATCACGAGGATTTGAGACCAATAGAAAGGAGAGAGTGAGGAACCAAATTGGAATCAAACTGAGAGCTTTCTGAAGCTCAAAGGAAGAAATTCAGAAAAGGAAAGTTATGCTGAGAGAAGGATTTCCTTGAGTGGAAACTTTCAATCAGGGAACTGGAATTTTTTCGGAATGAATGAAACCCAGAAAAGATCAGGACAGAAATTCCCTGAATCAAAATCAGGGAAATTTCCTACAAAAATGAGAAATCTAAGAAGGAGGATTGTTCATGTAAATTACTGAGGAAAGCAAACTATAGACTTTTCTGACTAAGCAAACAATGCCAGGGAGGAAAACCTGCAAGAATTCACCTACAGAAGAAGTGATATGCTGCTACAACAGGGAAGAGAAATGATGGTAGAAACCAAAGCAAGAACACTTGGTAAAAAAAAAAAAAAATCCAAGAGGAATCAAGGAGTGAGAGGGAAGAAAAAGAAAAAAGATCAGAAAAGTAAGGCAAAGATGCCTAGCAGAGGCTGCAAGAAAAAGAAAAGGAAGCAAAACCAAGCCTACTTTTTCTGCTTTTTGTAAGCCTTTTTTTTTCCCCTCTCCCTGCTTGCTTGGTTAACAGTTTTGTATAGAAATACACTTCATTACAGAGGGAGTATTGTTTCTTCACTAATAATAATGGTGGGTGGGGTTTGGTTTGGATCCTTCCAGCCTGTCCTTATTGATCCCAGAAAACTAAAGATGAATCCTTTCCATATGAGAACAATGTAAATGAGGAGTTAAGAAACTCAGCTTCCACTGTCTGTCTGTGTATTTAAGCTTTGAAGTTTGACCTCTTTTTGTTGGCCTCTGAAAAGCTGTTTTTTTTTTCTGTTTTCATTTTTTAATTTCCTCCATGGTGGGTCTGTTTTGCTTGAGTTTGGACAACATTTCAACTTAGGGGAAAATTAAAGCTGAAAGCACATTAATTTGGTCATTTGACTCTATGGAGAATTCTTTCCTAAGAAGGCCAACGAAGTTGCCCATAGACTAACTCGGCGGTATCAGCATTTAGAAGGTGTGGGGTGATCTCTTTGGGGTGATCTCTTAGTCCCCCACCCTTCCTCACGGATGTACTTCTTACAGTCTCTTGCAGTTAATTCATCTATTATCTTTCATCGCAAAAATAAAATAAAATTCTTTTCCACTGTTATATCATAGAAAAAAGCTTGACCGATTGAAAGCTTTCTTATAAATATTCTTCATTGATTGAGCTGTTCTATTTATTGATGGTCCAATCTGCCATTTCTTTTTTTCTTTTGGGGGTATTGCTTAAATGATACATTACTTTTATGTAAAAAATAAATTAAATGTGTATTTAAATTAATTTATTTTATATTTAAAATAATTTATAAAATCTAAAAAACTTTTAAAATAATAATTTTTTATCATTTTTAAATATGCACTAAATAGAATGATTTTCCAACAGTGAAGGAAACTTAATGTCAGAAAATTAGGAGCAATATTTTGTATACCAAGATTTTTTTTTTTTTATAAACCTTTCAAATACTAAGAATACCAATTAGGATAGAACTTGCCATTTATGAAATCTTCAATTCTAATCGAGCATATTAAAAATGTCGATCTTTAATGTTATATATCTTGAACACAACTTGTTGGGTTATAAATATGATGGATGATAAATTGAACTTAGCCATTTAGGCATGGCTCGAGTAATAAAATGTTTAGATATAAATTTTATGAAAAGAAGAAATATTGCATATTTTAATTTATTACCACTCAGAGTCTTTAGTTTTAAGTTGCATGAGAAATACGTTGGCACCTGAACATGGAGGGTCCCCATTGTCAAAAATAATAATAATAAATAAATAAATAAATAATAATAACATGGAGGGTCCCCTATAGTCTATAGATCAGTCAATAAAGGGTAAACACGGTTGGATATGGGAGAGCAATGAAGCACACACATTGAAAAGGCATTGAGTGCTTATTATATTGGAACTTCCGGATTGACAAGAATAAGAATGGGGATAATGCGCACAATTAGGATTACACTAATGGTGATAAATTTTGATAATTTATAGGAAGTTATAAGTTTAAGTTTTTGTGTCATTATTATTAAAAAAAAGAATAATGCATAAAAAAAGGTGTGCAAAATCATAAAAATTATATAAATTTATGTAAAAAATATTAATAATAAGTACGAATTTTTATGTGTAAAGTATTACTTAGTATTATCGAATAATACAGAGGATACTATTTTCATATTATAATTTTTTACATGCATGCAAAACTCATTCTCTTTTTGTTTTATATATATATTTATATTATTGGACTTTATATATATATATATATATAGTACAATAAGAAAAAGGATGGTATGTTATATGTTTGGCATACCCTTAGTTATAGAATGTAAAATGTGAAATCCATTTAATTATTCACAAAAGCTTCTATTTCACACTATTTATTTGACATTTTGTAGAGATGTCGAAAAAAAAAAAATCAAAATCCCTTTTTTAAATTTATAATTGTGGTAATCAATTCATGTTCAATCTTCCAGAAAACCTAAAAAAATGAATAATATTTTCTGGACGACTAAACATTCACTAATTAATTTGTAAACCAAACAACAAATTGCATTATGCTTAAATCGTTTCTTAATTGAAATGGATAAAATTGATTCTACTTAGTGTTTGTATTAGGATTAAATTTTGTAAATTTATTTTTGAATGAAATTGATTTTACAAAGTTGATTTTAATTAGAAGTAAGTTTGCTCGAAGTGATTTATATTTGAAAAAAAATTCATGTTCAAAGTAAAAGCAAAAAGATAAAAATAAGATAAAAAATAGACAAAAGCTCATTTAAGCCTTCAAAAACCCATTTGGGTGGTGCAAATGTCTATTTAAGAGTATCCATTGAGTTGAGTCAACCCACGAATTCATGAATTTTGACCCGACCCAACCCATAATTGATGGGTTGAACTGGGTTCATGGGTTGGGTTAAGTTTAAAAATTATCAACTCGATGATGATAGGTTGGGTTGCGGGTTAGAAAAATTTCAATCCACTCAACCCAACCCAACCCATCTTTTTTTAAAATAAATTTTTTTTATTTTTTAATATTTAACATATTAAACTTAATGTTTTTTATTTTCTCATATCTCAGATCTTTTATGACTTATTATATATGACTTTTGAGACTTGTTTTAATACTTCTTATGTTTAAAATTAAGGCTTATTATGTTATGTTTATGACTTGTAATTTATTGTATTCAACTTTTAATTTATTTGAGACTTTGTATGTTATTTTTTGTTGAGACTTATTAAGTTATTTATTATTATGTATAATGAAAGTTTGATTTCATATGGATTTCAGCATTTATTTTAATAAATAATTTTTTTTAATATATGTCAAACCCTAATTCATGTATTTCAGTATGTGTAGATTGGGTTGGTTCAAATTTTAGAAAAAAAATCCCCTACCCAACTCATGGACACCCCTATATCTACCTAAACACATCCTTAATAATTCCTCCTCTTTTCTCATTTATCTTATACATGTACATATACATCCTTGTATTTAATATGGTTGTGCATCATATATATAGCCCCAAAATGTGTCACATGTAATTACCAAAAAAAAAATATGTCACATGTAATCTTGCTGGCTGCTTTGATTTGAATTATGTTTTGCTCCAAAGTTGGTGCAGCTACTTTTTATGCTTCTACATAAAGACTTCAGAAGGATCAGTCGACAAGCTAGAGGATAAAGAGAAATAATTATAATTATAAACACTTTAAAGATCCATTCTCTCTGAGCGTCACTTTATTCTTACAGACTTTAATTCACTCCTACTATTGCCTAGTAGTTGGGGTTTTTCTTTTCCCCTAATGTACCTCAAGCAATGGTAAGAGTTTTTCTTTTCCCCTAATATACTTCTATTTAGAGTACTTGATGCTTGATATTGTTCTTAATGAAGTGGTATGCAGTCGTGGGTTAAAGTTCTTTAACATATTAAGAATCAAGGTGAATACCACCTTATTAAAAACGGGTAAGAATAGAAATCAATAAGCAAATATATTCATAAAAAAAAAGTTTAGACTTTAGATCGACGTAAACATATTTAGCAGACCCTATCCAACAAATCACTTTGATGAAGTCATGAAGATATAAATTGTACAGTAGCTGAAGGAGAAAACCTAAGATATAAACATGGCTTATGGCTACTTATGTAGGTTAACTTTTTGGGTATCTATCAAGCATCAAGCATCAAGAGCACTTTTATTTTTTTAATAGTAGGTGCTCTATGAGTGGCCCAAAGCTTTTATTATGACATTTAAATTGTGGGTTCGCCATTTCTTGCCACCGCAAACACACAAAAAGAAGTTCATTTATCTTCATAAAGTTAAGGGGAATAGTATATATTCCAAGAGCACAAAGCTTTTACTCCTTTCTTTTCTCATTTTTTTTATGTCTATTCTCCTATTTTTCAAAAAAGTTCAAATCTTTCGATTATTATTCTGTAACTTTCATGTTCAAAAATGAGGATTCTAAGATTCAAAAAAATTGGATGGCCTCAAAAAAGATAAAGTTTTTGGAGCCTCGGTTTAAGGGATGCTAATTTTCTACAAACTAGGTGACCTAGGCATATAAGAATGCTATATTATAAAAATGTAAATACTAAATAATATTTACCATATAACGAGGCTTGGTGATAGCAAAAATATGGGACCATGATTAAGTTGGGTTGGCATTTTGCAACCAACTACTTGATTGTTGCTGATCTTTTAATATATGAAGCTAGTGCATTCATTAAGTTACTTCAATAGATAGACAGAAGCTTCTATGCACCAAATAGAAACACTGCACGATGATTCATTTTCCTATCTGTACAAGTTAACACACTTTTTTTTAGTTGATTTAGGAAATAATAAGAGAAAAATACTAAACTTCTTTGTCAGATAATGTCTCACTTATTCTTCAAGTTATTGAATGCATAAAGTATGTGTGTTCCCAATGACGTAAGTTGTGATTTGTATCAAACCATGTGAATAACGCCAATTTAATAAGCAGATGCTCAGCTGGTCAACTTTGACCATGTCCTTTTATTGTTTAGGAAGTTGCTTACAAGCTCAAGTTTATTTTTGATTAATTATCAAATATTTATTGATAGTTGATTTTTATAATAAATATTTAAAATTTATCAAATATAAACAATAATTAATTTTGCTTTTTGTTTTTTAAGATATTTTCACACTTCTTAGGTGCGAGGCTAATTTCTTTTGGGTACAATAATCAATGTTTGACAATGAATCAAAGTGTTGTTAGCCAAAAAAAAAATATGAATTCCAGAGTGATCTACATATGTTAAGTTGATAACTCTTAAACCAAAAAAATTAAAATATTGAGTTTCTAAATTTTATATAATTTTTTGTTAGAAAAATATAGATATAAACTAACACCCTCTTATTAATTAAAATTATGAAATAAACAAGGGAATGATAATAATAAGTAATATCATACTTTATTTTTATTGTATAAGTATAGGAACCGAACATATGAATTCAAGGTTTCAAATAAAATATATGAAATTTCTAAGACTAAATTATCAAATTGGTGTTTGAAAGATTTTATCGACTTCACATTAGTTTTTAAGAGATTTTAATCTCATCTTGACCGCTAATAAATTATTTCGTCATTTAAATTAATCTTATTTAAGAACTAATACGATTAACTTTTAAATATTTTAAGGATTAACTTAAATAATAAATGATATGTTAGTAACTATGGATATGATTAAAATATATCAAAGTCTAATGTGAAGTTGGTAAAATCTCTTGAGAACCAATTTAATGGTTTACTCAATTTTCTAAACATGTAAAGTTAATCTAGTGATCAACATCATTTGCATTATCTACATACTGTATGATTGACCGATTGAGAGAATCATTATTGCACGGCAGAACAGAGCGTTAATTTGGTGTTTTCTGAAGCAAAGAGAGGTAGGAAAGCTAAGTACTTGATTTTTCTTTTCCTGTGTGTTTCTCTTTTGGTTCTTAACATATCCTTGTTTGATAAACCTTCTTTGAGGACAAACCAAAGTGGTGACTTAGACACATTACACACATCATATTCAATAATAATTTTTTTAAAAAATGTATTATAGAAATGAAACCTAATCCAAAACACTTTGTGGCCTTCACTAATTCTCTGTGCCTGTGTAGTCGCATATATCTTGAAAAGCAATGTATTCTCTTAATCATATATGGGAATATAAATTCAATTTGACAAACTCTATTTTAGGCCATTGGATTAGAGTAAAATATAATTTTATACTTTTAAAATTTATCTAAATATCAAATTATCTTGAAATTTTTTTTATTTCATTAAATTTTTTGAATTTTTCTTTAACTTACAAACGTTAATTTTACCGTTAAATGAAACGGAATTCATCCTCACATGCACACTATGTGACCATTTAGTTAGAAATTCTTATGAAGTAAAATATAATTTATACTCCTAAGTTTATTCCTATATCAAATTACCTAATTTTTTTTTATTTTATTAAATCTTCTTAAAGTTTGATATAACTTGAATCGGATGTTAACTTCTGTTTTATTTAACAAAAAAATTAATATTTTTTAATTAGATCAAAATTCAAAAGAGTTTAATAAAATAAAAAAAAATTTTAAAAATATAATTTAATATTAAAATAAAATTTAATGATATAAATTATATTTTATCTTATAAATTATGCCAAGTATAAGGAAAGCTGAAACAAGGACTCCAATAATGGCGCTTTATCTCAGAGTAGTGGAGGCTTTTTTGCAAGACAGAAAGAGAAATTCTTATTCTTTGATGCCCTGCTAAGTTTCTCTCCACCCTTTTTCTTCTTTCCTTGATGATTGTAGGGGAATAAAGCTGGTATGTAGAAAAAGCTGGTATGTAGAAACGGGATAAGAATACATTTTTTTTTTAAAGTAAAACTCATTTTTAATTTAGAAAGATATATTATTTATTAATTTTATTGTTTAAAAATTAATTTTATAAATTTAAGTACTCAAATTTTAATTTATTTATAAATTTTATCCTTTTATTTCTTTTAATTTTATCAATTTAATTTATAAAAAAATGAAATTATTGTGAATTTAATTTAATAAGTTAAATTGATAAAATTAATATTTAAAAAATTAATAAATAATATATTTTTCAGATATTAGATATATGTATCACTTTTTTTTTAATATGGGGAGAAGAATAAAAGTTAGTAATTAGGGAAAGCAAATAAATAAACAGTGACACTCAAACACAATCGATCAAACACTTACAGAGCCAGAGAGTTGGTGCTTATATGTTAAGAAGAGAGAAAAATAAAAGAATAATGCATGTGAACGTGCAAGAACATGGGTTACAGATGTGTCCAAGCCACAGAATGAAAATCTTGGCACTATTTAACCAATTTGGTCAAATGTTTGTTTAAAAAGCACTTGATTTTTGAGAATCCAAGGGCACTGCGCGCTAATCACGACACACATAGCTGCTTGTGATATGATGATCTCTCTCTCTCTAAGTTGGCAAGCAAAAGGTTTGGGTGTCACACTTTTCCACTTGAAGTTGTTGGAAGGAAGACGAGGGGAAGGTAGTGGTGTTACTGGGAATGCCTTGGGGAATGTCATTAATTAGGGGGCATAGAGTATTGGATTATTATTTAATCAATATGTTGTATATACTGTGTGCTTCTCTCAGTTGGCTAGCAAATTGACTAAAGAGGGGTGAAAAGTTGGATAGCGATCCCTTTCATGAGGAAGCTTGGGTTGTTTTTGGGGTTTGCTTGGGAGGATGTAATGCCTAGAGAAAATGTTTCTTAAACGAGTGTAATATAATGGTAAGAGTAACCACATATTTTAGTTCTCAGGTAATATTAATTTTATCTAAATCAAATGAATCAATTTTCTTATATTAAAAATCGATCGATTTTATTTTAATTGAAGAATTGAATTGAACTAAATTATTCTTAATTTGTTTGGTTCGATACAGTTCAATCAATTTTTGTTTAAGTATTTTTTTTTTAAAAAAATTATATTTAACTAGACTTCTTTTTCATGACTCAATTAATCATAAATTAGATTAAAAATATTAATAAAATCATAATGAAATAGATGTAAACAATAAATTGACCAAAATATTTTTATAGAAAAATAATAAATTAAAATATAATAATATTAAGTATGTAATTATAAAAATATTTATGTATAATTATATAAGCTCAGTTTGATTTGATTTTGTTCGGTTCTATAAATGGGAATAAAAAGTCAAATCAAACAAAATAGATTAATTTTGATTTTTGATTTTTTGTTTCGATATTTTCAGTTTAAATTGATTTGATTTAATTTTGAACATCTTTAGTGAGAGACTAAATTGATATTTATTTTTATGATTGAAAGATTTAAATTAATATTAATATTTTTAAAAATTAAATTAATATTATTTTTAATTATTTTAAAAATTAAATTAATATTAATTTTTTTTAAAAGGACCAACTGTGATATGCATTTTTTGAGAGACTAAATAATGAGTATTTAGATCTTACGTCATTTGGTTGATCTACTTTACTGTGAGTACTGCTACTGCTGGCTGCAGAGTTGGTGCATGCTATTGACGTGGATGTTGAATCTCAAAACTTAACTTGGATTAGCTTTTGTTACAGTCACTGTCATAGCTTGAGAGCATTTCAACGGCAGTTGAGTCCATGGGGTGAATATTTTTGGCAGCCGGGGGCCCCACTTTATCTTGACGATGAAATAGGCAATAGCTGAGTTTTCATTTGGTTAGATTGGGATTGCTCTGACCAATGACCACACCCGAGGGAAAGGGAGGGAAAGAGAAGAAAGAAAGGGACACCCATTTGGTAGTTTTTGATCATTGAGGATTTGCTATTTAAGAAGATCGTGGCATGGCGTTGTTTATGTTTCTGCTTCACTCCCTGTGCACGTTTCTGTGTTAAAAAAAGGGCTAAAAGTTCATAATTGTTTTATTAAAAAAATACAATGATAATATAAAAGTTTAAATTTATAACTTTATATAAATTATTTAAATCTTTCAATAGAAGTTTGAAATGATTTATTATGATCTTTTTTTTATTGTATAAAAAATTACTTCGTTGACAAAATTTTTTTATATAATAAATAATTAGAAATGATATAAAATTATTTAAAATATTATTTGTTAATAAAAAAAATCTGTTCTCTTAATAGCTTTAAAATAAAATATTAACGAGAATAATATGCTCAAAATAGAGCTTATTTAATAGATAGTTATAGTATATTAAAATTATGTAATAATGTGAAAATTCTAATATGTCACTGATGTCTTAATTAATCATATTAAAGTAATTAATCTTCAATGTTATTTTTAATCATAAAAAATTTATACAATATTTATTTAATTTTACTTGTGATATAAACAAGTTATTTTCTATGCATAAATAACTACTTTGAATAAATAATAATTAAGCAAAATGAAATATGTATTTCACTTTTTTCTTTTTTCCTTCTCAATAAAAAAAATAAATATAATTAAATTTAAGTGGAAGTAATCATGGGCAAACACGTCAAAGAGAGGTGGGTGGAATCTCTGACATTTTCTTGTTCAATAGATTATGCTTAAGGATTAGAGATTCTCTGTCAATCCCTTCCTAAAGTGCTGCTGCGATGTTCACTTTTCTTAGCATTCTTCCGCTTCTCCTGCTTGTCTTGTTCAATATGTATCACTAACGTGATGGGCTCTAGCTGGTAGGACCAATATGACAGCACCCAATGGGGAAGCCTTACCCAAAATCAATTACTGGGCTAATATATGATTAGTATCTTTGCTTACAAGCTAAAGTTTGGTTAATTCTTGAGAAGAAAGGTTATTCTATTTTAAAAAGCTAAATTATAAAAAAAAATTTGTGTAGAAAATTTCTTTGTACATTAAAATTTATTAATACAACTCTTTAAACTTAGAAAAATATGTATGTTAATGCAAAATGAACCTCCCATGTATGTATAAGAAAATTCCTACAGAGAGTCAATATGTACAGAGTGAAGAATTTAAAGAGTTAAGTTAATGGATTTCAAGAATTGAATTGGTAAGTTTTAAAAATACAACGAATTTTTTGCACATGACTTTGGAGGAATTTTTTTGTAATTTAATCTTTTAAAATTAGAACATATTATAAATCTCAATGAGAATTTAAATTAATACTTAAAAATCTTGTATTATTAAAGGATTGTCAACAAAAATCAAATTCAATACTTTAGAATCCACAAAACTCAAATTTAATAATTGAGTAAACTCTCCTTATGTTAATTCATTTTATTATTGGCACAAGATAGAAAAAAAACAGAAAAAGTCATAATAAAAAAAAAGAAACAGAAAAAGATAAAGAAATGGTTAAAACGTTACTGTTGCTTAAATTGTACCCTATGGTCAAGGATATGGACAAATTAAAAAAGTTCTAAAACATGATGTGTGTAAACATCATTCAATCCAAATGCTTCTGCTGGGACTTCTACCATATGCTTGTATTTAATCAAAAAAAGAAAACTCCACAGGGACAGGGAAGAAAGTCCACCATATTATAAATTTTTGTTAGATATATGCTTTATTTTTCTTTTTGAAATTTTGTCTAAATTAACTTTAGTGTATTAATTTTAAAATTTTTCAATTTCTATATGTCAAGGTTAAAGATTTTATATTAGGGTTTTTTAATATTTAGAAACATTGCAATTTGCAAGCGATTTTTTTTGTTGTCTAAATTGCCTAAAATTTTATCATCATAATACAGTAAAATTTGTCTTCTAAAATATATTAAGTTGTGTGTTCTCTACAAAAATTATAGAAAAAAAAAAACCATAGAAGAAGACGCCTTAAGTTCTGGTCTAAATATAGAAAGCCTAACACTAAGAAAGGTTATGTACTTTGTTGGTCAATTTCTAATAAAGAAAATGACCATAGGTGTGACATATGACCTTTCGGTCGTCAATTTTGACTACATTAATAACAGTTTTAATATTTTTTTTCATTTTTAAAAAATTTAAAAGATAAAGTGTATATATCTAAAACATAAGATGTATAAAATATAAAGCTTTAAATTTGATAAAATATAATTAATTTAAACAAAAAATTTAAAAAGAAAAATATAATTTACCTAATTTTAGTTCATATTTGCCATTGCTTTAAATTAAAAGTTTGATTTTAATTTATTATCAATATAAATTACATTAGCACATAAAATGACATGATAAATTTTCTAAAGATATCATATTAATATATAATATGATGTGATGTTACATAACTTAAAAGAAACCATGTCAATATATAAGATGATGGAGTATTCTATTATTTAGAGATATATTATTCTTTTCAAGAGTCATGCTCTCATTTACATTTTTCTCATATATGACTAGTCATGTAGCCCGAGTATTGTGGGGGCACGTCATATTAATTTTGATAAATATTATATTTTGAATAAAATTTTTAAATATTTTTAAAAGTTAATATATTTTATTTTTTGACTCTTATAATTTATGTTTTGGATTTGCATAATTTCATTCATGTTCTTAAGTGTAGGTGCAGATTATTCCCACTTATTCAGATAGCTGACTTTCGTCTGTCCTTTTGTCTATGACTTGTGTTAATGTAGAAAAGAAATACTCCCATATCTCTCCTATATCCACTTTTTTTTTTGTTCTGTACATCTCCTATGTTCACCGAAGGACTTAAGATTGATTAGGCCTTCACTTTTAGATGGGATGATTCAGGGAATGGGTTATCTTATACTGTTGGCCTATATTGTGCTGTCCATAGGCCCAGTGGACCAAAACAGGTAAAAAAGAAAAGGAGCAAAGTTTTTTGTTCTTAAAAAAAGAGAACACCATTTTGTATTTTTCAAATAAAACAATCAAACTTCTCTCCGGGGTGGGAGCTTCTCTTATCGTTCCAGAGTAGTCTCCCTCTGTCTCAGGTGTTTCTTCTTCTCTTTCGTAGGAGTACTCCCCCTCCGCAGGGAGGTCTTGTGAGTTTGTTTAGATTAAGGGTGAGCTAAACTCTTGTCGGAAGTGGGTCAGGATTAATCATGGAGGCATCACGAGGAATAGAAGGAGGCAGAGGAGTGAAGGAAGGAAAGGTTCTGCAACTTGAACCAGAGGAATAGAAAGCGCAAGATAGGGCTCTAAAGACGTTAGTAGGGAAAATTATTGCAGAAAAAGCCTTGCACAAGCCTACTATCAGGGCGATGATATTCAAGGGATGGGGTAATCCAGAGGGCATGACGATCACCGACATGGGCCCTAACACCTATAGGTTCAATTTCATGGAAGACCAAACTCTTAAAAAGCTCCTGGACGCGGCTCCTTGGAACATTATGGGACACCTCTTGGTTCTATAGTACTGGAATCCTTAAGAAACAATCTTTGAGTTGAGTTTCAATACTTGTCCATTCTGGGTGCATGTTCATGGCCTACCTTTGGATATGATTACTCTAAAAAATGCAGCAAAAATTGGTGAGCAGTTGGGAGAAATTCTGGAGATTGAGAACCCTTTCGTGGAGGGCCAACTGATTAGGAGCTTTGTTCGAGTAAGAATTAGGATTGACATTACTATGGCTCTAACCAATGGGTTCTGGGTACTGAGAAAGAATAAGCCTAGTGCCTGGATCACACTCAAGTATGAAAGGCTCCAAGATTACTGCTACAAGTGCGGAAAGCTGGGTCACCAGCAGAAACTGTGCAAAGCGGAGAGAGCTATGTCGATCATAGATCCGAGTAAACCGAGATATGGTCCACGACTTGGTGTTTCCCCGCCTAAATCAATCACTACGCTCATGCTGGAAGGAAAGGGCGGGAGGGTGGATAGGGAGGGAGAGAGTCAAAGCTTGTGCGACAGGAAGGGTTATCCGTATTTCAGCTACTTTACTTTAGTGGACCTCAAAACTAGAAAGAGATAGCCTGGACTTAGGCCCCTCAGAATGGAGGATTTGGGCCTTCAAAAAGAGTATGTTGGGCTTAAGGAACCCATTATCCTAATGGACTGCCCTAGTCCAGAAAGGGTGGAAGAGTTAAATCTGTCTGGAGAGCAAATAGAGAAATGCATGCTTATTTGTTTAAAAGGCCGAGGGGAGGAGAACGAAGGTGGGCCCATTGGTCTAGGCTAGGACAGAGCAGAGCAAGGAGACATGTATGGGACAACTGAAACCATTTGGAATCTAAGAGAAGGTGACTAAAGGCACCAGGAAAACGAGAGAGAGGGAGAATATTTTGTCGAGTTCCCTCCAGAAGCAGAGGAAGTCACAAGTCCAGAGCTGTTTGATAAAGAAGAAGTCAACTGGGAGCTAGCTTTGAAAATCACTAGAGCCCTCACGCTCAAGAGAAACAGAGAAGTGATTGAGGAGGATGAAGAAATTAGTAGTAGCAACAGGAAGAAAAGGAAACAGTTGCAGTATGAGGAAATTGACATTGCACAGAGTGTCAGCAAAATCCAGGGAGCGAAAAAGAACAAAGAGGCTGAGGAGGCAGGCCTGTATAATTGTTGTTAGTTGGAACTGCCGTGGGGCTGCTTCACCCATGACAGTGGTAGAACTGAAGCATATCTGTAAATATTATACGCCTAGCATCCTTTTTTTGATGGAGACTAAAGCTAAGGAAAGGTGTATTGAAAAGACTAGAATGTCTCTTAGGTTTGCCCATTCCTTTTGTGTAGAAGCTGCTGGCCTTTCGGGAGGCCTAGCCCTTTTTTGGAATAGGAATGTGGATATTGAAATCAATGCATTTTGTTTGAATTATATCCATTCTACAGTTAGAAAAATTGATGATGCATATTTGTGGGATTTTACTTTCATTTATGGCGATCCTAATTACCAAAATAGGAGAATTTTGTGGAATGAAATAGCAAACTTCAAACTAATAGGTCCTCTCCCTGGTGTTGTATAGGGGACTTTAACAAGATTCTGTTCCAGCATGAGAAGCAAAGGCTGAGACCCCAATGTAACAGCAGAATTGAGGTTTTCAGAAACCTTTTAGATGTCACAAAACTGATGGACCTGGATAATAGTGGCTGCAAATGCACCTGGGTCAGCAATCCAAGGGACGACTTTGTTACTAGAGAAAGGATTGATAGAATGCTAGCAACGTGGGCGTGGAGACAGATGTTCCTTGATAAAGAAATCACTGCTTTGCCAGCTGCAAGCTCTGATCACAGCCCTCTGGTTGCAAATCTGAAACCTGATGGAAGGGGCAAAGGTGAAGAGTTCAAGTTTGAAGCCTTTTAGTTGAAGCATGAAGATTGCAAAAAGGTTATAGTTGAAATCTGGGACAGTGCGGAGGCTGAGAAAAATGAATGGGAAACCTTGACAAAAACAGTCAAAAAATGTAAACAGACTCTTAGCTCCTAGAGTAACCGAACTTTTAAAAATGCTGATAAGGAGATTTTCAGACTGAAGCACAAGCTGTCTCAACTGCAGGGTACTTCAAACTCTAACCTAAATGTAGATGAACTAAAAGCTACCAAAGAACAGCTTAATAGAGCTTGGAAGCAGGAGGAGACGTATTAGGGACAACGCTCTAGACTTAAATGGCTCAAATATTGGGACAAGAACTCAAAATTCTTCCATGCAACTACGGTGCAAAGGAGGGGTAGGAACAAAATTACTAGACTAAAAAATGATCAAGGTGAGTGGGTGGATGGCCATGATGACATACTTAGGGAGCTGACTACTTCCCACAGCAGTATATTTCAATCGGAAGGCCATCGGGATTTAGAGGAGGTAATTCCTAGTCTTGTTTCTAATGATCTGAACAGAAAACTATGTGCCCAGGTGAATGAAGCGAAAATCAAAGAAGTTGTTTTTGATCTAGAAGCCTTGAAAGCTCCTGGCCCTGATGGTCTAAATGGGCTTTTCTATTAGCAGAACTAGGAGTCTATAAAAAAGGATGTTTATAAGGCTATTGGTAGATTTTTTGAAGTGGGAGAGCTTCCAGGGGCTATTAATGTAACTCATATGGTGCTGGTACCTAAAATTCCTATGCCTGAGGAGTTCAGCCATTTGAGACCAATAAGTTGCTACAACTACAAGTATAAGATCATTGCCAAGGGTTCTGGTAAACAGGTTGAAGGAGGGTCATAATGAGTTAGTCTCTCAAAACTAGAGCGCATTTGTTAAAGGTAGACAAATCCAGGACAATATTTTAATTGCACAAGAGATTTTTCATTCCCTCAAGAAGAAAACTTCTCCTGCAGCAGGCAGCATGGTGCGTAAACTCGACATGAGCAAAGTATATGACAGACTCGAATGGGACTATATAGAGGGATCTCTGGTGCAACACAGTTTTGATAGGAAGTGGATTGATTTGGTGATGAAATGTCTCTTCAGTGACTTACATAATTAAAGTCGATGGTTGTCTTAGTGCAGTCATCAAACCCTCCAGGGGACTTCGCCAAGGGGACCCTCTATCCCCAGACTTGTTCATTCTAGCGACAGATGCTGTCTCATTTAATTAACAATGCTCTATTTCAGGTCAAATCTCAGGAGTCAAGATAGCAGCGAGCTCCCCTAGACTAACTCACCTTTATGCAGATGATTCTATCCTCTTTGCTAGAGCTACAAGGGAGGAGGCCTACAAGTACTTAGAAATGCTGAATAAGTACTCACGGGCGTCTGGACAGCGTATCAACATACAGAAATCTAGCATCACCTTCAGTGTAAGAGTACAACAGTAGCTCTTAGAGGCCAAATTTCAGCTATCTTTAATACTCAAGAAAAGCCTCCAACTGGGAAATATCTTGGAGTGCCCATGGAGTGGGGGAGATCGAAGGGAAGAACATTGGCATGGATAAAAGACAAAATCATGTCCAAATTAGAAGGCTGGAAAGAGAATTTACTAAACCAAGCAGGGAAAGAGGTCTTGATTAAATCTGTGCTTCAAGCTATTCCATCCTATGCCATGACTACTGTTAGATTTCCAAAGAAATTCTGTCAATCATTAAGTGCCAAAATTGCTCGGTTTTGGTGGTGTAATAGTAGAAGGGATAGAGGGATACACTGAAAAAGTTGGGGGGAAATCACCAAAAGTAAGAGGGAAGGAGGTCTGGGCTTTCGTGATTTTGTTCATCTAAACACAACTTCCTTGGGTAAGCAGGCTTGGAGAATTTTGAAAAAGCCTGGAGCCCTTTGGGTACAAGTTCTTAAAAGTATATGGGGCTGTTTGTAATTGCCTTCAAAAACTGTTTTTTCATTTTTTCAAAGTACAAAAACAAAAAAACATGTTTGACAATTATTTTATCTATCTATTCTAAAATTTTTTTTTTCTTAAAAAGTGTAACTGAAAAAACAAAAAATAAAAAACACTTTAAAGACGTTTTTAGTTATTTTGTTCTCAAAACATATCAAAACAAATAGAATAGTCTGTTTTCATTAATGACTCAATTATAAATAATACTTCTTCTTTTAATTTTAAATTTTAAGACTTTTCATTTATGACTTCACGTTATTCTTCTCCCATTCCTTTTTTTTCTTTTCCTGTGGCAGCTGCTGCCCGACTCTCATTAAGTAAGTTTTCTCCTTCATCTTAATTTTATTTCATCTGCTTTTTGCTGGCATCATGTTGCTTTGGTGCGTATGTGTTAACTTGTTGCTTTTTTCCTATGTATGTATATATATGTTTTTTTTTTTTTTTAAAACAAGACTATGAAGTACGGGTAGCTACTTTCTTCCTTGTGTACACAGGCTTTTATGAATAGTTCTTACCTGACGTGTCACATTGTATATATAAAGTAATCGGTTTTTCGTGAATGTTGTTTACCGTGCCATCCACTTTTATATATATATATGTATGACACACTCACATACTGTGCATATAGAAAGCAATTGGTTCTTCATGGGTGGGTGTTTTTAATTTACCGTGCCACCCACTTTTTTCTTTTCATGGTTTGTTCCATCCTCCTATTTTTATATATAGTGAAGGGTAAAGTTGCAAAAACTTCACCACTCACTCATAAGGTACATTTAAGTAGGTTCCACAAATCAGACTTTGATATACAAAAAAGTTTTGTTCGATTCGAAACAAACTGTTACAGAAATCATATAGACTGAAGCTTATTACAAGTTGAATGGAATAGTTTCACCAAGTGTCATCCCTTATCTAGCACCACATCCTTATATATATATATATATATATATATATATATAAGTATTCCATAATCATTTCATATGTCATATATATGTGGTTAAAACTTAAAAAAAAAACTATATGTTAATATTATTATAAAGTGTACTTAGTTTGAGGAAAAAAAAGAGATATTTGTTATTATTAATATATTTACAAAGGTGAATATCTATAATATTTAAATTTTATAGATTGCAAATCAACACAAGTTATTGATGATACCGTATGAAGTCCTGGAGTGGAAAAAGCTTTTATAGACATTTTAGTTGATCGTGTTAATAGAGAAACATGAACAATGAATTATTTCATCCAAAGACATGGAAATTGTTTTTGAATGAATTGAACATGAGAGCTATACAAAGTTTCACATTGAAACAGATTAAGCAAAAGTTCAATAGGTTAAGAGTCAAACATCAAGTTTTTTCTAAACTCTGCCTCACCATTGGTTTTGGTTGGAATGTAGAAACTGACACTGTGATTGCTAAGGAGTCCGTATGACAAAGTTATATACAAGTATATATTATTGACCTTTGTCAATAATTTGACAATATTTGGATATAATATTTTCTTGCATGTAAAAATGTATAAGGATATTAACAAATGTTATTATCTTTATCCTTATAGAAACACCTTGAGGCTACACAATTTTGTAGAAAGGGTTGTGAGCATTATAAGTTGATCGGCATTATTTTTAATAAAAGCACAGCCACTAGTTTGCTTCATCATGCCTCCACCATGCACCCTCCAAACTTAGATGAAGAGCAAGAGCTTGAGAATGAACATGTCAATGCAAGAGTGCATGTAAATATTGAGGACGATATCAAGATGAACCTGTGACAACACAAACTGTTGAGCATACTACTCATAGTTGGAAGAAAACCATTACTATACAGGAATGCAAGCGAAAAAAGGAGTTAAGGTCTATCCAAATGGCTGATGCTTTACAAGCATGGGCAGATGCATCTAAAGCAAGGTTGGAAGCTTCACTTGCAAGGGCAGAAAAATATAGGGGCAATAAGAGTGCTGAGGCAACTAGTTCTGTAATACCCATATTATTATAGGCACTACGTCACATAATAAATTATAAGCCATTGATTATAAGTTAAAAATTCAATGTAGTTAATGATTTAATTTAATTCATTTAATTAGATATTACATGTCTATTTAATAAATAATAAATTAAATAATGTAACTAAGTGATTACGTGTTTGTATTTAAATATATCTAAGGGATAAAATTCTAAACTATGTATCGAAAATTTTTATACTTTATAATGAATTATAAAATTTATATCACATAATAAATAAACATTATTAACATTATAAAAATCTTATTTACATGTCACGTTCACTAAACTTAATTTATATATTTATTGTATTACGTGACTCATAATTTATAAACGTTATTGAATTAACTATTTAAACATTAACCAAACCACTTGTTCTAGTAGTACCAAACATAATATCATGTAAAATTTTTAAGCACACGACAATTTAAATAACATTACTAAATTGTCATTTCTTACAGAATTTATTTATACATTATTTGTCTGTATATTTTACATCCTAAAGTAGTAGTAAAGCTAGATTTCCACCTGCATACAAAACTATGTACATATAAACATCAAAAGGCAAGTTTGGCCTCACTAGCCATGCAGGGTAGATTCTAAGCTAACATACTACATAAAATGCTACATGGCTAACAAACTCTCAAACAAACCAACGATATGTCACATTTTGCACTACAAGCTCAAATACGTCCTACTTAGGGTTATAAACTAAATGAACATCAATGACCAGGAAAACAAAGGTTCTCATCTTCACTTTACTGCTAGAGAATATGGAAATACCACATATAATAGGGGTGAGAAATATGATTTTTCAGTAGGCACTTCAATGTATTTCAAAATAGTAATTTAAACAGTGACATTTCCAACTATATAAGATACAGAAAAACAGTTTCATGGATAAAAAACAATCAAAATATGGATAAACTATAACAAATTGACTTCTAACATTCTTTTCATTAATTACATGCTCACGGAAACTTTTACTTAGGGCTTGGTCCTCTTTCAATTATCTTTGCCTACATGGTCTCATAACATAATCATTAACCATAGCCATGACAATTTTGCATATATGAAAATTCTCCCTTGACATTGGGCGTCTCCTAAATTTAAGTGGCCATACCATATCCTTTTGGTGGATTCCACTCAACATATCTACACAGTGGACCATAGACATATGTAGGACTTCTCATGGACCTTTTTCCATGATATCTTATTAGAAATTCATTTCTAATCTTTCCAAATCATCTCTAATTCATTTTCTTTACCTTGAGGATCATTTCCAAACTTTCATCATATCTTTCACTTGAATTAAAGTGAGTATGCAATTAACTTGGAATGTGAAATTGGGACATATAATGCTTTGTCTTAGCATTCACTAATGAGATTAGATCTCTAATCATTTATTCCATCTCAATTTCACTACTTGCTAAATTTAGACATAAGCATGGGCCAAACTTTTTATTAGCAAGTTATTACTTCTCATTCACCATAAGATTGACATACCACTTCATATGAAAATCACTAATAACATTAGGTTCTCTACATGGCCATTCACCATGTCTAGTGCCCTCTAGCTTTTTCTTTCACATTTTTATTTAAAAATGCACTAGAGAGAATCTAGATTACCAAATGATCATTAAATCTAGATTTAATCACACTAGTCTTTTTGAAACGTAGTGTGGCTGTGACTTACATATAGTATCATTATCAATTCTTTTTCACATTCTTCATGTGAAGTTTGTTTAAAACCACTTTAGAATGCCTAAAATTCACTAACACTTAAGTAACTTGCATACTTCCCCAATTTACTACATTATAGCCATGAGCATTGAAAGAAGTGCACAAATTTAAATTTAAAAATCTAAGTAAAATTTCATCTAAATTATCATTAAACATCATAATTAGCCTATAAATTCTTAATCTTTTATTTATATTCCCTTAATTAATTCACAACCACATAGTATATCCAAGAGTATCATGACTTCTTTTTCACTCCTATCACTTAAATTATGCTAATACAACAACAAAATACCTAATAATTCATCCACACTTAATCAAAATCAAATGATTCTTCATTTACCTTCATGTGTCCGTGAACATCAAAGAGAAAGTTAGGGTTCTCTTCATTTAACTAAGCATGGTAAATGACAAATAAGTATCTACACAACACAAAAGCCTTAAAACCATGATTTCTTGACAAGCTTTTATAACAAATCAAGTAAATCACAAAATTTTCTTATGAAACCCTAATATGGCCATGGCTTACATAGGTACACAATACATGATTTTGAGCAATTTTAGCACAAATAACATTTAAACAAATCTAAATCACTTCATGGGGTTTATATCCATACTTAATCATCAAGTTTAAGCCATGGGTAAGGTTATTCAAAACAAAACCCTAGCTTTGGTATCATAGAGAAGAATCACTATCCACTTGAAAACAAACTCACAAACTTTATGAAACTTAGTCTTGCTATAAATTACCTATATTCAAGCTTAAACCCCAAAAGTGACAGAATTTCAAGCATCAAAGAGGAGAGACCCACCATGAAACCCATTGATTTTCTAAGAAAAAGGAAAGGGTTTGAGTCCCTACCACTTGAAGCTTGAGTTTTCTTGGTTATTTTGGGCTTGTTCTTCACTTTTCTTCCCTTTTTCACTTCTCCTCTTCTTCCTTTCTCTCTTGGCCGTGAACTATGGCTTCTTCTTCTCTTCGCTTTCTCTCTCTGTTTTTTTTTCTTTTTCCCTCTTGTGCTTGGTTTGGCCGTGAGCTAGGGAGCTATTAGGGATTTGTTGGTTTGTTTATTACCTAAGCAAATTTGTCTTGCAAGCCAAGCCAATCAAATGCAAGACTTTTGTCTCATGGTTATCCAATTAATCATGACACTTAGTTAGGATGAAACTAAATGAGTGTAACTAGATTAATCTAGTTTAGTTTCTCTAACTAGGTAATGATGGCTTTTTCTATCCAATGGTGAGCTTCCAAGAGTGAACATGTCATTTGCTAATTCTTGGCCAATGGATAACTTTCAAATGTCATAAGTCTATTGGCTAATTCTTGACCAATTACATAGCGACACTTGTCACCACTTCATTTGTCAATTTCTAGCCAATTCTAGGCCTCCACGAGGCACTCTCTCATTGACCAAATTTTCATCCAATGACATGCTTCCACATGTCATGTTCTAATTGGCCAATTTAAAAAATGTTACTTTTTTTTTATTAATTTTGTTATGCTATTTGTAACACTCTACCTTATAAGTAAGGTGTCACAACTTAACTTGATTCATTAATAGAGTTAATTCAATTGAATTTGACTTCTTCCTTAGTAAAACAATTTGGTTTCTCGGCCAATCTCAGTTTTCTGCATTTAATTATTTATCTAGTACTTCTTGGGAATTTTTCCTGCATAATAAACACATGATTAATCTTACTTCAAAGGAGTCAAATCATTATTAAATTTGGTGATTCTAGTTAAGTACTTAGTTTATAATTAACAAACACACCAAATTTATTTAATTGTAATCAAGGGTTAGGGTTACATCTTGGGTCACTTAACAATTATCTTACAGGCAAAATAAAAGGGAATTTAGTCAAGATATTTTACATAGCTCCCCTTAAAAGTGACCACTACATAGTTAAACTAATACATTCTAACACTTTATCCCTAGTCGGGATCTTAGCTGTCATTCTAGACAATCCTGATGCAATGGATTGCTTTGACTGCACCCACTGAGGGTTTGTCGACCCAGAAATATTGAACCTAAATTATTATTTGAAAGAACAATATCTTGGCTTAAATCTAAAAACATTAGCAAATAAGGGTGTGATAAAAATCTCAGTAGAGAGAGATAATATTTGATTTTAAACTATAATGTTTTCAGCTGTATAATCATATAGAAAATAACTTCTCTTTAACATGAACTCTCATTTAACATGATTTCTTTATCTTGTTATACATTATTATCAATCATTTTCATAAACATCTTAACATAATTCTGAACTTAGGAATAAAACTCTTTTCGCTTGCAAGGGCTTACCCTCGCCATTGCCACCGAAGTGACCTTACCACAAAGTGTCCTTAATCATGTGGGATCGCCTCATTGAGAATCATATCCAAATTTTGGTTAGATCATCCCCATAAGGATCACTTCTCAAAATTCTTTGATAATAGGCATAATCATGTTAAAAAAAAAATCATCATCCATGGTTCATAATTTGTCATTGAAAAACTGAAACATCTTAATAAATAAACACATGAAATGAATCATCATTAAAGAATAACATATTTAATCAAAATAAGAACACATATTAAATAAGAAAAAGGAAGAGAAGTATTATCACTCCGTACTAGGTGATTTGCTTGCTCACGAGTTAGAGTTTGAAAGGGGTAGTATTTTGATTTGTTGCAAGTGTTTGTGTGCATGGGATACGTGAAGTGGGGTATTTATAGGGTGATGGTTGTGTGAAAGAAGTGTGTGCCGTGAGTGACTTCTTGTGCATGTGATTAAATTCACATGGTGTCATAAATTCTATGTACTTAGCTGTGCACTTCTTTTACTTTAGGAATCTTATCTCTTTGAATTCAAAGAGCGTAGTTATGCTAGATGCTTCTAAGTTTTCAGGTTAGTCTACTTACTTGGGTCACTCAAGTTGTGTCTTAGCCGTGCATGCTACTCTCTTCTTCCCTTAAAAGTCATATGCTTAATTAATGCTTGGGATAGGAAAGTGCCGCATGGCATCACTCATTATTACTTAGGGTTGCTTAAGAATCTAATCCTATCCTTCTTAATTACTGTGTGTTTAAAGAAAAAGTTAGGTGTCATTATTTTGGCTTGTAAGTTAAGCTTATATGATTAAAATCTTAATTTAAATTTATATGTTGTCTCTTGACATTTTAATCTCTCACTAATGTATAACTTTTAATTAATGGTAATAGTTTGATAATTTCATGATATCTTAGCCGTGTATATCCAATTTCTTGGAATTTCTATCCCTTTTATTATGTTTGCTAACTTCTCTTTTATTTCATGCAAAATCCTCTATGTGCTATTGACTTGACAAGCTTATTTATTCATGCAAGCTAGTGTATGACTGTAGGATGCATGGTCTTTTTTTCTCTCTTGACTATAAAGATAATATTATATTAATTGCCACTTGACTTCTATGTAATCATTCCTTAGTACATGAAAGCACCTAGTTTCTCTAGTTTTCTAGTTTTGTTTTCAAAGCTTTTGCTTGGTCGTGCAAGCTCTTGGAGATTCCATTCCTTCGTGGTTAAGTTATCATGATTTGATAGCTTGTATTTATCTTAGATTGCCGTGAGAGTTAGCTTATTTTCTAGATAATTTTGACCATGTGGTTAATTCCATGATAGGTTAGAGTGATGACTTTAGGTACTTTTATTTGTGTTAAATAATAAATTCCTAGCTAAATTTTTGTCTAAACAATAGGTACTTTTCAAGTAACTTATTTGATGGTTACTTATCTTTTGATAGGGTTAAGGCACTTGGCTTTGTAGTTTTTCAAACTATTGATTACATTGAATTTTTTTCTTGGTTAGTTTAGTTATAGTTAGCTGTGGATGTGGAAATGTTGGTTCTTACTCTTTTCTTAGTGATTAAGGTCACATGCTTTAAGAAACAACCTCTTGGCCGTGCACCTTTAGCTTTCTAAGTTATGATTTCATTTCAACTTTTTTCAAGTAGCTTTTATTGTTACTTTTGACTATTAGAGAGTCATTACAATTCTTTTTTTTATTTCCAATTAGCTTTTATTGTTACTTTTGACTATTAGAGAGTCATTTCACTTTCTAAAGATTCTTTTTGTCCCTTTTTCTTTTTAACTTTCTTCTTTGTACTTTTCTATCTTTTGTCTTATCCTGTTAAATAAATTGACTAAATTCTCTTAGTTGACTTAGAGTTGATTTAGTTTGTTTACTTATTGGCTAATATTTTTTGATTGACTTGGGGTTGACTAATTTTTCCTAAGTTTACTTAAAGTTGACTTGGGTTGACTTAATCTTCTTCTAGCTTTTCTTTTGTTTCACACTAGATTCCTTACTTCCTAACTAAACTAGCTATCATTACACTTTTAATCAAGAACCTTATCCATGACTTAGAATAACTTGGAAGACTATTCTTCCTTTCAAAGAGGTCTCCACATGAGAAAAGCTCCATTAGGCTTCTTGATTTCTTTTTGTCTCTTTGTTCATAATGATTAACTTACCTTAGTTAAGTTTGGATAGCTTAATTGACTAAGAAATTCACTTTTCCAAATATTCCTTTTTGACTTTCTTGCCTCTTTCACGTGTACTCCTTTTTTTTTAACCAAAATGACACCTTTTTACTTATACTTTATTTCTTTTCTTTTACATGTTACTTTCCTGGAAGCTTCCTTACTTGTTTTTTTTTATTTCTTTCTCTCTTTCACGTGGACTAGGTTTTTAGTTTTTAGTTTCTTAGGTTATCTTTTATTTAGGAACTTTCCTTTGTTTTGCCCCCCCTTTTTTTCTCAAGTGAACATGTTTCTTTAGAAGACAAATTATTTGTCTTTTTCCTTTTTTATATCATTTGGGTCATGCATTTGATCTTTAGGTTTAATTTGCTAAATTTGGGGTCTTGAATTCAAAATCACACAAGGTTTAGGATGTTTTAGTTGACTTAAAGTCTTGTCTCTTTGTTCTAACTTACTTTATATGAATTAGACTCTTTTATAATAAGCTTCATAACAAATATTAATATAATCACATATAATCAAAGAATAAAATATATTTTATAGCTTTAGGGGATGTTACAATTTTTAATGCAAGAAACGAAAGTAGTTGTCTATGCCTCTAGATAACTTAGACCACATGAAGAGAACTACCCTACTCATGATCTGAAATTAGCAGCCATGGTGTTTACTTTAAAAATATAGAGGAATTATCTATATGGGGTAAAATTTGTGGTTTTTAGTGATCACCAAAGTCTTAAGTATCTATTTGATCAAAAAAAAAAAATTGAATATGAGGCAAAGAAGGTGGATGAAATTTTTGAAAGATTATGAGTTTGAATTAAAATACCATCCTAGCAAAGCTACTGTTGTAGCTGATGTCTTAAGTAGAAAATCATTGCACATGTCACAGATGATGATTCATGAACTGGATATGATAGAGAAATTTAGAGATTTGAATCTTGCAGTGACTAGAACACCTCATAGTCTATTTATGAGTGAACTAAAGATAAGCTGTGATCTTAAAACTGAGATAAGGGAAGCACAAAAGCTAAATCAGTTTTTGTAATCTCTTAAAGATCAGAAGGATTTTTCTGAAATAAAGGATGGAACCATTATGTATAAATAAAGAATTTGTGTGCCTAAGGAAAGGGATTTAAGAGAAAGGATTTTAGAGGAAGCCCATAAGAGTAAATACACAGTATATCCTGGAACAACTAAGATGTGTCAAAATCTCAAACAAATATACTAGTGGCCAAACATGAAAAAGGGAATAACTGAGTATGTGGCCAAATGTTTAACATGTCAAAAGTTCAAAATAGAACATCAAAAACATTTCAATTGATTTTGTCATGGGTTTACCTGGAACACAATCAGGTTGTGATGCTATTTGGGTGATTATAAATAGGTTAACCAAATTAGCTCATTTTTTTTACCAATAAAGGCTACTTATCCTTTAGAGAAATTAGCCCAACTGTATATATAGGAAACAATGAAGCTGTATGGTGTGCCTACTAGTATCATTTCTAATAGAGACCATAGGTTCACTTCTAGGTTTTGGGAAGCTTTACAAATAGCTTTTGGAACTAACTTATGTTTTAACATAGCATACCATCCCCAAACAGATAGACAAACAGAAAAAAGCATTCAAACTTTAGAAGATATGCTTAGGGCTTGTGTTTTGGAATAGGGAGGACGCTGGGATAGATATCTACCATTAGTAGAGTTTGTTTTCAATAACAACTATCATTCTAGCATTAGAATGGCACCATATGAAGCACTCTATGGAAGAAAATGCAAATCACCTTTATGCTGGTGTGAGGTGGAAGAAAGAAACCTTATAGGGTTTGATATTATCCAACAGACCTCAGATCAGATTAAGTTAATTAGGGATAGACTGCTTACTGCTTAAAGTAAGCAAAAGAGTTATGCAGATAAGAGAAGAAAGCCTTTGGAATTTGAAGAAGGTGAATATGTTTTGGTGAAAGTAACTCCCACTACTGGTATTGGTAGATCTTTGAAAATAAGAAAACTAAGTCCCAGATATATAGGACCATTCCAAATAATAAAGAAAATTGGACCAGTTGCTTATCAAATTGCTCTTCCACCAAATTTGTCAAATTTGCATAATGTTTTTCATATTTTCCAATTGAGAAAATATTTTTTTGACCCTTCACACATCATAAATTCCAAGTTAGTACAAATAAAAGATGATTTCACTTATCAGTCCAAGCCTGTGCAGATCATTAATTCTAGTTTAAAACAGTTAAGAAATCAAAGTAGTTTGGCAAGGGCAAACCTCAGACAAAGCTACTTGAGAAATGGAAGAGGATATGAGAAAAACATATTTGGCTTTATTTTTAGGTAAGGCATAGGTCAAATTTCGAGGACAAAATTTTTATTAGAAGGGGAAATTGTAATATCCCCTAAAGCTATACAATATACTTGAGAATAATTTGTGAATTGCTTAAGAAAAATTCCTTAGTAGATATATATTTATACACATAGGTAAGCTATTTACAATCCCTAAATCAAAGATTACAATCTCTAAATCAAAGGCAAACAAATTAGAAATATAATCTACAATGATAAATGCAATCAAATCAGATCCTGAAAATCCTAATTACTAATAATTACAGATTATGCAAATTAGAGAATATCAACACTCCCCCTCAAGCTGGTGCAGATATGTTATATGCATCAAGCTTGTTACATATATATGTTACCCTCAGGCCCTGAAGAGACTTGGTGAAGATATCAGCTAGTTGATCACTAGAATTTACAAATAAGGTAGTTATTTCTTTGGAGAGGATCTTTTCACGAATAAAATGGCAATCAATTTTTATATGTTAAGTTCGCTCATGATAGTGAATAATTCTGAACGATCTTTCATAAAAAATATCCAAGTACATCTAGAAAAATCATCAATGAAAGTAACAAAGTACCTATACCCCAAAATAGAAATGGCACGACTAGGACCCTAAACATCAGTATGAAAAATATTAAAAGGTGACTTTGCTCGATTATTGATTTTGCTTGGAAGGGATGCACGGACATGTTTTCCAAGCTGATACGACTCACACTCTAAGGACTGCAAATGAGAGAGATGGGGAACCATCTTCTTTAGCTTATTTAGACTTGGATGACCCAGACGACGATGAAGGAGACTAGGAGACTCGGTGGCAGTACATATGGTAGGGGATGGAGGCTGGAGATAATAAAGTCCACGTGATTCAGATCCTGCGCCAATCGTCTATCTCGTACTCCGGTCCTGGATGAGAAAAAAGTCAGCAGTGAAAGTTATAGAGCAGTTAAGAGTGTGAGTCAATTGACTAATAGAAATTAAATTAAAGGGGCAGCCAGGACTAAGCATAACAAAATTCAAAGGTAAAGATGGAAAATGTGTAGCTTGACCAATGCCGGTGGCTATAGTCTTAGAACCATCAGTGAGGGTAATGTGGTGTGGTGTCTTGGGATATGATAATTTTAAGAAAAGAGAAAGATTACCAGCTATGTGATCGGAAGCACCAGAATCCAAAATCCAGGATCCAACAGACGAAGAATGAGAGAGGCAAACTGTAGAATTACCAGTATGGGCTAAAGTGGCCGAAGATGAAGCTTGTTGGGCTGCTTTGAGTTGAAGATACTCCTTATACTCATTGTCTGATAGTATGTTCTGGTGATCAGTCCCCGACTCAGTCTTATTCTCAATATCAGATGACTGAGATTGTGCCATATTAGCAGATTTTTCAGGGAAACCATGCAAGGAATAGCAATGGTCTTGAGTGTGGCCCAAGCGTTTACAATAGGAACATTGAGGACGACCACCAGAACCACAGCCACCTCTACCACCATCACGACCACGGCCACGACCACGACTGCACTTACTCGGTCAGCAGAAACAAAAGCTGAAGACTCTGAACCTGTTTGGGAACCAATTGCAGATGTTGCATCTAGAGAAGGAACTCGCAACAATCAATTAATGAGATCCTCCACTGTAGGAATATTTGAATTTGTCAGGATTTGATTCTGAACATATTCAAAATGTTTATGAAGACCATGGAGAACAAAAACCATATACATGTTATCAAGCTTGTCTAACATCTGCTATAGGTTGTCACTGGTCAGTATCAACTTGATTTCTTCAATTGTGGACTGTGCTTTGTTTAGATATGAAGGCAGGTCATGATCTATCATGTGGAGCGTTGCTAGATTATGAACAGAATCGTACAGACGTTGGATATCGTTAGAGTAGATGCTTCGAGCCTTCTTCCATATGTCATGACAAGTTTTTATAGGGGTGAAAATGCACTAACAGTTTGGGATCAATGGACTGCCAAAGTAAGGATACCAACTGATAGTCAGTCTTCTTCCATTGGTCCCTTTCATCAGCAGGGATGTCCTCCGCCTTCTTGGTTAGATGCTCAGAGAGTCCCTGACCTAAAAACCAAATATCAACAGCAGCATACCAGTCTAAATAGTTCTTACCATTGAGTTTTTTTGACGTTATGGTGGGGCTGACAGAGAAAGAAAAAGAAACAAGGCCCTTTTTTGAAGATTTAGAGGTGACACAGGACAAATCAGATACAGAAGTTATTACCCCAGAACAGGACTAGGTGGCATTGACGAGCTGAACGAAACCAGCAGCGAGATGATTGGAGATCAGAAAACTGACAGAAGATGGTACAATCTGGACTTCTGACCCCTAGAACAGAACCAAGGGGTGCTGACGAGACGAATGGGACCAGCGGCAACGTGACTGGATATCGGGAAGTATGCGCGTAAGCTACACGTGCCGGCAACTGTGGAGGTGTGTACAGGCACGTGAATCAAGATCCGGTGATGGCACTCAGGGATCTGGCCTGTTAGAGGTTTCTGAGATGGCCAGTTTACTGATTTGTGGTTCCGACTTGGTTGAACAGCGGCAGAACAGTGGTTCCGACTTGGTTGAACAGCTGCAGAACAGAAGCAGATCGGAACAGTAGCGGGTTCCAACTTGGTTGAACAGTGGCGAAATAGAAGCAGATTGGAACAGTGGTAGAAACGACAGAACAATACATTGGCCGATACACAATATAGTACACTGACTTCGGGAGAGGAAGACGATGTTCCTGCCTTGACAGTGGCGGAATAGTGACTGAACAAAGTCGGTTTCGACTTGAAACGCAGACCTAGAGAGACTAAGCAGAGACAGGACTGAGCCTGCTCTGATACCAACTTGAGAATGATCTGTGAAATTGCTTAAGAAAAATTCCTTAGTGGATGTATATTTATACACATAGGTAAGCTAATTACAATCCCTAAATCAAATGTTACAATATCTAAATCAAAGGAAACAAATCAGAAATATAATCTACAATGATGAATGCAATCAAATCAGATCCTAAAAATCCTAATTACTAATAATTATAGATTATGCAAATCAGAGAATATCAACAAATATATTTTATACTTTGATTATATGTGATTATATTAATATTTGTTATGAAGCTCATTATAATTTTTAGAATGAGTCCAAGTCATATAAAGTAAGTTAGAACAAAGAGTCAATACTTTAAATCTACTAAAACATCCTAGACCACATCTGATTTTGAATTCAAGACCCCAAATTTAGCAAATTAAACCTCAAGATCAAATGCATGACTCAAATGATATAAGAAAGGAAAAAGAAAAATAATTTGTCATCTAAAGAAACATGTTCAAGTGAGAAAAAAAAAGGAAAGAAGCAAGGAAAGTTCCTAAATAAAAGAAAACTTAAGAAACTAAAAACTAAAAACTTAGTCCACGTGAAAGAGAGAAAGAAATAAAAGAAACAAGTAAGGAAGCTTGTAGGAAAGTAACATGTAAAAGAAAAGAAATAAAGTATAAGTAAAAAGGTGTCATTTTGGTTAAAAGGAAAGGAGTACACATGAAGGAGGCAAGAATGTCAAAAAGGAATAGTTGGAAAAGTGAATTTCTTAGTCAAGCAAGCTATCCAGACTTAACTAAGGTAAGTTGACCATTATGCACAAAGAGACAAAAAGAAGTCAAGAAGCCTAATGGAGCTTCTCTCATGTGGAGATCTCTTGGAAAGGAAGAAAAGTCTTCCAAGTTATTCAAAGTCAAGGATAAGGTCCTTGATTAAAAGTGTAATGATAGCTAGCTTAGTTAGGAAGTAAGGAATTTAGTGTGAAATTAAAGAAAAGTTAGAAGATGACTAAGTGAACCCAAGTCAACTTTAAGTAAACTTAGGAAAAGAAAAAATTAGTCAACCCCAAGTCAATCAAGAAACATTAGTCAATAAGTAAATAAAGTCAACTCTAAGTCAGTTAAGAGAATCTAGTCAATTTATTTAACAGGATAAGATAATAGATAGAAAAGTACAATGAAGAAAGTTAAAAGAATAAGGAATGGAAAGAGTCTTTGGAAAGCCAAATGACTCTCTAATAGTCAAAAGTAATAATAAAAGCTACTTAGAAATAGTTGAAATGAAATCATAACCTAGAAAGCTAAAGGTGCATGGCCAAGAGGTTGTTTCTTAAAGCATGTGACCTTAATCACTAAGAAAATAGTAAGAACCAACATTTCCACATCCATGGCCAACTATAACTAAACAAACTATCCAAGAAAAAAATTCAATGTAATCATTAGTTTGAAAAACTACAAAGCCAAGTGTCTTAACCCTATCAAAAGATAGGTAACCATCAAAGAAGATACTTGAAAAGTACCCATCATTTAGACAAAAATTTAGCTTGAAATTTATTATTTAACAAAAGATAAAAGTACCAAAAGTCATCACCCTAGCCTATCATGGAATTAACCAAATGGTCAAAATTATCTAGAAAGAAGCCGACTCTCACAACAATATAAGTGAAATACAAGCTATCAAATCAAGACAATTTAATCACTAAGGAAGGAATCTCTATGAGCTTGCACGACCAGGCAAAAGCTTTGAGAACAAAAACTAGAAAACTAGAGAAACTAGGTACTTTCATGTACTAAGGAATGATTACATAGTTAGAAGTCAAGTGGCAATTAATAGAATACTATCTTTATAGTCAAGAGAGAAGAAAAAACCATGCATCTTACGGTCACACACTAGCTTACATGAATAAATAAGCTTGTCAAGTCAATAGTACTTAGAGGATTTTGCATGAAATAAAAGAGAAGTTAGCAAACATAATAAAAGGGATAGAAATTCTAAGAAATTGGATATATACGGCTAAGATATCATGAAATTATCAAACTATTACCATTAATTAAAAATTATACATTAGTGAGAGATTAAAATGTCAAGAGACAACATAAAAATTTAAATTAAGATTTTAATCATATAACCTTAACTTGCAAGGAAAAATAAAGACACCTAACTTTTTCTTTAAACACACAATCATTAAGAAGGATAGGATGAGATTCTTAAGCAACCCTAAGTAATAATGAGTGATGCCATATGGCACTTCCCTATCCCAAGCATTAATTAGGCATATGACTTTTAAGGGAAGAAGAGAGCTTGCATGCACGGCTAAGACACATCTTGTGTGACCCAAGTAAGTAGACTAACCTGAAAACTTAGAAGCATCTAGCATAACTACGCTCTTTGAATTCAAAGAGATAAGACTCCCAAAGTAAAAGAAGTGCACGGATAAGTACATAGAATTGATGACACCATGTGAATTTAATCACATGCACAAGAAGTCACTCACCTCACACACTTCTTTCACATGACCATCACCCTATAAATACCCCATTTCACGTATCCCATTCACACACACACTTGCAACTAATCAAAATGCTACCCCTTTGAAACTCTAACTCGTGAGCAAGTAAATCACCAAGTTGGGAGTGATAACACTTTTCTTCCCTACTCTTATTTAATATGTGTTCTTATTTTGATGAAATGTGTTATTCTTTAATGATGATTCATTTCATGTGGTTATTTATTATGATGTTTCAATTTTTGAATGACAAATTATGAACCGTGGATAATAAATTTTTTTCAACATGATTGTGCTTATTATCAAAGAATTTTAAGAAGTGATCCTTATGGGGGGTGATCTCACCAACGTTTGGATATGATCCTTAAAGAGGTGATCCCACATGATTAAGGCCACTTTGTGGTAAGGTCACTTCGGTTGCAATGCCGAGTGGATGCCCTCACAAGCAAAAAGAGCTTTATTCCTAAGTTGAGAATCATGTTTCGATGTTTTTGAAAATGACTAAAAATAAGGCATAACAAGATAAAGAAATCACGTTAAATGAGAGTTCATGTTAAAGAGAAGTTATTTTCTGTATGATTATCCAGCTGAAAACATTATCTTTTAGAGTTTAAGGCTTCTTGATTCATTTCTTGGGGTTTTTCCTACATGCATTAGGCACATGATTATCCTTACTTGGATGAGACTAAAATCATTGTTTATCTTTAGTTTGTTGATTCTTAACAAAGCATTTAGACCTTATAATCATATAAGACATCAATTTATTTATTTATACCTAAGAGTTAGGGTTACACCATGGGTCACTTAGCCAACTATTTTACATGCAAAATGAAGGGGAACTAAGTTAAGTTATTTTACATATCCCCTTTTCAAAAGTGACCTCTACATAATTTAACTTATAAACCCTAACACTTTATCCCTTGTCGGGATCTTGGTTGTTGTTCTGAATAATCCTGATGCTATAGATTGCTTTCACAACACCCACAAGGGGTATGTCAACCTAGAAGTATTGGATTTTTATTATGATATGGAGAAATGACATTGTAGCTTAATCTGAATACATTAGCAAATATGAGTGAGATAAAAATTTCAATAGAGAGTAATAACATTTGACTTTAGAAGTATAATGTTTTCAGCTGTATAATCATATAGAAAATTGCTTCTCTTTAACATAAATTCTTATTTGACATGATTTGTTGGTTTTTTATGCCTTATTATCAATCATTTTCAAAATATCATAACATGATTCTTAAACTTAGGAACAAAGCTCTTTTCGCTTGCAAGGGCGTTCCCTCGCCATTGCCACCGAAGTGGCCTTACCACAAAGTAGCCTTAATCATGTGGGATCATCTCCTTGAGGATTATTTCCAAAATTTTGGTGAGATCACCTCCTATAAGGATCACTTCTCAAAACTAATTGATAATAGGCATAGTCATGTTAGAAGTTCATAATCTATGGTTCATAGTTTATGTTTCAAAATGAAAATGATCGATAATAAATAAACACATGAAATGAACCATCATTAAAGAATAAAATATTTCATCAAAATAAAGAACTTATATTAAGCAAGAGTAGGGAAGAGAAGTGTTACCACTCCCTACATAGTCATGGATGTGGTAGTTTGCTTATCCCCTTTTGATAGCTCATGCCTTTGAGTTTAAAGTAACAAGGTTTGTAGGTCTCTAGAGTGTGTGTGCATCGAAATGCATGGAATGTGCTATTTATAGACTTCATGTGAGTGTGTGTGGGGTGCTTATTCATGTGAGTGGGTGAGAGTGAGAGGATGTGTTGCCATGCAAACATGTAACTCTTTAAGGTTCTTATCTCAAGTATTTTGTGAATTGACCATTGTCTTGTTCAAGAATCCTAGCACATGGTTATGTAGTTTGTTTCTCCTTCTAGGTTATTTTTGAGTTATGTGCTCAATAGCATCCTAGGTTAGGTAGATACCTTATCAAGTAATATTTGACTTGATTTTTAATGTATTCCACCTATTTTATTAGTTAGTTATTTTTCTTTCTTTTTCTTTATGTACTTAGCCTTGCATGCTCTAGCAAAAGAATTTCTTTGATAGTTACTCATCTTTTGATGGGGTTAAGACACTTGGCTTTATAGTTTTTCAAGCTAATGTTTACATAGAATTTCTTGAGTAATTATTTTTCTAGTCATGGTTGGCCGTGGGGTTTGTGGAATTTTTGATTCCTTGTATTGACTTCATTCTTTCCTTACTGCTTAAGGTTACCTGCTACAGTATCTTGGAAAAGCTACTTGACACTGCACTTCTAGCTTCTAGGTTATCATTTCTTTTCATTTTTTTCTAAGTGGCCATTATTGCTACTTTTTGACTAACTTATGAGTCTTTCATCTTTTCTAAAGATAGCTTTCCGTTCACTGATTCTCTTATCTTTCTTTTTATACTTTCTATCTATAAAGACCATAGGATTTGGTCATGTAATAAATTTCAAGCTAAGATGATGACATTTGTCACTTTTTTCTTTTAATAATCAATTCTAATTTTTTTGACTAAACCATGGATATTAAATGTCTTTTTCTTTCTCCATGGCCATGTATTTTGAAAAGTTATCCTAGTAATGATTTTACTCTTTTCTTAAGGAGTAAAATCACATGGAGAATTGGCTTGACCCCCTTAAGGTCACTTGGCCGTGAGCTCTTATCCTTTTCAAAGGACTTTTTGTTTCTTCTATTAATTACTTTTGAAATTGTTAGATTTTTTCCTTTCATCCATACATTGTGTTTTTTATTTGTCTTGCTTTGTCTTTTAGTCATTTAATCATCTCTAGGTGGTTCTATCTTTTGTCTTATTCTTTTAAATAAAATGACTAGATTCTCCTAGTTAACTTAGAGTTGACTTAATTTGTTTACTTCTTAACTAATGTTTCTTGATTGACTTAGGGTTGACTAATTTTTTCTAGTTTTACTTAGGGTTGACTTAGCCTTCTTATAATCTTTTCTTTAATTTCACACTAGATTCAACTAATTTTCATTGCCTCCTACGCAATATCTTATCCTTTGACTTTGAGGTATCTTAGGAGACTTAAACTCTCCTCACATGAAGCTTCCCTTACTAGTACTTTATTTCTTTTTCTTTTACAAGTACCTTTCTAGAGGTTTCCTTGCTTTTATTTAGCAAAGTAGTTATTCATTCATGCTAGTGTGTGAACGAAGGATGCATGGTCTTTTCTTCTCTCATGACTATAAAGATAGTATTCTATTAATTACCACTTGACTTCTAACTATGTAATCTTTCTTTAGTACATGAAAGTACCTAGTTTCTCTAGTTTTCTAGTTTTGTTCTCAAAGCTTTTACTTGGCCGTACAAGCTCTTAGAGATTCTATTCCTTAGTGGTTAAGTTGTCTTGATTTGATAGTTTGTAATTCTCTTAGACTGCCGTGAGAGTTGACTTCTTTTCTAGATAATTTTGACCATGTGGTTAATTCCATGATAGGCTAGGGTGATGACTTTTGGGTACTTTTATTTTTGTGAATTAATAAATTCCTAGCTAAATTTTTGTCTAAATGATGGGTACTTTTCAAGTATCTTCTTTGATGGTTACCTATCTTTTGATAGGGTTAAGACACTTGGCTGTTATGCTACAATGATAATTCCAGGAAGAGTAAAGTTAAAATAGAAAGTCCATAAGAGTAAATATACAGTACATTCTGGAACAACTATGATGTATCAAAATCTCAAACAAATGTACTGGTGACCAAACATGAAAAAGGAAATAGCTAAATATTTGGCCAAATGTTTGACATGTCAAAAGGTCAAAATAGAACATCAAAAACCATCAGGATTACTGCAGCCACTAGAAATCCTAGAATGGAAATGGGGCAGTATTTCAATGGATTTTGTCATAGGTTTACCTAGAACACAATCATGTTGTGATGCTATTTGGGTGATTATAGATAGGTTAACCAAATCAGCTTACTTTTTACCAATAAAGGCTACTTATCCTTTAGAGAGAAATTAGCCCAATTGTATATATAAGAAATAGTGAAGTTGCATAGTATGCCCACTAGTATCATCACTTCTAGGTTTTGGGAAGCTCTACAAATAGTTTTTGGAACTTAGTTATGTTTTAGTATAGCATACCAACCCCAAACAGATGGACAAACAGAAAGAACTATTCAAAGCCTAGAAGATATGCTTAAGGATTGTGTTTTGGAATAGGGAGGAAGGTGGGATAGATATCTACCATTAGTAGAGTTTGCTTACAATAACAGTTATCATTCTATCATTAGAACGACACCATATGAAGCACTCTATGGAAGAAAATGCATATCACCTTTATGCTAGTATGAGGTGGGAGAAAGAAACCTTACAGGACTAGATATTGTCCAACAGGCCTCAGATCAGATTAAGTTAATCAGGAATAGACTGTTTACTACTCAAACTAGGCAAAAGTGTTATGCAGATAAGAGAAGAAAGCCTTTGGCATTTGAAGAAGGTAACATGTTTTCTTGAAAGTAACTCCCACAACTGGTATTGGCATATATTTGAAAACAAGAAAACTAAGTCCCAGATATATAGGGTTGTTCCAAATAATAAACAAAATTGGACTAGTTGCTTATCAAATTGCTCTTCCACCAAATTTGTCAAATCTACATAATGTTTTTCATATTTCTCAACTGAGAAAATATTTTTCTGACCCTTCACACATCATAAATTCAGAGTCAATGCAAATAAAATATGGTTTGACTTATCAGTCCAAGCCTATACAAATCATTGATACTAGTTTAAAATAGTTAAGAAATAAAGCTATTCCTTTAATCAAAATTGTTTGGCAAGGGTAAACCTCAGACGAAGTTACTTGAGAAATGGAAGAGGATATGAGAAAAACAAATCCGGCTTTATATTTAGGTAAGGCATAAGTTAAATTTTAAGGACAAAGTTTTTATTAGAAGAGGAGAATTGTAACATCTCCTAAAGCTGTAAAATATATTTTATGCCTTGATTATATGTGATTATATTAATATTTGTTATGAAGCTCATTATAATTTTTAGAAAGAGTCCAAGTCATATAAAAGAAGTTAGAAGAAAGACACAAGACTTTACGTCTACTAAATCATCCTAGACCACGTGTGATTTAGAATTCAAGATACCAAATTTAGCAAATCAAACCTAAAAATCAAATGCATGACCCAAATGATATAAGAAAGAAAAAAAACAAATAATTTGTCTTCTAAACAAACATGTTCACGTGAGAAAAAAAAAAGGGAAAGAAGCAAGGAAAGTTCCTAAATAAAAGATAACTTAAGAAACTAAAAACTAAAAACCTAGTCCATGTGAAAATAGAGAAAGAAATAAAAGAAGCAAGTAAGGAAGCTTGTAGGAAAGTAACATGTAAAAGAAAAGAAATAAAGTATAAGTAAAAAGGTGTCATTTTGGTTAAAAGAAAAGGAGTACACGTGAAGGAGGCAAGAAAGTCAAAAAGGAATATTTGGAAAAGTGAATTTCTTAGTCAAGCAAGCTATCTAAACTTAACTAAGGTAAGTTAACCATTATGAACGAAGAGACAAAAAGAAATCAAGAAACCTAATGGAGCTTTTCTCACGTGGAGACCTCTTGGAAAGGAAGAAAAGTCTTCCAAATTATTCTAAGTCAAGGATAAGGTTCTTGATTAAAAGTGTAATGATAGGTAGCTTACTTAGAAAGTAAGGAATCTATTATGAAACTAAAGAAACGTTAGAAGAAGACTAAGTCAACCCAAGTCAACCTTAAGTAAACTTAAGAAAAATTAGTTAACCCCAAGTTAATCAAGAAACATTAGTCAAGAAGTAAACAAATTAAGTCAACTAAGAAAATCTAATCAATTTATTTGACAAGATAAGATAAAAGGATAAAAAAGTACAAAGAAGAAAGTTAAAAGAATAGGGAACGGAAAGAATTTTTAGAAAGTGAAATGACTCTCTAATAGTCAAAAGTACAACAAAACCTAATTGGAAAAAAAAAGAATTGGAATGAGTCTCTAATAGTCAAAAGTAACAATAAAAGCTACTTGAAAAAAGTTGGAATGAAATCATAACCTAGAAAGCCAAAGGTGCACAGCTAAGAGGTTGTCTCTTAAAGCATGTGACCTTGATCTCTAAGAAAAGAGCAAGAACCAACATTTCCACATCCATGGCTAACTATAACTAAACTAACTATCCAAGAAAAAAAATTTAATGTAATCATTAGCTTGAAAAATTACAAAGCCAAGTGTCTTAACCCTATCAAAAGATAGGTAACCATCGAAGAAGATACTTGAAAAGTACCCATCATTTAGACATTTAGCTAGAAATTTATTATTTAACAAAAATAAAAGTATCAAAAGTCATCACCCTAGCCTATCATGGAATTAACCACATTGTCAAAATTATCTAGAGAAGAAGCCAACTCTCACGGAAATCTAAGAGAAATACAAGCTATCAAATCAAGACAACTTAACCACTAAGGGTTGTAATGTCTAAGTGCTTGTACGGATGAAGGGAAAGAATCTAACAATTTCAAAATTAATTAATAGAAGAAACAAAAGTCCTTCAAAAAGGACAAGAGGTCACGGCCAAGCGACCTTGAGAGAGTCAAACCAATTCACCATGTGATCTTACTCTTTAAGAAAAAAGTAAAATCATTACTAAGATAACTTTTCAAAATACACGGTCATGGAGAAAGAAAAAGACATTTAATATCCATGGTTTAGTAAAAAAAAATTAGAATTGATTATTAAAGAAGAAAGTGCCAAATGTCATCATCTTAGCTTGAAATTTATCACATGACCAAATCCTATGGTCTTTAAAGAAAAAAAGTACAAAAAGAAAGACAAGAGAATCAGTGAACGGAAAGCTATCTTTAGAAAAGATGAAAGACTCATAAGTTAGTCAAAAAGTAGCAATAATGGCTACTTGGAAAAAATGAAAAGAATTGATAACCTAGAAGCTAGAAGTGCACGGCCAAGTCACTTTTCCAAGATTCTAAAGCAGGTAACCTTAAGCAATAAGGAAAGAATGAAGTCAATACAAGGAGTAAAAAATTCCACAAACCCCACGGCCAACCATGACTAGAAAAATAATTATTCAAGAAATTCTATGTAATCATTAGCTTGAAAAACTATGAAGCCAAGTGTCTTAACCCTATCAAAAGATGAGTAACTATCAAAGAATTCTTTTGCTAGATTATACATGGCCAAGTACATGAAGAAAAAGAAAGAAAAATAACTAACTAATAAAACAGGGGGAATAAATTAAAAATCAAGTTAAATATTACTTGATAAGGTATCTACCTAACCTAGGATACTATTGAGAACATGACTCAAAAATAACCTAGAAGGAGAAACAAACTGCATGACCATGTACTAGGATTCTTAAACAAGACAATGGTCAATTCACAAAGTACTTGAGATAAGAACCCTAAAGAGTCACATGCTTGCATGGCAACACATCCTCTTGCTCTCACCCACTCACATGAATGAGCACCCCACACACACTCACTTGAAGTTTATAAATAGCACATTCCATGCGTTTCCATGTACACATACTCTAGAGACCTACAAACCTTGTTACTTTAAACTCAAAGCCGTGAGCTATCAAAAAGGGATAAGCAAACCACTACATCCAAGACTAGGTAGGGAGTGATAACACTTCTCTTCCCTACTCTTGTTTTATATATGTTCTTGTTTTTGATGAAATATTTTATTCTTTAATGATGGTTCATTTCATGTGTTTATTTATTATGATATTTCTATTTTGAATGAAAAACTACGAACCATGGATTATGAACTTCTAACATGACTATGCCTATTATCAATAAGTTTTGAGAAGTGATTCTCATGGGAGGTGATCTCACCAAAGTTTGGAAATGACCCTCAAGGAGGTGATCCCATATGATTAAGGCCACTTTGTGGCAAGATCACTTCGGTGGCAATGGCGAGAGAGGACACCCTTGCAAGTGGAAAGAGCTCTGTTCCTAAGTTTAAGAATCATGTTATGATATTTATGAAAATGATTGATAATAAGGCATAAAGAACTAACAAATCATGTTAAATAAGAGTTTATGTTAAAGAGAAATAATTTTCTACATGATTATACAACTGAAAACATTATACTTCTAAAGTTAAATGTTATTACTCTCTACTGAGATATTTATCTTAGTCCTGTTTGTTAACATTTTCAGGTTAAACCACGATGCCATTTCCCCAGATAATAATAGAGATCCAATACTTCTGGGTTGACACACCCCTTGTGGGTGCAGTGAAAGTAATCCATAGCATCAGGATTGTTCAGAATGACAACCAAGATCCATATGAGGGATGAAGTGTTAGAGTTTATAAGTTAAATTATGTAGAAGTCACTTTTGAAATGGAGATATGTAAAATAACTTAACTTAGTTCCCCTTCATTTTGTATGTAAAATAGTTGGGTAAGTGACCCATGGTATAATCCTGACTCTTGGTTATAATAAAGAAATTGGCGTGTTATATAATTATAAGGTTTAAATGCTTTATTAAGAATCAACAAACTAAAGATAAACAATAATTTTAGTCTCATCCAAGTAAGGATAATCATGTGGCTAATGCACGCTGGAAAAACCCCAAGAAGTGAATCAAGAAGCCTTAAACTCTAAGAGATAATGTTTTCAACTACATAATCGTACAAAAAATAACTTCTCTTTAACATGAACTCTCATTTAACATGATTTCTTTATCTTGTTATGCCTTATTATCAGTCATTTTCATTAATATCTAAACATGATTATCAACTTAAGAATAGAGCTCTTTTCGCTTGCAAACGAGTCCCCTTGCCATTGCCACCGAAGTGACTTTACCACAAGTGGCCTTAATCATGTGGGATCATTTCCTTGGGGATCATATCCAAGGTCTAGTGAGATCACCCCCTATAAGAATCACTTCTCAAAATTCTTTGATAATAGGCATAATCATGTTAAAAAAAATTTATCATCCAAGGTTCATAATTTGTCATCCAAAAACTGAAACATCATAATAAATAAACACATGAAATGAATCATCATTAAAGAATAACACATTTCATCAAAATAAGAACACATATTAAATAAGAGTAAGGAAGAGAAGTGTTATCACTCCCTACATAGTCTTGGATGTGGTGGTTTGCTTATCTCCTCTAAATAGCTCATGATTTTTAAGTTATAGAGTGACTAGGTTTATGTGTGCAAGAAGCTACATGAGTGGTGCTATTTATAGGCTTCAAGTGAGTGTGAGTAAGGTGTTTTGTCCTGAGAGTGAATAAGAGTAAGAGGGTGTGAGTTGCCATGCACATGTGACCCTTAGGGATTCTTATCCCAAATACTTGTAAATTGACTATTGCCTTGTCCAAGAATCCTAGTATACGGCCGTGTGTTTGTCTCTCTTCTTGGGTTGTTTCTTTTGAGTCATGTGCTCAATAGCTTTCCTAGGTTAGATAGGTACCTTATCAAGTAATTTTTTGACTTGTTTCATTTATTCTAGCTTTTCCACTAGTTAGTTATTTTTCCTTCTTTTTCTTCATGTACTTGGCCGTGCATGATCTAGCAAAAGAATTTCTTTGTTAGTTACTCATCTTTTGATAAGGTTAAGACACTTAGCTTCATAGTTTTTCAAACTAATGATTACATAGAATTTTTTTGGATAGTTAGTTTTCTAGTTATAGTTGGCCGTGGGTTTGGAAATGTTTGGTTCTTTGAATTTCACTCTTTCCTTAGTAATTATGGTCACATGCTCTAGTACTTAGGAAGTAACCACTTAGCTGTGCACCTTTAGCTTTTAGGTTATGATTTCCTTTCAATTAGTCCAAGTAGCTTTTGTTGCTACTTTTGACTATTAGAGAGTCATTCTACTTTCTAAAGATTCTTTCCGTTCCTTGGTTCTTTTAGCTTTCTTCTTTGACTTTCTATCTTTAAAAAAAACATAAGATTTGGTCATGTTATAAAATTTCATGCTTAGGATGATGACACTTGGCATTTTCTTTTTTACTTGACAATCAATCCGAACTTTTGACAAAAACATGGGCTTTAAATGCCTTTTTCTTCCTTTATGGCCGTGTATTTCAAGGAAATATCCTAGCAATGATTTTATTCTCTTTCTTAAGGGGCAAGAACACATGGTGGATTGGCTTGACTTTCTTTTGGCCATGAGCTCTTGTTCTTTTTGGAGGACTTTTTGTTTCTTTCATTAATTACTTTTAAAAATTTGTTAGATTCCTCCTTTCATCCGTACACTATATTCTTTATTTGTCTTGCTTCTAGTTATTTAATTATCTAGGTAGTTCTATCTTGATCTTATTCTGTAAAATGATTAGATTGACTTTAGAATTGACTTATTTTATTTACTTCTTGACTAATGTTTCGTAATTGACTAAGGGTTGACTAGTTTTTTTTCTAAGTTTATAGGGTTGACTTGAGTTGTCTTAGTCTTCTTCTAATTTTTTGTTAGTTTAACATTTGATTCTATGTTTCCTATTTTCTTTTTCTTATCTTTAACTTGAGTAGCTTTGAAGACTAATTTAGTTTCTACAACCTTTTACCATGTCATCTTAGTAAGAAAGACTTTTCTTGGTCTTAACTTATCTCCTAAGTATTTGTCTACTTAAAAATCATTTTCCAAGAAGCTTCCCTTCTTCCTTTGTCTCTTGTGGTCACGTGTCTTCCTTTTCTTTTAACAAAAAATTCTTTAATTAAGTCATTCATGACCTTATGCTTAGAATATGGATAAATCTTCTCCTTCCAATTCTTGTCACATGCTTTTTAAGTGAATCTCCTTATTGACTAAACAAGAATTTCCTAGAAACTTCATGTCCCCTTTTCACTTATGGGTCACGTGAGTTCTTTTTTATTCAAAAGATTCTTGTTTCATCATGAGATATATTCTTTTTATTTTATTTGGCTTTTCTTTTGACTTAGGAGATAGTATTCAAGTAGTCAATTTTACTAAAGGAATCTTTTATTCTTAGCTTTTCTAGAAGCCTTCTTACATCCTTTTCTTTTTGGTGTCCACGTGAGTTTCTTTTCTTCTATCATTAATGACATAAATTTTATTCTTGGCATATTCTTTGTTTAAGAAATTTTCTAGCATTTTCCTTCTTCTTCTTATCCTCACATGAGCATGGTTGAACATTAGTTGTTTTGTCTTTTTCCTTTTATCTTTGTGGGTCATGCATTTGGGCTTCTAAGTTTTTGAATCTAAGTGAACTAGGGTGTTTAGAGTTTCTTTGTTTTATTATATATGGCTTGGACTTGTTCTAAATTTTAATGAGTTTATATAACAAACACTAATATAATCATACACATAATCAAAGCATAACATATTTTATAATTTTAGGGGATGTTACAATTCTCCCCTTCTAATAAAAATTTTATGCTTAAAATTTGACTTATGACTTACCTGAGAATAAAGTCGAATATGCTTTTCTCATATCCTCTTCCATTTCCTAAGTAGCCTCATCTAAGGTTTGTCCTTGCCATACTATTTTGACTAAAGGAATAGCTTTATTTCTTAACTGTTTTAAACTGGTATCAAAGATCTGCACAGGCTTAGACTGATAAGTCAAATAATCTTTTATTTGCACTGGTTCTGAATCTGTGATGTGTGAAGGGTCAGAAAAATATTTTCTCAGCTAGGAAATGTGAAAAACATTATGCAAATTTGACAAATCCTATTAACTTGATTCATTAATAGTGTTAATTCAATTGAATTTGACTTTCCACTATTATTATGCAAATTTGACAAATCCTATTAACTTGATTCATTAATAGTGTTTAATTCAATTGAATTTGACTTCTTCCTTAGTAAAACAATTTGGTTTCTCAGCCAATCTTAGTTTTCTGCATTTGATTCTTTTTCTACCATTTCTTGGGAATTTTTCCTGCATAATAAACACATGATTAATCTTACTTGAAAGGAGTTAAATCATTATTAAATTTGGTGATTCTTAATTAAGCACTTAGTTTATAATTAACAAACACAAAATTTATTTAATTGTAACCAAGGATTAGGGTTACATCTTAGGTCACTTAACAACTATCTTACAAGCAAAATAAAGGGGAATTTAGTCAAGATATTTTACATAACTCCCCTTAAAAATGTACACTACATAGTTAAACTTATACATCCTAACACCTTATCCCTCGCCGGGCTCTTGGTTGTCATTCTGGACAATCCTGATCTTGTTATGCCTTATTATCAATTATTTTTATAAACATCTAAACATGATTCTCAATGTAGGAATAGAGCTCTGTCCGCTTGCAAGGGCATCCCCTCACAATTGTCATTGAAGTAACCTTACCACAAAGTGGCCTTAATCATGTGGGATCACCTCATTGAGGATCATTTCCAAACTTGGGTAAGATCACCCCCATAAGGATCACTTCTCAAAACTATTTTAATAATAGACATAATCATGTTAAAAGTTTATCATCCATGGTTCATAATTTGTCATTCCAAAATTGAAACATCATAATAAATAAACACATGAAATGAACCATCATTAAAGAATAACACATTTAATTAAAATAAGAACACATATTAAATAAGAGTAGATAAGAGAAGTGTTATCACTCTCTTCTCGGTGATTTGCTTGCTCATGAGTTAGAGTTTCAAAGGGGTAGCATTTTGATTAGTTGCAAGTGTGTGTGTGCATAAGATACATGAAATGGGGTATTTATAGGTAATGGTCGTCTGAAAGAAGTGTGTGCTGTGAGTGACTTCTTGTGCATGTGATTAAATTCACATGGTGTTATAAATTCTATGTACTTAGCCGTGTAATTCTTTTACTTTAGGAATCTTATCTCTTTGAATTCAAAGAGCCTAGTTATGCTAGATGCTTCTAAGTTTTCAGGTTAGTCTACTTACTTGGGTCACTCAAGATGTGTCTTAGCCGTGCATGCTAGCACTCTTCTTCCCTTAAAAGTCATATGCTTAATTAATGCTTGGGATAGGGAAGTGCCACATGGCATCACTCATTATTACTTAGGGTTGCTTAAGAATCTAATTCTATCCTTCTTAGTGACTGTGTGTTTAAAGAAAAAGTTGGGTGCCTTTATTTTGCCTTGTAAGTTAAGGTTATATGATTAAAATCTTAATTTAAATTTATATGTTGTCTCTTGACATTTTAATCTCTCACTAATGTATAATTTTTAATTAATACTAATAGTTTTGATAATTTTCATGATATCTTAGCCATGTATATCCAATTTCTTGGCATTTCTATCCCTTTTATTATGTTTGCTAACTTCTCTTTTATTTCATGCAAAATCCTCTAAGTACTATTGACTTGATGAGTTTTTATTATTCATGCAAGGTAGTGTGTGACTATAGGGTGCATGGTCTTTTCTTCTCTTTTGACAATAAAGATAGTATTCTGTTAATTGCCACTTGACTTCTAACTATGTAATCATTCCTTAGTACATGAAAGTACCTAGTTGCTCTAGTTTTCTAGTTTTATTCTCAAAGCTTTTGCTTAGAAATTCCGTTCCTCAGTGGTTAAGTTGTCTTAATTTGATAGCTTGATTTCTCTTAGATTGCTATGAGAGTTAGCTTCTTTTCTAGATAATTTTGACCATGTAGTTAATTCCATGATAGGCTAAGGTGATGACTTTTGGTATTTTTATTTTTGTTAAATAATAAATTCCTAGCTAAATTTTTGTCTAAACGATGGGTACTTTTCAAGTATCTTCTTTGATGGTTACCTATCTTTTGATAGGGTTAAAACACTTGGCTTTGTAGTTTTTCAAACTAATGATTACATTGAATTATTTTCTTAGATAGTTAGTTTAGTTTTAGTTAGCCGTAGATGTGGAAATATTGGTTCTTACTCTTTTCTTAGTGATTAAGGTCATATGCTTTAAGAAACAACCTCTTGGCTGATTTCATTCCAACTTTTTCCAAGTAGCTTTTGTTGTTACTTTTGACTATTAGAGAGTCATTTCACTTTCTAAAGATTCTTTCGGTTCCTTTTTCTTTTAACTTTCTTCTTTGTACTTTTCTGTCTTTTATCTTATACTGTTAAATAAATTGACTAGATTCTCTTAATTGACTTAGAGTTGACTTAGTTTGTTTACTTCTTGACTAATGTTTCTTGATTGACTTATGATTGACTAATTTTTCCTAAGTTTACTTAAGGTTGACTTGGGTTGACTTAGTCTTCTTCTAACTTTTCTTTAGTTTCACACTAGATTCCTTATTTCCTAACTAAGCTAGCTATCATTACACTTTTAATCAAGAACCTCATCCTTGACTTAGAATAACTTGAAAGACTTTTCTTTCTTTCTAAGAGGTCTCCACGGGAGAAAAGCTCCGTTAGGTTTCTTGATTTCTTTTTGTCTCTTTGTTCATAATGGTTAACTTACCTTAGTTAATTTTGGATAGCTTGCTTGACTAAGAAATTCACCTTTCCAAATATTCCGTTTTTACTTTCTTGCCTCCTTCACATGTACTTCTTTTCTTTTAACCAAAATGACACCTTTTTAGTTTTTAGTTTCTTAAGTTATCTTTTATTTAGGAACTTTCCTTGCTTCTTTCCCTTTTTTTTTTCTCACGTGAACATGTTTCTTTAGAAGACAAATTATTTATCTTTTTCGTTTCTTACATCATTTGGGTCACGTATTTGATCTTTAGGTTTAATTTGCTAAATTTGGAGTCTTGAATTCTAAATCACATGTGGTCTAGGATGTTTTAGCAGACTTAAATCTTGTCTCTTTGTTCTAACTTATTTTATATGACTTGCACTCTTTGTAAAAATTATAATGAGTTTCATAACAAATATTAATATAATCACATATAATCAAAGCATAAAATATATTTTATAGCTTTAGGGGATGTTACACTATTTTCATCTAATTAAATTTTAAAGTGACTAGAAATACATTAGTGGACTCACTAGTTAACTTCAATTATTTACTGATTCTCTAATTTTCACTGCAAAATACTGTCACTGTTTACAGATTTAAAATTACTAAATTACCACTGTTAAGATTTCACTATTTCAATAAACATTTCAACTGATGTTTATTTCCATTACGTAATTTTCAGTGCTCTCTTTAATTTGGACAGCATAATATAATTTTTAAAAATCAAACAGGGTAATAAACAACAAATAATGAAAACAACCATTAGAGCTAATTTGGGTTTTAGAACTTAAACTTAGGCGAATAGGGATGTTACAAGTTCTGCTACATCAGTTGATCTTTCTCTTAACCAATGTGTGGATGCATTGAATGAAATGGAAAACGTTAGTGATGTTGCATATATGAATGCCTTAGATAAATTCACTAGTCTTGAATGGAGGAGGATGTTTTTGAAAATGCCTATAGAGAGGAAAAAAGTTGGCTAGAAAGGCTTAACTAGTATTTTGCTTATGTGCATTTTATTGCTTTTGTTACTATTATTGTTATGTAATTGGGATTTTATGTTGTTGGATTCTACTATGACATTATTATGTTTTGAACTTCTTATTTAGTTATGCTAATAATATTCCTATTTATTTTATATTTGTTTATTAAGCATATTAATATGTGTGCTTTTTAAGCAGTTATATATTGTATGAGTGCATGGATGAGCATGGATAAAAGTTCATCAGATAGTGATATTGAAAGTATAGATAGCTCTTCATAGGACTCAATAGATGATGATATGGCTGAGATACTTTTGATTAACATGATGTATGAGTATGAGCATTCTTTCTTGGTTAAAAATAGAATGCGAACTTCTACATTAATGGGGCGTGAATATGTTAATGAGGTGTTGCATGGATCACCTAAAGTTTGTTATCAGTTATTTCGAGTGGATAAAAAACTTGTTTTACTACATTTTGTGATGATATGAGAAGGCACAATTATTTAGGTGACTCTAGAGAAGTTCTTTTAGAAGAAAAGGTTGCCATGACACTATTCATTTTGTGGTGATATGGCTGAGATACTTTTGATTAACATGATGTATGAGTATGAGCATTCTTTCTTGGTTAAAAATAGAATGCGAACTTCTACATTAATGGGGCGTGAATATGTTAATGAGGTGTTGCATGGATCACCTAAAGTTTGTTATCAGTTATTTCGAGTGGATAAAACTTGTTTTACTACATTTTGTGATGATATGAGAAGGCACAATTATTTGGGTGACTCTAGAGAAGTTCTTTTAGAAGAAAAGGTTGCCATGACACTATTCATTTTAGGTCATAATATTCGACAAATAGTTGTGGCAAATCGATTTCAACATTCTATTGAAAACTGTCCATCGTCATTGTAAAGAAAACTATACTAGCAATATGCAAACTTGGAAATAGATAATAAAGCAAGAGTCAATTGATCTGTCAGACCACATAACAAATAATCCCATATATTTTCCATGGTCTAAGGTAATTATTAACTTTGTCATTAACACACTTATTGTTTGTTACATTACATATTATATATAGTTCTTTCAATTTGATCATTTGTCTTCTTTAAATGCTAGAATTGTCCTAGTGTAATTGATGGTACACATATAAGTGCATGGGCTCCAGTGGACAAACAAACATCATGTAGAGGCAGAAAAACTATTGTGACACAAAATATTATGTGTGTTTGTGATTTTAATATGATGTTTACTTATGTTTACACGGGATGGGAAAGTAGTGCCAATGATTCAAGAGTTTTTCTAGATGCACTTATTTGGAAAGATGCAAAGTTTCCATGGCCCAGTGAAGGTACTTTTTGTCTTTTTAAATGCATTAATTAAAGAAATTTGTTTATGTTAATTGATTAGCATTATATTATTATCAAAGGGCAATTTTATCTTGTTGATGCTGGATATCCTTGCACAGGAGGATTTCTTCCACCTTTTAGAGGTCAGAGATATCATACTCAAGAATACAATGGTCATAGTTGATAACCTCGAAGTCGTGGGGAGTTATTTAACTATCAGCATTCTTTATTAAGAATGGTCATTGAACACTGCTTTGAAGTGTTGAAGGCACGCTTTCTAATTTTAAAATTAATGCCAAATTATAAGCCTACTAGGTAGCGGCTTTTAGTTATTGCATGTTGTACAATTCATAATTATAATCATAAATGGGGATGAGGTGACACATTGTTCCAACAAAGGGAAAATGAGTCCTTTGGATGTAGAGTCTTCAACAAAAACATTTGGTGAAGGAACCTCAACCATGAAGATTTGTTTGATCAAGCAGCAGTAGCAATGGCAGCATATCGTAATCATATTGCTAATTGGATGTGGGCTCATCATATGAGTGATCCATAAGTATTATTTGCTAAATTATGTACAAAGGCATATGAACATGACATAAACATGTTATAGTCTTTTTCTATTTAAGTATGTAGACAACTTGAGTTTGATTTAATATTTGAAGTATTTTATCATCTAACACAACCTACCATTTAATTCAAGTATTTCTTTTCTTTGAATATAACCCAAACAAGTTTTTTGTTTTTTAGTTTCGAAAATTGTTTTCAAGTTAAAATTTCCCAAACTTGGTTTTTGTTTTTTAATTCGTAAAGAACGATATTTAAAATAATTCATCCAAACAACATTTTATTATTTTTTTTTCTAGAACATTGTTTTTTTTTGTTCTTTTTCTAAAAACAAGTTTTAAAACACAAAAAACTAAGAACAATTCCAAACAGCCCCTATATTTTCCAAATGAGGAGTTTTTTTATGCTAAGAGGAAGAGAAGTGCCTCGCGGAGTTGGCAAAGCTTAATGCAGGGGCGAGATTTTCTGAAGAGAAATGGGGCATGGGTGATTGGAGATGGGAAAAAGATAAAATTGTGGGGTGATAATTGGTTGCAGAGCATTAAACCAGTTAATGTTTTTGGACTTCCTGAACACCTTTCTTTGGATTATCTTTTTGAGGATATGGTCCAAAGTGAAATTTAAAAAAAGTCAAGAACTCTCTCTCACCAGAATGTGCAATCAAAACAGTTCAAATTCCTTTGAGGAACTCTCCTGCTAAGGATTTGTTTATGTGGCCATCCACTAAATTAGGTAATTACACAGTCAAGACTGGTTACCACCTGGCAAAGAAGAAAGAATCTCCCCATATACAAACTCAATGCGGATCCTCCTATAGCCCACCTCCAGAATTGTGGAAGCATCTTTGGATGCTTGGAGTGCCTAATAAGATTAAGATGTTCCTCTGGAAATGTTGTCAGAATGCCATTCCTGTTAGAGCTAATCTGTTCAAGCATCATCTGGGACAAAGCCCCCTATGTCCTCTGTGCAATGCAGGTCCGGAGACCATTGAACATGCCATTCTTCTCTGTCCCCGAACCAAACCTATTTGGTTTGGTTCACAGATTTAGTGTACTCCTCAGGAAGACAACATAACCAGATTGAAGACTGGTTTCTCAAAAAACTCAGCAGTCTGAAAGAGAGAGCTAGAGAGAGGACGTCCCTGCTGTATGCAATCTGCTGGGCAATTTGGAAAGGCAGGAACTCCTTCATTTTCAAAGAGAAAACCCCCAGCCCAATGTACACCCTGCAAAGTACCAAGTTATTAAGTTCTGAATTTTGCTGTGCAAATGCTCTCCATCAGCAAACGGTTCCTGCAGCCTGCTTTAGAGCTCCAAACAGCAAATGGCGCCTCCTAGTCCAGGATTCTTCAAGCTGAATGTTGATGTGGCCCACAAGGGAGACAGGGGAATTGGAGCCTTAGCTGTGGTGGCTAGAGATGAGAAGGAAAATTTATTTCAGGGACAACAAGAAGCTTTAGATCATTGTCCAGTCTAGCAGCGGAGGCCCTAAAAGTCAAGGAAGGCTTAATTCTTGCAAATAATCTGGCATGGAGAAATGTCCTTATTGAATCTGACTGTCAAGAGCTCATTGAAGCATGCAGAAATTGTTGCAAGTCTGAACCATTCCGGGCATATTGGATGATATAGCACAAATCAAAACATCTTTCTCAACGTGTGGTTTTCTGTGGTCTCACAGGGGAACAGATCTGGTTGCACACGAAGTAGCTAAGAGACAGCTAAACAACTCTCTCCCTGCTAACTGGTCTCGGCATCTCCCTAGTCCCATTACCAAGTTACTAGAGGCTAATGTGTTGCCATAGGAAGTGTGTTTTAATTTGTTTTTATGATTGTAATGTCATCGAGCTTGGCTGTGCTTTATTGCTTTTCTTTCTTTGAATAGTATTATCGATGGTCTATTGCAGTTCCAATATGGAACGTGCCCTGTTGTATTTGTTCCATCCTGGAATTGTTGTTCGGTGAATGGAATACATGTTGATAAAAAAAAAAAAAAAGAGAGAGAACACCATTTTCTCTTACAGGAACTGAAGTTGAAGAATTTTTTTTTGTGATGATTGTGTGGCATATATCGGAACTAAGAATGTTCTTTATTTTGAATTGTAGATTGCAATTAGTAGGTAGATGACATGAAATTCATAAAAATAATTCATGCAATAGATTCTGAATGAAAATTGCATGTATGCTATAAAAAAGCATGTATTGGTAGAGTTGAAAACGAAAAATCTGCAAAATGTTAGTGGTGATTTGTTTAGACGAACCTACATCAACACCTGAGAGTATATGTAATTATAGCAGGGGTGGAAAACAAAATATAGATGAGTTGCTTATACGCAGGGAAAAGAAAGGAAAAACAACATATATATATATTTGAAAATTATTAAAAAAAAAACTGTGGATCACCAAAATTATGGGATAGATGATATATGTGACCTATTTTTGATAAACCCAATACAAACATATTCTAATCAAATTGTTCAACTTCAACTCCTATCTCAATGATTAATAGTTAAAAAAAAAAAAGCATTTGATTTTATCTTGGAAGTCTGGGAGTAAATACTTTATTCATATGGTCTTAGATTTCGAGACTTTATCTATTAGGACACTGTAAGTAGCTAGAACTAAATTGACGTGACAACATGACTTTCGAAGGATAATATATTGCATACTCTGTGATTAAGCTAAGTTAAAATAGAAAGTATGATAAGGATTAATTTATGGTGGGAAAGGAGGGATCTTTTAAATTATGTGTTGTATTGTAGTCACCTATTTAGTATACCTGCTTAGAGAATGACACTTTAAGGTATATATACACTTTAGTGTGCCAAAATTGTTTCATCATATGACCTTTTTGCAAATTGGTATTTATTTAAATTTCTAATGTGAATTAGTTTATCATATGACCCTTTTGCAAATTGCTATTTATGTAAATTTCTAATGTGAATTAGTTACTATATGCTTTTTAGTGTTTCTTTAAATAAAAAAAAAGAAGGAATTAAGAAGGTGAAGACAGTGTATCTTGTACAGCTACAAGGTAAAGAGTTGACACTCATTTTTTAATATGACATTACCTTTTTTTTTTGCCCAAAAAATTTAAGACTTGAAGTCAATAATGATTGAATGTTTCGAAGATAAAGATATAACAAATTGATATTACTTCCTAAAATGATGCTGATGAAAGGACGCCTGTATGCCACATGTTTAACAGAGCAGCATGAAAATCAAATATGAGTCCACTTGGGGGCAACATCTATGCATCCTTATGTATTAGAGCAGACGTGATTGCCACCTAGCTATATGAATTATGACAACACTTGTATTTGAGCAAAAAGGAGTAGTCTTGAAGATTTGTTTTGGTCCCAAACTCATTACTTTCTTGTCTAACTTTTTCTGAAAAATTCCTGACTACCAGCAAAGTGGCACGCAAGGAGCATTTGAATTTTGTTTGGGCATTTCTTCAAACACCTAAGTGGCACGTAAGTATGATATTTATATTACTCCCTTCTCCCAAGTCCCAAGCCCCTTATTGTCTTGTCTAACATCTTCTGAAAAATTCCTGACTACCAGCACTCTAATCATCATAAACACCAAAGTTGGCGGACATGCTCATACAACCAAGTCCCTGTGCAGATACCTCCTACCCTTGTGACCCCAGCTTCATGCTACTCATTTTCGCCATTGCCGTTCACAAATTTCATTGTCGGCATCCCAGGCCAATCACTGGAATAGATTATAGAGAGCGACACTCACTATATCACTCAGTTGGCTTACTCAATTCCTTTCGCTTGAATTTACTTGTGGTGGCGTGCTCCGTGCTCCTGCTTCCCTCTGTTATTGGCATTAGGCATAGAAGCCTTGTCCACCGATGCTAGAAGGTGGAAAGCCAGCCGTAATGGCAACATTTCGGAGAGGCGAAAAGGCAAGGGGTGCACTGGACACGGGAGATTTAGTGTCCACGTCAGAATTGAAAGCACTAACATCGACGTGAAATAAAAAAAAAATTATTATATGTTCTTAAAATATTAATAAATATATATTTTAAAAAATATTTTTATTATTAATTTAAAAAAAATTATATATATTTTTTTAAGAACTTAAAGCCAATAATAAAAATACATCATAAGAAAAGCCAAATGAGCAATACTGCTAATGTTGAATTACAAGACATAATATTATTTTTTAAGAAGTAGTTTCAATCAATTGAAATACTCTTATAAAGTGATATTTTTTTGCAATCAACTTCAACAATCAAGTTTTATTGAATACAAAAATTTAATTGACAATTTTGCATCTAAAAAATTTTTAAAATATGTTTTAAATAAAAATTTACCTTATATTGATAAGTAAAATACATATACCTTATTTTATAATTTAACTTTAGGCCACCAAATATGTTGAGTTGCCCTTGTGATGTCCTTATTTGGTTGTATTTAGTAATCTTAGACATTTAGCTCTGAATCATAAAAGTACCCTTTCTCAATTTTGTATATATAAAAAAAAATAATTATACTATATCACACTTTATTATACTATCTAAATTTATGAATTTTTAAATATTGTATGGTTATTTCATATAAATAACAATAATAAGTGTTAATAATTAAAAGATTTTATTACCAAATTTTTTGTTATTATATATTCAAATTATTTATTAATTTGTAAACTAATGAGAGAGTAAAATTAGATGAATGGGTATATAGAAGAAAGGAAAAGAAATATATATAATTCATAAAAATGATCACGTCTCATGTGCAGACATATGAGACTCTCATATATATGTTTAAAATGGTATCACATGCCCAGTGACAATGGGCATGCTATCTTAATAGTGTTCATTTAAGATACCTATAGCAATCAAGCATGTGTATCTTACTTCGACATCCATTATGTTTGAATGCCTAGGGTCATATGCTCGCACTTCAGACACCTATGAAGTAAGAAGATATAATCTTTTTATCTTTTGACTAGAAAATAGTGGCCAAATTTATTCAACAGGATGGAGAGTCTAACAAAGTAAAATTGCAAATAGCCTTAGGAGTTTGACTTGAGCCAAAGACAGTTAGGCAAGTTCGTGGACCACTCTATTTCCATTCCTCTTAACGTGTGAAACAGAAAAGAATTTGAACAAAGTAAAAAGAGATAGACAATTCTCAATAATTAACCAAAGTAAATTCTAGCTTAATTTCTACCTTACAGGAGACTTTATCACCTCAAGACAATCTCCTTCAAGTACCAAATCACGAAAGCTAAAGTCAAGGGCTAGGTTGAGACCCATTCTCACTGCAGTGGCTTATGCTGTTTGGGGATCATGCTCACTGGCTAGAGGCTCCAATGCGGTAGCTAGAATCACACCCTCTTCATCTAGAAAAACAATCCCATCTCCACATCTCCTTTTCGTGCCAACCGCTGCATCAAAAAATTCATCTTGACCATGCCCGATGGGGAGAGTGCTAGCAATGAGTGGAGGAGATTTCTGCAATAGTTGCAAGTAAGATCTGAGGCCTTTCCAAAGCTTGGGCTTGCTTAAAATCTTGCCATACCATGAGGGCTTTACCTACTAACACTGTAGGTTGTTGAGATTTATGCTTAAAGCAAAGTTTGTTTAGGTGCATCCAAATGCCATTGAGGAGGATGCAGAACTGCTCCACCAACTTGAAGTCCATCAACCCCCAAAGTTGGTTAAACCACATCATGAAATCAAGAGTACTATGCCTATCTAAAATCAGGCCCAAGGGGGAGCCAAACCAGAGCAACTTTGTTCAAGTATAGTCTCGCAAAGCATGCACCATAGATTCTTGCTAAAAACACCTAGGGCATAGGGAAAGGCAATGCATTCCTCTAGATTGGAGATTTTTTTGGGTTGGGATACTTCATTCAGGGCTCTCCATATGAAATTAAGAGTTCTGGGAGGACATTTAGTTTTGATAGCTTTCTCCAGTCCAAGAATATGTCTTTTGGGGGGTCACATAGGCATTCTTCTCCATCATTCCTAGTTCAAATCAGATGGTAGGTAAATTTGACTATGAAAATACTATCATTAGTGCCCTTCCAGTAGAAATAATCCTCTCTATTGAATTGGACTAGAGGGACTTCATTGATTTGGTGCACTTCAGAGGAAAGAAAAATCTGATTGATAAGCTTATGATTCCAGATCTTCAAATCTTGATCTATCAACTCTGAAACAGTCGCTTTTGGATCTAAAACATTGCACGAGAGCCAACACTTAAACCCATTTTGTTTACTTAACCAGCCATATTCCCAAATTTTAACAGATTCTCCATTTCCAATCCGCCAAAGGCCTCCTTTTTTGATAACCCAACCTGTAGACCAAATACTCCTCCTTGTGTAGCAAGGAACATGGCCAATCAGCACATGTAGAAAGTTTGATTTTGGGAAGTATTTTGCTTTGATCACTTTTGCTATTAAGTAATATGGGTGTTGCAGTAATCTCTAACCTTGTTTTGCCAGCACATCAACATTACAAGCTTCAAAACTCCTCAAGCCCCAACCCCCCCCCCCCCCAAAAATCATATTTTGAGTTACACATATTCGTCCATTTGATCTAGTGAATTTTCCTTTTCCCATTCTTGCTTCCCCACCAGAATTTGCTGATCATGGATTCTATGTGGCTGCATAATGCTTTTGGCAAGAGAAAACAGCCCAAAGTGCTGTTTGGGATTGATTGAGCCATAGCTCTGATAAGAACTTCTTTCCATGCTCTTGCGAGACATTCCTCCCTCCACCCTTCAGTTTCTTCCAGACCCTGTCCTGGACAAAATAAAAAACTTGGTTCTTGGACCGCCCCACAAAAGTAGGTATTCCAAGGTATTTTAAGTGACTCTCAATAGCCTTAATAAACATCCACATTTGGACTTCATGTTATCTAGGAAGAGGCACATTTCGGTTAAATGAGAGGCCAAATTTGTCCAGATTTATGCGATGGCCATAAGCCTTTTGGTAGCTTTGGAGAATTCTCTAAACACAATCTCCTGTTCAGTGACTCTAGTAAATAGAATACTATAATCTACAAAGAATAAATCGTTGATTTCTAGAACTCTTATGGCTATTTTGATTCCATGTAGATTCCCATTTCATTATTCTTTAGAGACAAGATCTAAGAGAGTTTTTGCACATAAGATAAAAAGTTAAGCTATAAGTGGGTCACCTTGTCCCAAACCTCTATCAGGTTTAAAGCTTTTATGCAAGATACCATTGAAGAGAAACAAGAAGGATACTGTGCTCACACATTTCATGATTAGCTTGGTCCAGTGGGAGGGGGAAGCCCATATGATTTAACACCTCATTGAGAAAATTCCATTTTATGCTATATATGACTAAATTGGAGAGGCAGTAGGATTGAATACTTAGTAATATCAGAAAACTATAAATTTTTCTCCTCGACTATAAACGTAGAAATAATTTTTTTTATTTTATTGTTTACACACTATTTTCTTTACGCAATTGTCACATCACCTGCTGGTTGCTAGTATTTTATTATTAGCTTGTTAGAAAGTGAAACTCTTTATTCTATATAGATACTTTTGTTATCTATATTAATAACTTTTTTACGTATACATTGTCAGTTAAAAATAACAAAGTTACAAGAAAATACAAAGATGTGTAGTTACCTGCTATTATTATTATTATTATAAAAGAGTGAGTTGTTTCTTGATTTTTCATCTTTAAAAATTTTTTATTAAGAAAAAAATAAAATTCTTATTAGAGTAAAATTTTATAGAAAATATGTCTCTTCATTAGAGTATAAAAAGTGTTGGTAATTTGGATTGATTCAATTTTTTAAAAAAAAGGTCATTCAAATCAAAACAATTAATTTTTTATATTAAGAATTGATAAGATTGACTCTAATTTGTTAACTGAACCAAACTGAATTAATTTTAATTAGTTGAATTGGTTTAATCCAATTGATTTTTTGTAAAATGCTTTTTAAAAAAATCTTATTTAACTTCACTTTTTTTCCCTTGACCAATTCGTAATAAATTGACTTAAATTTTTTTGGCAAAAACATCATTAAATGGATTTAAATAACAAATTGGCCTAAAAATCTCGTATAAACAATAACAAATAATATAATCTATACTATTATATAAAGGCGATTCTTCTCTTTAGTCTCAACTTTCAATTTCTTAAAAAATTATTAAAAATTAAATAAAACCAAATTTAAAAAGAGATAAAATTGTAAACTGAAATATTTTCATGATAACTATATTCTATAATTATAATTATTTTTAAATATAAATAATTATTTTTTATATATATACTATTATAACTAGCTTTAAATATATTTTAATTTTTTAAAAATAGAAAATTATATTAAGAGGCACTGTAGTGCATCTCAATATGCTAATTATCTATAAAGTATGTACATTACAAAAATAAATTTATATGAGTTCGATTTGATTTAATTCAGTTTAAATTAGAAACAAAAACTGAACCAACAGATTTTCAAAAATACAAAACCAAATTTTAATCTGTTTTGTTTTGTTTTTTATTTTTCGGTTCTGGTTTTTTATTTGGTCAAGTTATAAACATCCTTACTCTTCGTTTCCTTGATTTGCGAACAAACTGGAAGTAATCAATCATATGGATTCATTGTACAAATGTATGAACATATGGTCTTAAAGTTAAATACGTAGGAACATAAACAATTTCATATTATAGAATTTTTTTTAATTTTTTTTAATTTTTTTAAAAATTTATGTAAATGTTCAAATGAAAATTAAAAAATACACTACTTGTACTTGAATTTATATTTAAATAAATAATATTCTAAATATGCATGCATACCCTACTTAATTAACATATTTAGAGACTCCTAATGATCATGACAACAATGACACAAAGAGAAGCTTCGTGAATGGGACAAATCAAACCATCCCAAATCATGGCTGACCTTGTTTGTTATAGGTTGTCCCCTAAGCCTATATTTGGATTGAAAAGCATTAAGGGAAAGGGAGGGAAGGGAGAGACATATTTTAAACATTTTAAACTTAAAAATTTAAAATATGCCTTCTTTTCCCTTTTCTTTCCTTCCATTCTCCTTTTAATCCAAACATACCCTAATGGAGCCATCTTGGCTTGTTTATTAGATGAGTTTAAAATTTGAAACCAGAACCTAAGTTTTTAGGGTTGCAGGTCAACCCGCTATGTCCTCCTTCTCTTCTCCTTTCCCATACAATTTCCACATCCCTATCTTCCCATTCTCAATTTGGCTCTAATCTCCCTTCCAATGTCTCAATGAAACCTTCCTTTATAATGACCCTCATATCTGTTTTCCTATCCTATCTGGTCTCTACCTCACTCACATCAAAACTAACTCCTCTGATCCCCCTTCGTAGTTGGCTTCAAGGTCATTCTACTTGCACTTTATGTTGCCCTTTGGAACCAAATCTTATGTTGGGAAACCCGTCCTAGTGACAATAATTATTAGGGAGCCTACGGCCTGGCCTAACCCACTTACAAAACATGTTAGGTTAAGACTTTTTTAAAAGTTCATTTACTTATAATAAGCAAGTTTCAAGCCTTAAAAATAATCTTTTAAACTTGACGAGCCGGCTATATATATATATATATATATATATAAAACAATGTTTATTCATACTTGAAGATGGGCTTGGCAATTAAAATTTCATAAGTCATAACAATGTTTTGCATGATGCTAGAAGTGATTTCTTGTTTCCAGAAAAGATCAAAATATTAACTTATCACGAGCAAGGTAGTGGCCAAAACTTGTAATTTTTGCTACAAAGTTAGCTTGTAGTATTATACAAATGAATCACTTTTTTTAATTAAATTAATGAATCCCTCTAAGCAGAAGAACTCAAAGGATGCATATTCTTGCTCAATCCATCGACATAAGCGAAGAACCCGGCAAAATCTTTCTTGTACAGCAAGTAAGACTTCCTTTTATCCCCTTCCTTCCTCACTTTATTCATCACGTAATGCTTCTTGTGAGCCAACAATGCCATTTTCTCCATCCCAGCCTTCACCTTTATAGCAATGTTTTTTTTCCTCACTAGGCTAATTTTCACCGCCTTCATTGCCTTCTCAAATTTCTCTACATTCATGGTGCTCATCGCCAACAAATTCAAGAGCATGAAAGTGTCCTTGCCATCGCTGTTGTTGTAGGGTTTCAAGTCCTGAAACCTCCAAAGCTTCAAGAAGCTTGCGGAATTTCTCTTCATCGCCATCTTCCCAGTCCCCTCAAGTATTTCGTCCAATAAGTTGAAATGGCTATTACCTTTCCAAAATAGTAAGCAAGATTAACTATTGTAGCAAAAGCTAAAAAGGTCATAAAGAAGATGAGTGAGAGAATAATGTGTTGGAGTAAATGGAGAGAGCTATGAGAGAAAGTTGAAAGCTAAAAAGACAAAGAAGAAGATGAATGAAAGAGTAACATGTTGGAGTAAAGGGAAAGTGCTGTGAGAGAAAGTTGAAAGGACATTGCAAGAAGAGATGAAAATCTTACAAAAATTCCTAATAAGGCTAAACAATGGATTTGATGAATGAGAATGGTAAGACATTGCTAATATGGCTGAAAATTAGAATAGTAACATATTGACGTGTCTATTTATTAGTGTTTGAAAATGCAGACATATCATAACTACAGGCTTTGTCTCAGACTTAATATATTATAAATAGATTATTAGTATGTCGATTTGTGCTGCTATCAAGTTTATGTGTATATTTTTGTTTGTACTAGTGCTTAAGCTGTTTGTTAAATTTACTTAATGAGTTTTATGGCTAAAAGCAAAAGGTGCATATATCAAATGCCTACAAGTGCTATCGTAAGTTACTCATTTGCAATTTATATTCTTAATCATGATAATATTACTAAGAAATTGGAATTTATATGCTTGACTAAACATCATAAATCACAAATTCATGGTAATAGGCATTAACATTGATGTCGGATAGGAAATAGAAGAAGGAAGAAAGAACAAGCACAAGATACAACTCAGTATACCTTAGGAATCCACCCAAGATATATCAAGTCAAGATAGAGAACTCAATCATGAGTTGCAATAGGAAGATATAGTATTAACTCAAAAATGGTTTTTTTTACAATCATCATCAAGATCCCTAGTTATACTAATTTTGGTACAAGCACTCAAACGTTCTAGGTGTAGCATTAACTAGTAATAATTAAGATTTCAAGAATATAAAACATCTTCTCTTGTTTGTTGAACAGTAATGACTTTTCTTTAATGGTTGCATAATTCTCAAACAATGGAAATGAAAATTCTATTTTTCCAAAAACTATTCATAGACTATTGACAAAAGACTCCTTGATTCATGCAAGTCTTTCGTATTTTGCTTATTACTACAATTCTACATCAAACATTCCCATGGATACCAAAACAAAAAATTAATATAATACAAGGAAACCTGCTCCTAAATCCCAAGTATTACTACATTCTTGGGAATGTGAATTATAGTGGAAATCTTAGGCTATGTATGAATTTAGGAGAATAGAGAAAAAGTGAAAGAAGGGAAAGGCTTATTTTAAACATTTTACACTTAAAATTATAAAATATAAAGCATGCCTTCCATTCTCCTCCATTCTTCTCCAATCCAAACATACCCTTAGACTTCACAAATTAAATTGCCCCTAAATATTTAATTGGTTTTGGACCTAAAGTGATTTTGCATTGTAAATTTGGTATAATTTTAGTTTATGTTCAAGTCAAATGATGTCTTTTCTATGTCTTGTTCCTTTGTGCACTGTTATGCAATCTTAAGTTGAGTTGTCCTCACATGTTCTTTCTAAGCTTGAAAATAAGAAATGGAGAATGGTGTTAAGCTAATAAAGGGTGCGATAGAGTGTGACTGTAAAAGGTTATTTGAATTTAGGCAATGAAGTACTAAAGACATAGTCCACGTGAGATTTGGCTTAACTAAATTCAGATGGAAAATAAGAAAACAACAAATATGGTTTGTATTTTCTCAACCATACATGATTTTTTTTTCCTCTTTTGTTGCTTGGCTTATCAGTTTGCTTTGAAACTTGAGAATGTAAAAAGATGTTCCTGATGACGAGGAATTGGGAGAAATAACATTAGTCTATTTGTTTGTTCATTAAAATAGCTATTACAAGGAAAGAAGCAACGAAAAGGAGTAAGATTCCACTTATGTAGCAAACTGCATAATATATCTTATTATACTAAACTTAGTTTTAACTTGTATTTGTAGTTTATCTAAGATTTTGCTTCTCAGTTTCCTACCTCTTATGCTATTTCTTCCATTGATAAAGTGGCAGAACCTAATTAACAAAGGCTAATATCTTTTTAAAAGATATTAATACAATTGGGTCATGCTAATCTCACTGTTCTCTATATGTTGTTTGGCCTTGGATGGATTTCTGGTCACGGGAATGTTGGTAGAATTGTAACTACATCATAGATTTCAATTTATTTTGAATTCTGAAGTCGATATTATATTTTTGTTTTCTTTATTATTAAGACATATGGTTCTTAGTGCTGATATTTTACTTTCCTATATTTCCTTATCAACATCTTGACACGGTTTACTTTTGATAATAATTTAATAACTTTGATGTTGGTTGAACTTTATTCTGTTTACTTAAGCATTGTCCTATTGATACAATGCTCTCTGCTTCTAATTGTGTTGCAACAATTTTGCCCTCTTGCATATACACATAACATATTTGCAAACAATTGATTCATACTTGATAATTTCAATATCCATCATTCTCCTCATAATTCACTAGCTTTTCCTACTTTTTCTTGGTAGAAATAATGGTTAAAGCATTATTATTGTAGGTATTCTGTGCAAGTAATATTGTCAAATCATTCATATTGTTTCCAAGTTTCTTTTACTCCATAGGTTGTCTGAAAGAGGTATGCTTTTGGGAAGTGTGGCACATCATGGGGCATGGGCTGCCTTGCAAATGAAATTTATTAGTGGTGGAACTTGGAAAGTTACCAAATCTCATGGCTATTTCTTGGTCACCTCCAATCATTATTAAATGACCATGCTCTTTTAGTCTATTTTAACGGATGCCATTAGTAAAGATATAAAGGCATTCAAGTGCTTTTTCTATGAGAATATAAGATTTTAGACTTATGTTTGCATTTGAGCCATTTGTCTGAAAGAGCAATGCATTCATTTCTCCTTATTTGAAATATAGGTTTCAATTGGAGGACAGGGTGCTTTTATTAGAGCACTTCAATGAATAAACTTGTGAAAGCTAAACTTAGTTTTCTTGACTGGCATTTTTGCTTATCTCTTTAATGAATCTTTCATAGGCATGAGATACATGTATCTTTTAGAATTGGTACATTTTTCCTTTAGAAATATATCTATATTTGTTTAATAGATTAGCGCTTAATAGTAAAATCTTCAAAATTTAACTACAGTGTTGATAAGCACATCAAATATTCATATTGGTGTTTTCATGCCGAGCAATCCTTATGCATGAATAGACATTAGATTGCTTATTTCCCTAATGTCTGATTTATTAGTAGTAATAAAATTGCTAGGAGAAATATATAATAAAAATATTATAAAACAAAAAAATGTGGAACGTTGTAGCTAAATATATTTCCTCTTAAAAAACATTGAAAGAAGAACATTGTAGTTACTATATCTTAATTTGATTTTTCATCCCTCATATGACTCTTCCTTCTTGGCACTACATCTATTAGAAGAAATCTTCTTTTAATGACATCATTATTTTTGGTGCTAACATTCTAGAAATACAGGAGTTTCAACAAATTCTCAATCATCAAATTGAAATGAAAGATCTTGGTTCTCAACTATTTTCTCGGTCTTAAAGTTTTCTCTAACTATAGAGGATACTATTTTTCTCAAGCCAAATATGTAGCTGATCTCATTATTTGAGCATGATTGACTAATATGCCAAAATTGCTTCCACTCCTCTTGAACCTAAAATCAAGCTTACTCCAACAAATGACTCCATTTTACTAATGCTACATTATATCGCCAATTGGTTGGAAATGTAATATATCTTACTACCACTCAACCATATATAGCATATGTGTTACTTATTGTCAATCAGTACATGACCATTGCCCACACTATATATCCTTCTCAGGACTGTATTTTAGGACCCTGACAACTTATTCTTTCGCTGATTGAGCCGATGATCTTACTAATCAAAGATCAACTACTATTTTTTGCTTTTTCTTGGGAGATTCTCTAATCTCTTGCATAGCAAGAAACAAACTGTGGTATCTCGATCTAGTACTGAGGTTGAGTATTGCGCTCTTGCTAATACTACATCTTAACTTTTGTGAATTCATTCATTATTCTTTGATGATCATAGTGTTCCTCAGAATAATGCTACAAACTTGGTGACAAACTGTAATGCTATTTAGATAGCCCATAATGATGTATTTCATGAATAAACAAATCACATTCAAATTGATTGTCATTTTGTTCGCACCCATCTCAAAAATGCAATTCTTATTCTTATCTCTACATCAATACATTATCCACTTATCAAATTGCATATATGTTCATGAAAGCTCACTGAACTAGATGCTATAATGTACTTATATCCAAACTCCAGATGTTTTTTATGCAGCCAACTTGAATTTGAGGGGGAAGTTGGTATATACATTAGTATTCAAACAAATTAGTCTTGCCAATTTATAGTTCATTGTTTGAAGGGAACCCATTAGGAATCAAGGAGCACACCTATAACCAAAGAATGTGGAAAGAAAGGCAAGCATCCACACTCTTCAGTATGTCCCAAGAGTCTAAGGCAACTCCAACTTTGTGTGACTTGGAAGGCTTCTCAGTTAAGGGTTGCTTTGCTAATGTTTTCATATGCCTTGGATAAGGACCCTTTGGCCAGGTAAAGGTATGGAGCATTTTATGTTATCTTGTCTAAGAAGCTTAAGAGTGAACCCACTTTAACCATCTGACCAAAGCCATCATTATCATGTCCACATCACCTCTTTACTCAAACACATGCCTCCCCAGCCAGTCTCCCATCAGCCTACTTAAGAGAAGTTCTATGACCACATGCACCCACAATTTGCTGAAGAAATATGAATGAATTAAATGCTTTTGTCAAAGGAAACTCACTTGCCTATCAAAATTAAATAGCCTCAGCTAGTGTAAATACTCATACCCAAAGCTTTTAAAAAAGACAAACCTTATTTGAAAGCGCCTTAAATACTTATCCCTACAACACCTATCCTATACGAGGAAAACACTCGTTAGCCTACTCCCTCTGGGAGATATCTTTAATGCTCTACTCGACTTGCCTATCTGACTAGGGCATTTAGTTGATTCTATTCCAAGCCCCTAGAGGTTACTTCCTTATGCATGTCTCCTAAGTAGTCTACAAACTCAACTCCAAAGCATTCACTCGCATCTTAATTCAAACAATTTTATTCTCAATCAATGAGACATGTATCTATGGATTTCTCCTCTTGCTTGGTGGAACTTGTACTATATATAGGCTTGAATATTTCAATGCAAATCTTCCAATTCTCATTCAATTCTTCTCTTGACATTTATAAATTTAGGCATTCATATACATACAATGTAGGCCCACTTTAAAGAGTTAATTTTGGAACATGCACCACTTCCTCTAGCAATTGTAGAGTATGCTATTATTAATTTAATTAAGATCGGTTTTTCATAAAGAGCAGTTGAGGGGGTTCCATTGTATTTGTCATGAAGAGGCCAAGGTTAGAGGGGGATACACTCGCCCAAGATGCATAGTTTGTGTCTGTGAGCACCTACTGAATGTCGTGTCTGTGGATTGACATTTATTTCATCACCCCATTTGGAAAAGTCATATCATCATCTCTTTCTAATGGTGCATTTTGATGAGGTCTTTCCATCATCTCAAAAGGATCCAAGTCATAGGTTCCCAACACTTCTTTTTGGTTATTGGCAAAATCTTCTTAGTCACAATCTAGTTTGAGTTTCTTCATACATTTACAACTTTAACAATGTACAATTTTATCATGTAGCCAAAATGTAATGTCAAAATAGACTTATATCATATAGTTTGAAATATGAACTATGAAATAATAGTAAATATAAAAGTAAGGAAGTCCTAAGACTAAACTTTCTTCATGAGTTCGAGGCATTTTTATTAAGCACTAGATATGTAATTTTAGGAGTTCTGCACAAATTTTCATTTTCCAAATTTATTGAAAATTAGTAAATTGGTAATGGAAGTATATTTAGGTGTCTTGTATTTTGCATCCAAGCTTATTGAAAATTATTTTGTAGCTTAACTTTTTTCATTGGCAATCGAACTATTTGTTCTGCAATATGCTTATGAGACATTTAATGTCTAAATATCTTACAAGGACATTGAATTCTATCACTTATGATATCATGTTCATGTTTTAAGTAATAATTTATGCCATACATATAAAACTTAAGCTTTTTTTTCATCATGATAATGCATATATGATTTTAAGATAGAGTTTTGGTAACATTATGAATATGACCCCAAATTGAAAGAAACTGACTGCTTAAGGAACATGTAGACATGGATTTGCTAAATAAATTTTATCATGATAATGCATATATGATTTCAAGATAGAGTTTACGGTAACATGAATATAACCCAAAATTGAAAGAAACAGACTACTTAAAGAACATGTGGACATGGATTTGCTAAATACAATATATGAAAAAGTTTAAGCCCTTGAAGAAACTTGTATTTTAAGTGGATGTGAGCATATTTATGTGAATATTTGGTAGAAATTGAAGACTCCTTTAGGTTCAGGATGTTTATTCCAACATGATTACTATTAGTACTATTGAAGGCAGACAAAGCTTACTGTAACTAGTCAATATTTTGATAGAGAAATGGTTGCTATCCTGATAGTAGCAGAAGATATTGTAGTAATTTGTTTTCGTTATGTGTAGTTCCAACACCCTTTTCAAATGTGTGGCAATCCTTGTTTTAAGGGATTAAGTTAGCTGAGTAGTTAAAAGCTTGTAGAAGTTGATAATACTTTTTGTATGTATAAGTAACACTAAAAATGAATGAAAGCTGAAGTGTGTCTCCCTCCTCCAATTCTGTTATATTTTTTGCACATATTTTGCTCTAAGCTGTTTTCTTTTCTAACAGTGGTACCAAAGCTTTATTGTCTTAAAGGGACCTTGAAAGCTTAAAAGGAAAGTAAAAAAAAAAAAAAAGATAGAGAGCCAATGGCTTTAGTAACACATATATATATCCTTTCCTCCAACCCATGTTTTTATAGGAGAAAACTATGCCATGTGGTCAAGAAAAATGATGGGCTATTTTGGTGCCTATGGCTTTAAGGAATTAGTGGAGTCAAGTTTGGAGCCACCACCTTTGCCAAATAATCCAATTGTGGCCCAAATAAGGCAACACAACGAAGATATTGCTAAGGAGTGTCAAAGCCTTCATTCTTATTCACTCTGCTATGAATGATGAAGTGTTCACAAGGATAATGGCCTGCATAACAGCAAAAGAAGCTTGGGACAAGCTTAAGGAAGAGTTTCATGATACTTCAAGAACAAGACAGATGCAAGTTCTCAATCTAAGCAAGGAGTTTGAGGGCTTCAAGATGAATGATACTGGCACTATCAAAGGATATTTAAATAAGCTAATGAAAGTTGTAAACTTGATTTGTTTGCTTAGAGAAGAGCTATCTATTCAAAGGGTAGTAGAGAAGGTGATGGTGAGACTTCCAAAAAAGTTTGAGTAAAAAATTGCCAAAAAAAATTCTAGGAAGAAGCAGTAAATACTGTAGTCCATTTAATAAATAGGTTGCCAACAAAAGCAATGGAAGACAAAATGCCAATTAAACCCTGAAGTGGAGTCAAACCCTCAGTAAAACACTTGAAAGTGTTTGGCTATGTATGTTATTTTCATATCCCTAGCATTAAAATGGATAAACTCGATCAAAAGGCTGATGTGGGAATTTTGATGGGTTATAGCAACAATGCCAATGGGTATAGACTCTTTAATTCAAAGAATAAGAAAATTGTAGTCTCTAAAGATGCCAGATTTGATGAAAGAGCTTAATGGAATAGGGACAAGATGGAGGCAGGAATAATCAATAATTATAGTAGAATTATAAGACAAGATGCTCAAAAATTTGAAGATCAAAGAGCTGATTTTGATGATTATTTTGCAGTTAGAGGTACTAGGTCACTTGATGAGATTTATAGAAGATACAATGTTGCATTTCTTGAACTAACCAACTATGAAGAAGCTACTCAATCAACGAAATAGTGTGAAGAGCTAGAGATACTTCGCAAGTATCAAATTACAGATATTCTCACAAGGGCTCCCCCTAAATTACAATGTTGAAGGCTGACAAAACTTATTGTAGTTAGTCAATATTTTGATAGAGGCATGGTTGTTGTCCTAGTAGTGGCGAAAGATATTGTAATAACTTGTTTTGGTTATGTATATACACCCTCTGAGAAAGGTGGATTGGAGTTTGTCCTTGTTTCCTATTTTTCTCTTGTTGTTTTTGGACTTGAGAGTTAATAAAACTTTCTAACTTTGGATCAAAAAAGAAACCCACTTGAAAAACCAAAATAATCTGCCCATATACAACATTATAGGCCACAAAATTCTTATATATGATATACCTACCTTATTGGGTGTTTGGACTGAATTTTTAAGATAGTCAATAGCATCAGAGTCATTGTAATTAGCTGGACTATTAAGACGCTAAATTAGCTTCAAACAACAAGTAGTTACTTGAATGTAGCAATAACTCAATTTTCACTTAAGATCTCCCATCAAAAAGATGAGAAACTCTATTTAGATATCCCTCCTCTAAGGTTAGTTCGATATGGGGATAAAATGAGAGTGAAAAATTCATGATTAAGTTTTGTATACAATTTTTCAAATGAAACTTATTCAGTAATTTTTCACCCTTATTTTTACTTCCATACTAAAAATATACACTTCATGTTAAATATTAAAAAGAAAAAAGTATCTGAATCAACATTCCAATTTAGTAGCTAATGTGAGAGCCATATCAAAATGAGTCACTCACCAAGTTGCTGGTTGAGAAGCAGCCCAGGTCCAAATGTAACACCAAAAGGCCTGCTAATTAAGAAAAGTTTGAGCACAATGGGATGGGGGAGTAAATGGAGTGTAAGGGTGATAATTTGAGAGTGTGCACATGGAAAGTATAATTGTTAGTATGTTACGGGTAGCTAGTTAGTTATCAGTATCTATAGAGGATCAAGAATAGTATGTACTCCCTACAAATATATTATGAATGAATGAATAAAGTAAGTAAAGTATTTATACCAAATATTTCCTTTAGGTAGTGCCCTGCCTCAAAAAGGGGATTTTCTTTTTGTTCATAACATATTTGGTGCTTTCATCTTTCAACCTTAGCCATGTCCGATTACAAAGCTCGTCTTTTACCCCTGACAACTTAGTTGAAGCAATTGCTAATCTTGCCTTATCTCAAGCCTTAATCCATAACAAATCTCAACACCTCATCTGATTATTCGTCCTTCCTTCTCTACCTCTAACCACAGGTTCCCTTCCTAAAGCATCATTCAAACTTGATGTTCCCAAATTCGACAACACCAATTAACTAGGTTGGGTGTTTAAAATCTCTCAGTTTTTCAACTTTCATCAAACACCCTTGGATCAACGTGTCACTATTGCTTCCTTTTACCTCGACGATGAAGCTCTAGCATGGTTCTAGTGAACGCACCTTAATAAGTAAACCTCCTCATAACTGGCATTCATCGTCGCCTAAAGGTTTGTTTCGTACCTTCACTGTATGAGGATCCTGGGGGTGCCCTGTTTAAGCTACGTCATACTAGATCTGTTAAAAAATACCAGGCTAAATTCGAGGCACTGGCCAATCATGTTTTTAAATTACCGCCCCACTTCTTTCTGAGCTGCTTTATTTTCTATCTTAAACTAGAAATCCGCCAGGAAGTCTAAGCCTTACTTCCTTTTTAACTTCCTCAAGCCATTAGTCTTGCCAAATTACAATAGTATAAACATAATGACCTGTTGATTGTCAGCAGAAAATTCATTTCCTTTTACCCACTCCAATCCTGAAACTCTACCTCTGCTTTTCAACCATCCTTCTCCCATACCAAACCCCTCTCACCTCAAACACAAACCTCTACAATCCTTATTAAACGTCTCATTTCAGCCCAAATGCAAGCCGACGCGACAAAGGTTAATGTTATAACTACGATGAGAAGTTCCATCAAGGCTATAAGTGCAAACTACCAAGTTTTTCCTCTTAGTGGCCGAAGAGGATTTTCTTGCTGACATCATTCCATCTGCTACTGTGCCTAGTGATGATACCGTACCCCAATTAAATCCATCCATGTTGACTAATCAGCTGGAATAGATTAGACTCCATGCTCTAGTTAGGCGTTCTATCCCTGAAGCCTCTCGTGTTAAAGGCTCCATTAACTCCACTCAGGTGCAGGTGTTGATCAACGATGGGAGTACTCATAATTTTGTCTAAGATCGCATTGCTAAGTTTCTCGTCTTATCCATGGCACCTACTCATGAATTTTAAGTCCTTATTGGTAATGGTGAGGAGATACAATGCACTTTTCTGTGTTAAAAGGTACCTTTATAGCTTCAATTCCATTGGTTTTTCAGCTGACTTGTATGTTCTTCCCCTGAATGGTGCAGACATTATGCTAGGGGTTCAATGACTCAAGCAGTGTTAGAAATTGAGATGTTTTTGAATACTTTACGTCAATATTAGATATATTTTCTCTGTCTTTTTATTAGATCCTGCAGTAGTTGGTCTGGTTAGGTGAAAACAAGTGTTGTTTCTGACTTTAAGGGGTGTTGGTTGTAATGTGAGCAGATGAGTAGTTGGAAAGGAATGTTAGTCCTTATTTTATGGAGATTTACATCAGTCTTGTGTACTGACCAACTGCAGGCTATAGCTGTAATATATATGTATGTACTCCGAAAATCAATATATTCAGACCAATCCTTTCTTACATTGCTCTAGTTTTGTTCTGCACTTCTCTGTTTTCTGTGTTACTATAACAACATGGTATCTAGAGCTTATTGATCTTGAGGGATTTGTGAGTGTGAGAGAGAAAAAACCAGCAAGGCTTCTTTCCTCTTAAACCCAAAAAAACCTAAAAATCTTAGTTATGGACTTCAACCAATTTTTTCAGCTCCACCTCCTCCTAGAATTTAATGGTGAAAACTACCCAATTTAGGCATCCAAGATGAGATATTATTTGAAGGCTTTTGATCTGTGGGATGTGGTTGAAAACAACAGGGAAACCACCCATCCTTCCAGCAAACCCAACACTTGCTCAGATTAAGCATCACAGTGAAGAAAGTTCAAAGAGGTTCAAGGCTTTGTTCTGCATACAAAATGCTGTATCTGATCGTATTGGGATCAGAATTATGAACTGTGAAACTGCAAAGGAAGCTTGGGATGTGCTCAAAGAGGAGTTTCATGGAAGTGACAGAACCAGGCAGATGCAAGTCTTGAATCTAAGGAGGGAGTTTGAATCTTTGAGGATGAAGGATGTAGAATCTGTCAAGGAGTTTTCAGATAAACTTCTGAGTGTTGTGAATCAAATCAGAATGCTTGGTGAGGAGTTGACTGACCAAAGAGTAGTGGAAAAAGTCCTAGTAAGTTTGCCTGAAAGGTTTGAAGCAAAAATATCCTCTCTTTGAAGACTCCAAAGATTTATCCAAGATTTCCCTTTCAGAGCTTACAAATGCTTTGCAAGCTACTGAACAAAGAAGAGCCATTAGGCTTGAAGACACATCAGAAGGTGCATTTTTTGCCAAGCAAAAAGAGAAGCAACCGGCTGCAAGTTATGGAGGAAAGAAGCAATCTGAAGAAAAGAAAGAAAAGATAAAACGGGAGAAAGTAGCAAAGGAGGAGGCTGGAAAGGAAAGTATCCTCCTTGCCCCCATTGCAAGAAGAAAAGCCACTCTGAGAAGTTTTGTTGGTTTAGGCCTGGAGTCAAATGCAGGGCCTGTAATCAGTTTGGTCATATGGAGAAAGTTTGCAAAAACAAAAGCAAATCATCAAAGATAAAACCAGCAGGGACAACAAGCCCAAGTTGCTGAGCATCAGCAACAGACTAAGGAGCAGCTGTTTGTTGCTACTAGCTATGCAGTAAGCTGCAGTAAAGAATCATGACTAATTGATAGTGGGTGCACAAATCACATGACACATGATGCCAGCATTTTCAAGGAACTTGATAAGTCCTACATTTCTAAAGTCAAGATTGGCAATGGAGAATTTGTTGATGTCAAAGGAAAAGGAGTTGCTGCAGTTGAAACTCCCTCAGGTACAAAGTTTATTTCAAATGTTTTACTTGTACCTAAGATAAATCAAAGTCTTTTAAGTGTGGGACAAATGCTTGAGAGGCATTATGCCCTGCATTTCAAAGACATGACATGCACCATATTTGATCCCTCTGGTTATGAACTAATGTCTGTTAAGATGAGAGATAAAAGCTTTCCAATAGAATTTAGACATACAGCTATGCATGCTTTTTCAAGTACAGTAGATGACTCTTCCTTGTGGCACAAAAGACTTGGCCATTTTAGTTATTCTACTTGAAGCATATGAATTCAAATGTTTTAATTCAAAAACATACCTGCCATTCAAGATAATGCTGATGTGTGTGAAGTGTGTCAGTATGGAAAGTAAAGTAAATTGCCATTTCCCACTGAAGCAAGCTGGAGAGCCTCTGAAAAATTACAGCCCGTACATATTGATGTGTGTGGTCCAATGAGCACAAACATCTCTAAATGGCAGCAAGTATTTTCTGCTATTTATAGATGATTTTACAAGGATGAGTTGGGGTGTTTTTTCTGAAGCAAAAATAAGATGTATTTTCTATTTTTCAAAGGTTCAAGCCTATGGTTGAAAATGAGGTTGCATGTCAGATAAAAAAACTCAGGTCTGATACTGGAACTGAGTACACAGTAGGGGAGTTCAAAAATTTCTGTGAATAAGCTGGAATCCAACATCAGTTGACTGTTCCCTACACCCCTTAACAGAATGGAGTGAGTGAAAGGAAAAATAGGTCTGTAATGGAGATGACCAGGTGTTTCCTTTTTGAAAAAAACCTTCCTATAATATTTTGGGCTGAGGCAGTTAATACCTCAGTGTATTTACAGAATATGTTACCTACCAAAGCCTTGAAAGGAAAAACTCCTTATGAGGCATGGCATGGAATGAAGCCTTCAGTTGAGCATCTCAAAATATTTGGCTGTGTGTGTTATACTCTTGTTCTAGAAGTAAAGAGAGACAAACTTGATCAGAAAGCAGAAGTTGGTATTTTGTGGGGTACAGTAGTAACTCCAAAGGTTACAGAATATACAACTTGATGACAAAGAATATTCTTGTCAGTAGAAATGTGAAGTTTGATGAGTTTTCTAAATGGAATTGGGAAAATTCAGTAATAGAAGCCTCAAGTAAAGGTTAACTTGGAGAATATAATCTCCAAGATCAGAATCTTAAAGATGAAGAAGGAAATTATGACAATGACACTGAATTTCTAGTTAGAGGCATTAGAACTTTGGACGAGATTTATGGAAGGTGCAATGTTACTGCATTAGAACCTACAAGGTATGCTGAAGCTACTGCCAAAGAAGGTTGGAAAGCTGCTATGCAGGAGGAGATAAATATGATTGAGAAAACAAAACTTGGCAGCTTGTAGACAGACCAAGCAATCAAAAAGTAATTGGTGTTAAGTGGGTTTATAGAACCAAACTCAATCCTGATGGTTCTATAAACAAACTCAAAGCCAGGTTGGTGGTAAAAGGCTATTTTCAGCAGCATGGAGTTGATTTTTCTGATATATTTGCTCCTATGGAAAGACATGATATAAATCAGGTTGCTGGCAGCATTGGCAGCAAAATTGGGATGGAGAATCTATCATTTTGATGTGAAATCAGCATTTTTAAATGGCTTACTCGAGGAGGACATCTATGTTGATCAACCTGAAGGCTTTCAGGTTCCTGGAAGTGAAGATAAAGTCTATAAACTTCATAAAGCACTCTATGGTTTGAAACAAGCACCAAGGGCCTAGTATAGCAGAATTGATAGTTATCTTCTGCAAAAAGGCTTTAAAAGAAGTGAAAATGAAGCTACTTTATATGTGAAGAAATCATCAAATGAAGTGCACCTCATTGTGTCCCTGTATGTTGATGATCTACTGGTGATAGGGAATAATTCAAATTCCCTAAAGAAATTTAAGTATGATATGGAGAATGAGTTTGAAATGACTGATTTGGGAGAGATGAATTATTTTCTTGGAATGGAAATCCACCAATCAGATGCTGGAATTTTCATTTCACAAAGAAAATATGCTTTGGAGATATTAAGGAAGTTTCACATGGAGAAATGTAAACCTGTGGCCACACCTCTTGTTGTAAATGAGAAGTTGTCAAGCAATGATGCTAATAGCAAGGTAGATGCTTCTGTGTACAGAAGCTTAATTGGGAGTTTATTGTATCTTTTAGCAACCAGACCAGACATAATGTTTGCCGCAAGCTTGCTTTCTAGATTTATGCATTCACCTAGTCAAGCTCACTATGGTGCAGCAAAAAACGAGTATTAAGATATATTAGGGGTACAACTGATTATGGTTTGTCTTTTTTGAAAAATGAAAGTGAAAAACTTCAAGGATATGCAGATAGTGACTGGGCAAGAAGTTTAGATGATTCCAAAAGCACCTCTGGATATGTTTTCTCATTTGGCTGTGGTATTTTCTCATGGAATTCAAAGAAACAGGATGTGGTGGCCCAATCCTCAGCTGAAGCTGAGTATATTTCAGCTGCATCAGCAGCTAATCAAGCTATTTGGCTTCGAAAAATTTTATTTGAAGTGGGGCAACTCCAAGATGAAGCTACTGTCATATGGGTTGACAATAAGTCAGCCATTGCTATAACAAAGAATCCTGTCCAGCATGGAAGAACAAAGCACATCAATGTGAAGTATGCCATCAGAGAGGCTAAGAAGTCAAAGGAAATCTGTTTGGAGCATTGCAGCTCAGAGAGTCAAGTTGCAGACATCATGACCAAAGCCCTATCCAAGGGCAAATTTGAAGTGCTGAGATCAAAGCGTGGAGTATCTAAGAAAAATCTCAAGGAGGAGTGTTAGAAATTGAGATGTTTCTGAATACTTTAAGTCAATATTAGATATCTTTTCTCTGTCTTTTTATTAGACCCTGCTATAGTTGGTCTGGTTAGGTGAAAACAAGTGTTGTTTTTGACTTTAAGGAGTGTTGGCTGTAATGTAAGCAGATGAGTAGTTAGAAAGGAGTGTTAGTCCTTATTTTATAGAGATTTGCATCAGTCTTGTGTACTGACCAACTGCAGGCTATAGCTGTAATATATATGTATGGTACTCCGAAAATCAATATATTCAGACTAATCCTTTCTTACATTGCTCTAGTTTTGTTCTGCACTTCTCTGTTTTCTTTGTTACTATAACAACAAGCAGCTAGGTCCTATCCTAGCGGATTATGAGGCTCTTACTATAAAGTTCATCTAGGATGACAAACTCTTTCAATTGACTATTGATCTTATGCCCACCATCTCTAAGATTTCCCTCCACCAACTCAAGCGCCTATCATCTATAGAAAGGGCTGCAGCCTATTTCCACATATGAGTACTACCACCTTTTACCCTTCTACTATTGATTCATTCCCTTCTCAAATACCTAAGCTGCAAGATTTATTGCTTCGTTTATTCATTTATTCACCCAACCCTTGTCACTTCCCCTTGCCTGAAACACTGACCATCATATCCATTTGTCACCCAATGACTCCCCTGTTAACCTCAAACCTTACCTTTACCCTTACTACCAGAAGCATGAGATCGAGTTGTAAGCATAGGAAATGCTGCGCACAGGGATCATTCAGCCTAGCACGAGTGCCTTCTCTTCACCTGTACTTTTGGTCCATAAGAAACAGATCGTGGCACTGCTGTGTCGATTACAGGGCCCTTAATACCATCACCATGAAGGACCAATTTCCTATACCTACGATTGACAAACTCATTGATGAGTTATCTAGTGCTCAATGGTTTTTCAAACTGGAGCTCACATCTGGCTACCATTAGATTCACATGGTTCATGTAGATATCGACAAAACAGCTTTTCACACACGAGGGACACTATGAATTCCTCGGCTTTCCATTTGAGCTGTGTAAAATGCCATCAACTTTCCAGGCCACCATGAACAATTTGTTCAAACCTTACTTGCAACAATTCGTAATCGTTCTTTTGACGATATTCTGATATATAGTAAGTCCCTGCTAGACCATCTTCATCATCTCACGACTGTCTTCTCTTACCTTACTGAGGCTAAATTCATTCTTAAGAAGCAGAAATGTTTTTCGTTCCATAATTCTATGGAGTACTTGGTCATGTTATCTCAGTTCAAGGTGTGGCTCCAGACCCAGCAAAAATCCACTCCATGGTTGCTTGGCCCTCACCGACAACTCATAAAGAGTTACGTGGCTTCCTTGGTTTGACTGGGTTCTATAGAAAATTTATTAAAGGATATGCTTCAATTGCTGGCCCACTCACTGATCTCCTAAAGAAGGATTTATTTTCATCGTCTCTCTTAGCTCAAGCTACCTTTAACCAATTCAATTCAGTTATGGTAAATGCCCCTGTTCTCAATTTGCCTGATTTCACCTTACCATTCACTATACACACTGATGCCTCAGGCATAGGCATGGGAGACATATTGATGCAACAAAATCATCCTATTGCTTTTTTTAGCAAGAAATTTTGTCCAAAATTGCATAATTCTTCGGCCTATGTCAAAGAGTTACACGCCATCACTAGTGCTGTTAAACAATGGCATCATTATTTATTGGGTCACAACTTCGAGATCATGACTGACCAGCGAAGTATCAAGGAACCGATGAGTCAAACTATCTATATACTAGATCAATAATTTTACCTTACTAAATTACTTGGTTATGACTATACGATTCATTATAAACTAGGGTCCCAAAATGTTGTTGCAGATGCTTTCTTCTTGGTTACCTAAGTCTTCCCACAGCACCTGTCTTGTTTTAACTATGCCTCGAGTTCTGTTGCTGGACAAATTATGAGATGAGCTTGCTTCATCACCAACCTTACTTCAACTTTAGCAGAACATCTTACAGGACCCTTCCCAATTTCCTAATTACCAGTTCATTAACGGGCTAATTTTATTTAAGGGTTATATTATGCTCTATCCCTCTTCTACTTTCAAATCACTCTTAATTAAGGAATTTCACTCTACAAATGCAAGTGCAGCAAAAACCCTCTTTCGTGTAAGCGCCAATTTTTATTAGGAAAGGATGCGTCAGGATATCAAACAATTTGTGAGCCACTATCAAGTGTGCTAAAAAACTAAGTACGACACCTAGGCCTTGGTGATTATTGCAACCCATCACTCTTTCCTCTCACATTTGGGAAGACTTGTCTTTCGAGTTCATTATGGGGCTCCCTTCTTTCTAAGGACACACTGCCACACTGGTAATCGGCGACCACTTCTCCAAAGGTGCTCACTTTGCCATGCTTCCCACCCATGATACTGCATCCAAAGTAGCTAAGCTCTTTACCCAAACCGTTTGCAAGTTACATGGTATCCCGCCTAGTCTCATTTTAGATAGAGACCTTATTTTTCTCAACATGTTCTGGTCGGAGTTCCTTAAACTTAGTGAGGATGAGCATGGCTTACTACCTGCAAACAGATGGCAGATCAAGGTTGGGAACAAAATCCTCCAATAACATCGTCAAGCCTTTGTGTATGTTAAGCCACAGTTTTAGGGCAAATACTTTCATTGGCATTATAAGAAAATGTGATATTTGTTACGGAATTTAGTTAGGGAAATTTTCGTAGCTAATCCATAATAAATTAAATAAAATAAATATCCTTAGCTAGGGAATAAATTAAAATAACAAAAGAAAAGAGGATATTTTGCTAAATAATTGGCAAGGGAACAGTTAAAGATTAGTTACAAAAATTTCCTTGCTAAATTTATTTCTATAGTTAAATCAATTAATTAGGAAAAGTTCCATAGCAAAAAATTTTAAAAATTAACTAGGGATTTTGTGGGGGAATTCCATTGCTAATTCTTACTCTATGATTATAACAAAATTGTCTCTACTCATTTAGAACTTGTTTGGAAATGCTTTTTTTTCCCTATTTTTTATATAATAAAAGTTGTTTTCCTTTTTTTAGATCTTGTTTCGTATTTGATTATTTAAAATCAATTATAATCTAAGATTATATTATGTACATAAAAAATTGCTTACTTTTTTTAAGTTGAATTTTCAGCATTATAATTATAATCTAATTGATTTTTTTGGAAGATGACAACAATTTTACCAATGTTACCATAACTTTAAATACATCAATTTTTTATTGGAACCAATATCATACCCTTTTTAGTAATTTTATCATATAAAAGCAATTTTTTTTTATACAATTCAAACAAAACATATCAACTTAAAATTACTTTTTGGTTAACATATTCAAACATAAAATTAATTTTTATCATAATCGATTTTAAGAAAATTTATTATATATATAATTAATTATTGAAATAATTTTTTTCACAGCTAATTCAAAGACACACTTATTACTTAGTATATATTTGATTTAAGGTAATGATAGAGTACATTTTTATGGGATAAATTTTCTATATAATTTATAAAAAATTCATCCCATAAAAATTATAGCAAATTCATCACATAAAAATATATTCGTCGTTATTCTAAACCAAACATATACTCAGAGAGTGTTTGAGAATGTTTAATTTTTGTGAAAATTAACTTTTTCATGATAAAAGCTGTTTTTTCTTTTCTAATTCATATTTGGTATTAATTATATGGAAATAGATTATAATCTTTGATTATTTTGTATACATTGAAAATAATTTATTTTTTTAAACTCATTTTTTAGTATTTTATATTATAATCTAATTGATTATTTTAATAATTAACCTAAATTTATCATATTTACACATCTATCAAATATCATATTAATATATTTAAAATTATCTTTTAGTGAACATATTAAAACATAAAATTAATTTTATCGTAATTTATTTTGAAAGAAATTAATTATACATATAATCAATTATTAAAAAAAAAAAAATTTTCCGTCGAAACACACACGAACCTTAGTCATCACTCAGACCCAAACCTCTCTCTCAATAACTCCTGACAGACGGTGGCTCTCAAACGACGGCGAGGCGAGGCAGCAACGCACCACCCAAACGGCAAATGTCTCAGACCCAGGCGTTCTGTTCTGTTCCAAACGCACAGTCATCGTCGTCGCTCCTCTGCTCTATTCCAGGTTGGTTAAGCATCATTCTCTATTACCTCCTTTTTAGGGCTTTCTCAGCAAACGACGATAATTGCTTCTCTACTTTTACCCCTTCTTTCTCCTTTAATTTATTACCCCCAATTTTAATTCTACTATCGACTCTAAGTTTGGGCAATTCGTCACAATTGTATTTCAGTTTTGTACAAGATATGTGAAATTGCGTTTTTTTGTTTTTTCTCATTCACTGCAGAATTGGTTAAGTCTTCTAATTCACTCTTATATTTAAAAAAAAAAAAATTTCTCAAAAGCATTAAGAATTGCTTATGTATTTTCTTTGTTAATGTTGGACTCGCATCACGTGGACTAAGAAGTGGTTTTGGGGGATACTTTGTTTAGCCATGAATCCTCCCAAATCTTATTCTGTGGTTATGGATTACTTTATGACATTCAAACCATCCTTGAGAAATTATGAGAAGGTGAGAGAAGAGGTCACTGTATGTACTCGGTGCCATTCCTTGAGAAATCATGGGCAGGTAAAACACCAAGTTGGATGAAGGCAAGTTACTTGTTATTGCTGTTTCCTATCCTGAATTGAAGTGTTACAAATTAAGGTGCTTTTCTTTTTTTAAATGGATTGTTATGTTTTCTTTTTGCATTTTCATCAATTAATAGCTAACAAAAACGAGAAAAGTTCTTGTTGAATTATTATGTTTTCATCTACTAATTAACAATCCTAACCATTATTTGGTATCTGAAAATGAGAATATGTTTACTGGACTACCATTGTGAGGTTTTTTGTATTGTAATTTTCTTTTCTTTCTTTGAAGGGTTTTCCATCTTGAATAATATGTAATCTGATTATCTTATTTTCAATAATATTATTCTCTTACAATCAAAGGAACAAATCTTGCCACATCCAAATTCCCCGTACTTTTGTTACCGCTAGAATGAGTTAAAATTTTTAATTTATTTGGACGGTCTTTTCCCCTGCCCTTTGTTAGATAATGATCTCTGAATGGTAATTGTATTGGAGCCAAATTTGGCTTTTTTAAGTGGTTGTGCTCATAGTTGTCAAATCGTGAATCATTTTTTTAATTTTTGAATCGTGAATCGTGAATCGTGAATCGTAACGTATTGTACAATTTAGAAACACATTAATAAAATACTTAAATACACATGATTCCATACTAGAACATGAACATAATATTCAAAAGTCTCAAATACATACTTAAATTGTAAGTCATTACTCATTAGTCATAAGTAAGTTTATAAATCATAATTTCAAATCTTCAATAAACATAAACCATTTCATATTGATGCCAAAAAGATTTTAAATTTCTAATTAGTAATTACTAAATAATCTAATATCCTCTTCTTCAAATATCCTCCAAATCAGGCATATCATCAAAGTTATCATCATGACCAACTTGGGTGTCATCATCAACCACAACTACCCTTTCATCCTCGTCGTCTCCATTTTCACTACCACCATCATCTCCAATGTCTTCAACTTCAGCAACCTGCATGGGATTTTTTTTCCCTTGTCCTTCTTGCTCACTGCATTAAGGTTTCTTGGTCCTATTCATGGAATACATGTAATGTAATATAAGTTAAGGATTTAATAATTTGGATCATTGGATGTATGAAACTAGGAAGTAGGAAGTTTCGTAACTGAAAGTCAATAATTTACAATACCTCTCTTTCTCTTTTTACTTGGAGCTCCTTCATCAAAGCACTCTTGGACATCTATCTAAGAGTTATCTATTGCTTGCAGCTCCGAATCCATTAGGCAAGCCTCCTCTTTTTCTGTGATCCATTCATCATCAGATTCCATATCCGAAAGGCAAATAGGATCATCAGTCTCTCCCTTGTCCTCTCTTATCTTTTGCCTTGATTGAAGGTTAAGATTGTATTTAACAAATACAAGTGCATTTAATCTTTGTTGCTATAAGCGGTTTCTCTTCTTAGAGTGAATATGTTCAAACATACTCTAATTCCTTTCGCACCCCGTAGCACTACAAGTGAGACTTAACACACGAACAGCGAAAGTTTGCAGCTCCTTGCATTCTGCTCCAAAACTATTCCATCATATGGCTAACAAAGCGAAAGAATTAAAGAATACACTAAATAAGATTCATAAGTTTAGAATTTAGATATCTTCTATGCTAGCAAACACATAAGGTAACTACAAACAAAATGAATTAGCAGGAAAGAATATCAGGCTGCATCTTGTCTCTAGTTGCTGTTGCCAAGTCATATCCAAACATTCCTTCTGCCTTATCAAACTTATCAAGCTGGGCAATGATTTTCACCCTTGTCTTTATACCTGGAGCTAACTTATCCATCACTTTGTACAAACCAGCCATCACCTCAAGATCAGCATTGAAACTTGTTTCATAATGAAACCTATAAAGTTGTTATACTTATAAATTTTAATAAGCTTTGATCATTGATATATTTTGATATACTATGAAAGAAAAAAGGAACAGCTTACATACTACATTAAAATATAAACTATAAAAAAAGTTACCTAGGATTAAGATAGTATCCAGCTGCATGAAGAGGCCTATGGAGTTAATAGTCCCAATGTCGATCTATGAGTTCCCACACTTTCTTATATCTACTCTCTACTTTTTGAAAATTTATAGCTATTTGCTCCTTTGCCCTATCCATGGCTTCATAGATGTAACCTATGGATGGCTTTGAATCACCATCCACAAGTCTAAGTACTTTCACTACTGGTGAGACACAAGTTCAGCAATAAGTTAGAGATGTTTAAAATCTTGAATCTTCCAAAACAATCTTCCTTACTTTTTCACCATCAAATCCAGAAGCATAAGTACTTGTAGCCCATTCTTCTGATGCAAACATAGATTGAAGAGCTATCTTTTGATCCAAAATTGACTTCAATGTGAGATAAGAGGTAGCAAACCTAGTCATTGATGGTCTTGTTAATTCCTTACCATTAGAAAAGGTCCTATACAAATTAAGCACCCAAGTATGCCTATAAATGAAGACTGTGATCTTCCTTGCCTTTCTAATGGTATTATAAAATACTAGAATGTTACCAATATCTTCAAGAATCAAGTCTAGGCAATGAGCTGCACAAGGTGTCCAAAAGAGGTGTTTTCTTTTCTCTATTAATTTGTTTCCAACAGCTACAAGGGCAGATGCACTATCAGTTACTACTTGAACTATGTTTTCTTCTCCAATTTCATCCACCGTACTATCAAGTAACTCAAACATTTTTTCAGCATCTTTAATGAACTTGCTAGTATTAATGGATTTTATGAATACAGTTCCTCTTGGAGTATTAACCAAAAAATTAATCAAAGACCTACTCTTTCCATCAGTCCACCCATCTGACATCAATGTACAGCCTGTCTTCTTCCATTCACTCCTATAGACATCCAAGTTAGCATGAATTTCATCAACCTCTTTCTTTAAATATGTTAACCTGACCTCGTGATAACTTGGGGGCTTCAAACCTCTCCCATATTCAGATATGGACTTCACCATTTGAACAAGTAAAGGACTCTTCACCAAGTTGAATGGCAATGCATTGCCATAAATGCATCGACATATATCTTTGACCACCATATCTCTATCCTTTACCATCTCATTCAAGGTTGGCTGTCTGACCTTAAAGTTACTTCCCCCTTTCTCCTTCATGACAAATGCATCCATAGCTCTTTTACTTTGTGAACCATCAATAGGATTATCTATCTCTTTGAAGAGTTCAGCAACATCATCTTCTTTTTCCTCCTTATCCTCCAGCATCTTCATAAACTGATTCTTAACATCTTCTGGTACTTGGGTACATGCAGCAACTTCTTGACGTATTCCTGCCAAATGGTGCTTCATCCTAAATGCACCACCCTACATTGTTTGTGGACAGTAATTACATTTAACCTGTAATCTGTCATCAAGAACAATGCAATGATCCCATGTGACATCCTTCTTCCCCTTCTTCTTAGCCTTAGGAGCCATCCAAATACTCTCTGTTTTGAACCACCAAAAACAGAGACAAGAAGAAATTCTAACACCCACTCAGTCACTCTGTTTTGAACTAATGAAACAGAGGCACGAAAAAGCTGTGAAAACCAAACAAATGCTCTGTTTTGAAGCACTAAAAATAGAGAAACATGAAACCCGCAAAGACACTAGACATAGAGAGGCACTGGACGCAGAGAGCACTGCATCATGCGTGAGACTGAGAAAAACGAAAGGAGCAGAGAAAGAACTGCGTTGTGCACTTGCGCGTTCTGCAGAATCTGCACTTCTGCTTGAAAAACAAAAGGAGCAAAAGAGAACTACAGAATCTGCACTTCTGATTGAAGAATGAAAGGAGCAGAGAGAAAACCACAACGGAATGGGAAACGACCGATTTCAGAGGAGGTTCTCATCTATTCCTTCCTTTAATTTCGGCACTGTCGATTCGTATTCAGATAAGATACTGAAGCAAAAAAAAAATGAAATGAATCGCAGAAGACCACGATTCGAATCAGTGATACAGAATCGCACCGATTTAGGCAATTCCAGCACGATTCAGAGCAGGACACGATTCAGATGGTGATACGAATCGTTTCCGGCACGAATCGAATCGCACGATTCGCATCGCGATTCGAATCGTGCGATTCTAACAACAGTGGTTGTGCTAAGTCTGAAGTTGCTACTTTCAAGAGTCGAGGATGATATTTTAACAAGTCAATTAATTAAGGCAGGCTCTATATTCACCAATCACCACATCTTGGATTTCAATTTGCAATTGCTCATATGATGCTAGCTCTAATCCTATGGGAAAAGTGTCCAGGAAACATTTCATGTTTCTTTGTAGGATGGGATAAAAAAATGAATTAAATAATGAACGAAGAGAACTTATGCCATCTACTAATATATCTAATATTGCAAATGCTTTATTGTTTGGTGATGAGGTTGCTATCAAAAGTTGCTTTAATCTGTCCATGCATTCATGCATTTGAAAAATAGCCCATGTACTATACATACAAACAAGATTGCATGAACACTTACTTAACATATCTCCTTAGTCCTTAGTATATTAAAACACTTAAAAGAAAACTATATGTTGTATATAAGATGAATGCCTTTCCCTTTGATCTTTTGCTGATGTTCAAGTTCAATTTTCCTGCTTTTAAGCTTTGTAGTTTACAGATCTAATTCTATATGTGTATTAGTATGTTTATTTCAAGAATAGAGATGCCATTAGAATCTTATATTCTTACTTTAACTCACAGGTAGGGCAAGTTGTACATGTTGGTGGCTTGATGATACTTGACCTTAAAGATGCTTATGTTTAAACAATATAGTCTCAGTTTGGGCATCTCCAAAAATTTTTCTTCGCTTGGGAAAATTATAAAATGCTGATGAGATGTGGAGGAGTCATGTTGCCATAAGATTGCAGGTAAGTTAACAAATTTAGATAAGTGACTGGATTGAAACTAAAATCATGCAGCATATGTGAAATGGTTCAGAAGATTGTGCTTAATTTAAGTACCAAATGAGCACAATAGCCTTTGAAATTTGAATGGTAAGTAACTAGATACTTTTGGATTAGATCTGGAAATTTTCATTAATTTTAGAGGCTTCTACCCACTGTTGTTAGAATCGCACGATTCGAATCGATTCGATTCGATTCGTGCTGGAAACGATTCGTATCGCCATTTGAATCGTGTCCGGCTCTGAATCATGCCGAAATCGCCTGAATCAGTGTGATTCTGTATCACCGATTCGAATCGTGGTCTTCTGCGATTTGTTTCATTTTTTTTTTCTTCAGTATCTTCTCTGAATACGAATCGGCAGTGCCAAAATTAAAGGAAGGAATAGATGGGTACCTCCTCTGAAATCGGTTGTTTCCCATTCCGTTGTGGTTCTCTCTCTGCTCCTTTCGTTCTTCAATCAAAAGTGCAGATTTTGCATAACGCACAAGTGCACAACGCAGTTCTCTCTATGCTCCTTTCGTTTTCCTCAGTCTCACGCATGACGCAATGCTCTCTGCGTCCAGTGCCTCTCTGTGTCCAGTGTCTCTACAGGTTTCATGTTTCTCTATTTTCAGTGCTTCAAAACAGAGCATTTGTTTAGTTTTCACAGCTTGTTCGTGCCTCTGTTTCATTGGTTCAAAACAGAGTGACTGAGTGGGTGTTAGAATTTCTTCTTGTCTCTGTTTTTGGTGGTTTAAAACAGAGAGTATTTAGATGGCTCCTAAGGCTAAGAAGAAGGGGAAGAAGGATGTCACATGGGATCATTGCAGTGTTATTGATAACAGATTACATGTTAAATGTAATTACTATCCACAAACAATGTGGGGTGGTGCATTTAGGATGAAGCACCATTTGGCAGGAACACGTCAAGAAGTTGCTACATGTACCCAAGTACCATAAGATGTTAAGAATCAGTTCATGAAGATGCTGGAGGATAAGGAGGAAAAAGAAGATGATGTTGCTAAACTCTTCAAAGAGATAGATAATCCTATTGATGGTTCACAAAGTAAAGGAGCTATGGATGCATTTGTCTGAAGGGGAAAGGGGGAAGTAACTTTAAGGTCAGATAGCCAACCTTGAATGAGATGGTAAAGGATAGAGATATGGTGGTCAGAGATATATGTTGATGCATTTATGGCAATGCATTGCCATTCAACTTGGTGAAGAGTCCTTTATTTGTTCAAATGGTGAAGTTCATATCTGAATATGGGAGAGGTTTGAAGTCCCTAAGTTATCACGAGGTCAGGATAACATATTTAAAGAAAAAGGTTGATGAAATTCATGCTAACTTGGATGTCTATAGTAGTCAATGGAAGAAAACAAGTTGTACATTGATGTCAGATGGGTGGACTGATGGAAAGAGTAGGTCTTTGATTAATTTTTTGGTTAATACTCCAAGAGGAACTGTATTCATAAAATCCATTGATCCTAGCAAGTTCATTAAAGATGCTGAAAAATTGTTTAAGTTACTTGATAGTATGGTAGATGAAATTGGAGAAGAAAACATAGTTCAAGTAGTAACTGATAGTGCATCTGCCCTTATAGCTGCTGGAAACAAATTAATAGAGAAAAGAAAACACCTCTTTTGGACACCTTGTGCAGCTCACTGCCTAGACTTGATTCTTGAAGATATTGGTAACATTCCAGTATTTTATAATACCATTGGAAAGGCAAGGAAGATCACAGTCTTCATTTATAGGCATACTTGGGTGCTTAATTTGTATAGGACCTTTTCCAATGATAAGGAATTAACAAGACCAGCAGTGACTAGGTTTGCCTCTTATCTCACATTGAAGTCAATTTTGGATCAAAAGATAGCTCTCCAATCTATGTTTGCATTAGAAGAATGGGCTACACGTACTTATACTTCTGGATTTGATGGTGAAAAAGTAAGGGAGATTGTTTTGGAAGATTCAAGATTTTGGAAATCTCTAACTTATTGCTGCACTTGTGTCTCACCAGTAGTGAAAGTACTTAGACTTGTGGATGGTGATCCAAAGCCATCCACGGGTTACATCTATGAAGCCATGGATAGGGTAAATGAGCAAATAGCTATAAATTTTCAAAAAGTAGAGAGTAGATATAAGAAAGTGTGGGAACTCATAGATCGATGTTGGGACTATCAACTCCATAGGCCTCTTCATGCAGCTGGATACTATTTTAATTCTAGGTAACTTTTTTTATAATTTTTATTTTAATGTAGTATGTAAGCTGTTCCTTTTTTCCTTCATAGTTTATCAAAAATATGTCAATGATCAAAGCTTATTAAAATTTATAAATATAACAACTTTATAGGTTTCATTATGAAACAAGTTTCAATGCTGATCTTGAGGTGATGACTGGTTTGTACAAAGTGATGGCTAAGTTAGCTCCAGCTATATAGACAAGGGTGAAAATCATTGTCCAGCTTGATAAGTTTGATAAGGCAGAAGGAATGTTTGGATATGACTCGGCAATAGCAACTACAGACAAGATGCAGCCTGGTATTCTTTCTTGCTAATTCATTTTGTTTGTAGTTACCTTATGTGTTTGCTAGCATAGAAGATATCTAACTTCTGAATCTTATTTAGTGTATTCTTTCGCTTTGTTAGCCATATGGTGGAATAGTTTTGGAGCAGAATGCAAGGAGTTGCAAACTTTCACTGTTCGTGTGTTAAGTCTCACTTGTAGTGCTACGGGGTGTGAAAGGAATTGGAGTGTGTTTGAACATATTCACTCTAAGAAGAGAAACCGCTTAGAGCAACAAAGATTGAATGCGCTTGTATTTGTTAAATACAATCTTAACCTTCAATCAAGGCAAAAGATAAGAGAGGATAAGGGAGAGACTTATGATCTTATTTGCCTTTCAGATATGGAATCTGATGATGAATGGATCACAGAAAAAGAAGAGGCTTGCCTAATGGATTCAGAGCTACAAGCAATAGATAACTCTTGGATGGATGTCCAAGAGTGCTTTTATATTGATGAAGGAGCTCCAAGTAAAAAGAGAAATAGAGGTAATGTAAATTATTAACTTTCAGTTACGAAACTTCCTACTTCCTAGTTTCATACATCTAATGATCCAAATTATTAAATCCTTAACTTATATTACATTACATGTATTCCATGATTAGGACTAAGAAACCTTAATGCAGTGGGCAAGAAGGACAAGGGAAAAAAACCCATGCAAGTTGCTGAAGTTGAAGACATTGGAGATGATGGTGGTAGTGAAAATGAAGACGAAGATGATGAAAGGGCAGTTGTGGTTGATGATGATACCCAAGTTGTTCATGATGATAACTTTGATGATATGCCTGAATTGTAGGATATTTGAAGAAGAGGTATTTGAAGAAGAGGATATTAGATTATTTAGTAATTACTAATTAGAAATTTAGAATCTTTTTGGCATCAATATGAAATGTTTTATGTTTATTGAAGATTTAAAATTATGGCTTATAAGCTTACTTATGACTAATGAGTAATGACTTACAATTTAAGTATGTATTTGAGACTTTTGAGTATTATGTTCATGTTCTAGTATGGAATCATGTGTATTTAAGTATTTTATTAATATGTTTCTAAATCGTACGATACGTTACGATTCATGATTCACGATTCAAAAATTGAAAAAACGATTTACAATACGATTCACGATTTGACAACTATGCTTCTACCGAATTTAATTCCTCATGGACAGCGTAGAAACTGAATTTGAGCCTTTGTTGTGATGTATACAAAACATAGTTAGTAAAAGGACCAAATGGACTAATTTTGAATTGAAATTTTGCCATAAGGTGTTAAACATAACAACACTTAGATCTGGAAAGTTTTGGAATTTTTCTAAAAGTGGAACTATAATAAATGAGTAGAGGAAGTGTGCATGTTATTTTATGTTCAAAGTTAAATACTTGTTTGAGTCTCTCTATATAAAAGGGGTTCCATTTTGATATGCTAGGACTTAAATATAAAGAACCCTTTGGATTATTATCAAGTTACTGATTTATTTATTATCTTTGTAAGAAAGATTAATATGTCTTGAGTTTAGATGCAAGGGGCATAATTTGAGTAATTAAACTACTAAGATCAAGGACAATCACATTAACCTCTTTTGCTATAGGATCCTCAAGTCCTTTGAAAGAATAAGTAAAATGCTATAACAACTCATTGAAGTCCTATGGACAATAACTTAATTAGAATCTAAATGAGCATCGGGATTTTTGGTATTCAACAAGCAAATGTTGGCAGCATTTTAAATCATTTTTTTTAGTATGTTCCTTTCAAAGATAAACAACTCAAGAACTGTATGTTGAGATTCCATGTATAGTAATACTAGGCCAATATAGTATTTTACATGTATAAGGCTATAGAGTATTAGGGGTTACATTTTAGAACTAAGAATCTTTTCCTAACAAGCTAGTTGGTGTTAGCATTTTGTACCTACTTCTCCCTGTAAAGAGAATGGAATCTTTAGGTGTCACATTTTACCACAAGTCTTTTAATGTAACCTTTGGTTGACAATATTTTGAAATTTTTTGGTTTATCACAAGTTGAATATGTGTCTTTCATAGTTATTAATGGCGTGCCATGACCCTGTTGCGCGCGCCGAACCTTGGGCAACAAAATCGCTGTTGCCTGGCAATGTTTATGTTGCGCACGCTATAGTGCGCAACGTGCACTATTTCCTGTTGCTCATGGCGTGCGCAACGCGGGCAATATGTAAAATGCAGTTAACACTGGGTTTTCTTTAAGATTTTGGCTGGGTGGCTTAAAACACAAGCCCAACCTTTGTTTCGCACCTCCCAGACCTGATCCCTGCGTTTTCTTTCCCTTTCTCTGCCAGCAGCTCCTGCTTCTCCTCAGTTTTGGCATTTTCTCCTCTGTTTCGGCTAGAACCAGCAAGCCAGCCCCCGATCCATGCCCCAGCTCTTTGTTTCGGCAGCAACCCAGGCCCTTGCTCTCTGTTTCGCACCAACCCAGGTCATTCCTCTCTCTCTTTTGTTTCGGCACACCCAACCAGCAACCCAACCCCCTGTTTTTGTGTTCTATAAGTTCCTAAATGAGTTCTAGTAAGTCTAGGAGTGCAGACCCAACTTGAAAGTATTGTGTTTGTCCAAATCCTAATTATAGGAATCAAGTGGTATGTAATTTATGCCAGAAAGTAATTCATGGTTGTATATTATTGGATTTATGTTTATATTAAATATATTAAGTATATTTAATATAATGTGCGCCGTACTTCAATATTGCCCTGCGCAATGCGCAACAACGTCATGAGCCCTTGTCGCAGCTGTGCGGCGCGCGCCATAAATAACTACGGTGTGTTTAAGGAGTTGGCACCATCATCATCGGCATTTTGGCATTCTTGATCAAACCAGCTGGTTATGGTGTGGTAAAACTCCATCTATGCTCACATCCTCAATTGGAGTTAACATTTATGGCAGCCCATGTGTTTATGGCTGCTGCTAGGAAGTGGGGTGTTGTTGATCCAGCCAAGGCAGATGAACTTTAAGTGGTGGATGGTCTAGAATCTGATATATATAATTTTTCTGCGAAAGAATTATATGCCAAATTGCAAAATTCCATGTATGCTCACATCCTTAATTCAATTGATGATCTTTTATTCAATTCAATACCAATTAAACACTTTTTGTGATTCTATTACATAGAGAGCCTCTGGGGTATGAAGAACATCAGAATCCTCATAAATTGTAAAGGATGGCAAATGAAATTTAGTACTTCATTGTTGAATTGATTATTTTCTTTTGCCGTGTCCACTTGCTCTTATTTTTGTGGCTCAACAGCAGTTCTCTAGCTAGATGCTACTATTTTGGTATCTCTTTTAGATTGTTTTAAACTCTTGTATTTAATACAATTTTATTTTTTTTAAATTGTGCCTGTGACTAAGTTTACTGATGTTGAATCACTGAACACATTTTAGCGGACTAGAGCAAAAAGAAAAGGTTAGATTTGGCAAATAATAAAATATAAATATTTTGTTATTCTGTTTGGGTTAGCTTTTGATTGGCTATTGTTTAGCTACGAATTTGAAAATTAGCTGAGGATCAGTTACGAATTTTTATTAAATTATTTTCTACTACGAATTAACTAGTATTTAATTAAATATTAGCTATGAATTTATTATGAATTGATTGTTAATTTGCTCCAAAATAGTTACAGATTAATTTTGGATTGCCAAGAATTAAGGTTCAAATTAGCCGTGGATTAGTTACCGTTTTGCTACAAATTAGCGTGGGAATTTACTGAATTATCTACAAATTAACTATGGAATCAACTGAGGAATTGGACTAGCTAAATTGCTAGGGAATTGAAAGTCTTTTTAAACAAAAATTAATGCTTTGGAGTAGCTACGGAGTGGAATATTTTCAAAGTTTAATTAACGACTTGATGTTTGTGCTACGGCAAAATTCGTAGCTAATCCATTTTGCTACAGAATAGTTGCGGATTTGCTACAGAATTTACAATTTGTGACTGAGTAACTAATTTGCAAAATTCTTGTACTGTGGGCCGAATGGTATTGTAACACCTCCACCCACTCGGTCACTAGCCTTTCTACCTTTTAGGTCATATATATGGCAAGGCCCCTCCCATAATTCCACAATATGCGCTGGGACTTGGTCTCTGGAAGCTGTTGATGCCGAACTTGTCACTCGGGATCAATTACTCTCTAATCTACGAGCAAACTATTGCAGGCCCGGAATCTTATGAAGCTGGTTGCGCACAAAAAACTAAGAAATATCTCATTTCAAGTTAGAGATTGGGTGCATGTCAAGCTCAAACCCTATCATCAACGGTCCCTGTCTCAAACTAGTATTTAGAAACTGGTGAAATGTTACTATGGTCCATTTCTAGTCAACGAGAAAATTGGGCCTGTTGCATACAAACTTGACCTTCCCCCTTCGTCACGCATTCACTCTGTTTTCCACTACTCTTTGTTGAAGCAACGCCGCGACCCCTCTTACTTGACGGCGGATACTCTCCTTTTCCGAGGCTCTTGGCAATCATCTCTCATTCATCCTCTCACAATCCTGTACATAACCTTGTTGCAGATGGTGATCCCCACTCCTCTAGAGTTTTGGTCCAATGGGCAGGCCTAGCTTCGGAAGAAGCATCATGGAAATTTTGTTTGAGCTACAGCAGGATTTTCCTTCTTTTCACCTTTAGGACAAGGTGCGTCTCCATGGTGATAGTAATGATAGCCCAACACCTAATCAAAACGAGCTACTCACCAAGTAGTCGGTTAAGAAAGAGCCCAAGCCCAAATGTAACACCAGAAGGCTTGCTAATTGGGTAGAGTTTGAGCATGATGGGATGAGAGAGTAAATAGTGTAAGGGTGATAATCTGGGAGCGTGCACGTGAAAAGTATGGTTGTCAGTTACTTTTTCATGGGTAGCTAATTAGTTATCAGTATCCATAAAGAATCTAAAATAATTTGTACTGCCTATAAACATATTGTGAATGAATGAATGAAGTAAAAAGAGTATTTACACCAAATATTTATTTCAGGAGGTACCCTGGCTTGAATAGGAATTTTCTTTTTGTTCATAACACAATGCCACTTGTCCAAACAGGTATAGAAACAATAGAGTAGCCAATAATATCAAAACTAAGGAGCATCGATGAGACTAGTTGAGCCCTGTCTAGCAAAATAATTTTTTTTTTTGGGTCATAGTCTAGCAAAATAAATAAATCAAAAGAAAATAATACGTTGGCAGTTGGACTATCTCCTAGTCCAATCGAAGAGCACTCTCTTCGGTTGAGAGCACTATTCTAGTTCTCTCCGTTGAAGCAAAGAGGTAAAGGTTTTTTTGTTCTTTGGAGCGTGTTAAATATCATTAATTATTAAAATTGAATGCAAAACTGCCAATCCTCTTTGTCTGTCAATGAACAAGACCATCATTTACTGATTTTTGTAATGAAGCATCTTTTCAGCGGGAATCCAACACTACAATATAATTTATTTTAAGTAATTTTTTATAAAATAAAATAAATCAATTAGTTCGAAATTCAATTGAAACAAAACAAATTTTGTCCACTATATATGCTCTCCCTTTTTTACTCGGGCTTGACAAGTTCCTTTCTAATCACCATAAAGAAAATTTGCGATTTCACGTTTTATTACTCTAACTTTTTCGTTTTCGAAATTAAAATAAGCTAGTGTCTTTTGCTGTTAATTAGCTCCATGAGGACCATGACCAAATTAAATGTGCAACTGATGCTGAATGATTAGAAGTCATTTATATTATTTTAAAGTATAATTATATCATTTCATTTTTTATAATTTAGAAATTTATTTTTAAGTGCTCTTTGTTATATATGCTTTTATATTGATCATTAAGGCAGATTATTGTATGTTTTCGTTAAGAATTTTAAGGAATTCCTGATTATTGTTGGTTTTGATTCTACATCAAATTATTGTGAGTTCTTCCTAAAAATCATGAGGATTCTTGATTCTTGTTCACTAAGCATTGGTCAAAGCTACTGGAATGGCAATTTGTATCAATATGTCAATTTTAAGTTGTGTCCAGGTGGATATTGTCACGGTTTATTTAATTAATCATAGCAAAATTAGAAGTTTTCCACTTCTTTGTATAAACATTCTACACGTTCCACCTATAATAAAGATAATTGAGTGACATGAATAACAATATATATTGAATTCATATAGCCACAAATACGAGCCACCCACCAGTACTCTAGGAGTGGATTAGTACTGAAAGATTTAGATAATCACAAATATCTCAAACTCAAAAGCCAATACGTAACTAACAGCTCAAATAATAAAACCAATGCGAGAATAACAAAACTCAACCAAAAATGGTTATGAAATTTAAAAGATTAATCTTACAACAATACTTATAAAAATATCCTGATTAAAGAGAATCAGAAAATTCAAAATCATAACCTTTTAGCTATATAAGTTGAATAGGATTATAATACTCATTATTTGTTAAGTGATCCTCTTATCTTGCCTAATATCCGTCACTAGAGAAATAGAGAACTGCAGAGAACATGAGGAAGGTTTCAAGTAATTATTTAAGTTGTATATATGCATTGCAACTTACTAGGATATATTATTGGCACCCAACTGAATTAAAGTAATATTGACGCAGGCCTTTCAGATGCTGGTTTATCTGCATATTCTACATTCTGCTGAAAGATGGAAGAGTTGAAATAGTGGCTGTAATGATTGCATAGACAGAGCATGTATGTGTGTCAATATGTGTGTGGGAGAGAGAAGAAAAGATAGGTGACGTGCAGAGACATGGTTCATAGATGCAGGTGTGGTTGTGGAGAAGTTGGGTAAAGCACGCCAAGGTAGGACGAACAATGGCAGTAGAGGCAAAAAGGGGGTCACAGGCAGCAGAATGGAAATAAAGTTTATGCAAATTAAGCACGTCTCCGACAAATCACCCGATGCACAGTGCAACTTGTCTGCGCTTTGTTCATGTTCTTTTAGGGTATTATTGGGGTATCCATATATAATGAATTATTGAATATCATTTTTTTTTAATCTTTGACTGGATATTGTATTTTTATAATAGTTGTTGCGAGATTAATCCCGTAAGCAAGGTCACGACTGATTGGGAGTCTGGCTCGTTTAGTTCACTTACTATTATATTCAATTCTTGTAGGTGAATTATGAAATTTCGTTGATTATATTTTGATTATTAGTTTTAATATTTATTATAAAAATTAATAATTAATAAATATTTAATAATTTATTAATATATAATAGACTGAAAAATTTTTAGATGAAAAATTTATTTTTTCTCTCACAAATATTATATTTATTAATTTTATTTTTTAAAAATTAATTTTATTAATTTAATTACTTAAATTTTAAATTTATAATAATTTCGTTCATTTAAAGAATTAAATTAATTAAATTAAAAAGAATATAAGAATAGAATTTGTGAATGAATTGAAACTTAAAAAATTTAATAAAATTAATTTTTTAAAAATAAAATTAATAAATTATATATATCTTTTAAAAATTAAAAATAAATTTTATTCAAAATTTTATGACACCAATACACTTTTAAAAAAATCAAGCGTAACAAGTTTCTATTTTTTAATATATGAGGAGAGAAACCCTTTCTCCTCCTGGACCCAGGGAACTGCACAAATTGAATTCATGCTCAGTTCTTCCTTCTCCCCTCTCATATATACATATATTACTCTCTTTTTCTTTTTCTATAGTTTGTTGAATTCCCCAATATCCAATTCCCACTGCTAGTGGGGCCTTTTGTCAGCCTCCTTTATGCACGCCTCTCTTCCGCGTGTTGCTTTGCTCCACGTACGTGCACAATGGAGCAGGCATTCATGCCACCCTACAGTACACTGCACTCGCTAGACTTACTTCAATTTACCTTTTCCTTTTAGTTCAATTTAATGTTAAGCTCTTCTCTTTCATTCCCCACACCCCAATGTTCATTCATTTCCTCTAGTTTGCAACATTCTTAAAGTCTTCCTTCTTTGTGATATACATGTGATTTAATCTTTCTTTCTATTTACCTTTTCTTTTCATTTTTAATGGATAAAGTTTTACCTAAAAACTATGTAACTTTTAGGAGAGATTTTTACGTATTTGAAGTATATATTTAATTTATGAACTAAGAATAAATCGTTAATTTAATAAATATATTAAGGATTGTCAATTGAGAAAGAAACACATTGTAAGAATGTATGATAATTTATTATTAAAGCAATGAATTTTGATTCTAATATCATGTTAGGTTGTATTAAGTGAAGTTAGCTAACAGATATATAAATTATATTTTAAAAATTAAGATACGTGATATGAGACTTTAATACAGAGAAATAATTTTTATTATTTTTACCTTTGTCCATGCTATGTTGCGAACACATAACACATGGATGTCACTAGGTTAGTGATTTACCATTCTATATCATGCATGGCTTAACTAAAAAAATAATAATATAATTAATTTCGTCCAAAATTGATGTTGGAGGGTGTGGTGACCACATGGGACAGATAGGTTGGTTATATGTAAGTGACATTTTAACATCCTCGTTTGTAATGTGTGTTATAGTGACATGTCGTCTATATAAGGAAAGCTAAATATATCAACATATATATTGTTAAATTATAAAATCAGGGAGTAAGAAATATTCAATTATAACTGCTTTTAAAAAAATTGGGTGATTATAAAATTACTTTAGTTTATAATTTAACATCCTTTCAAGAACTCAAGTTTTAGAATTTGATAATTATTAATTACAAATATATTTTATTTTGTATTACCTAGTGTACTGTTGAATGTTTCTCAAATAGATTTTTCTAATTATCTAATTTATATAATATTTAGATTTTACCTATGATAAAAAAAAATCTTACTGTAACTAGAGAGACTGCTATTACTTTTATGAACAAATAAGGAGACTAAATGCAGTCACATAAAAAGAAGAAAAAAACTAAAAGTATTTGAACCAAGTAAAAATTATAAGAGAAAAATGATTGGAAATTTAATTTCCTCAAGAAATTGGAATAAGATTTTCTTTTTAGTTTTAAAATTTTTTTTAGAATATGTTTAAAATCACAAATTTTGAAAATTAATTGATTTGATTTATAAATAAAAAGTTTGTTTCACAAGTTATAAAATATAAATTGATTTAATTTTATAATGAGTTCTAAATATGAGAATTGATTTTTAAAATTAAATTATATTAATTCAATTCAAAAATAAATAAAATTAATTTCATTGTTTATGGTCCCAAACACAAGTTTACATTATCTTCTCTTGTTTTTTTCACTTCATTTTTACTAACTTCCTAACATTGTGATGAGGAGACGACAAAGAATTGTAATGATTAGAATTTCCATTTCTGTCAGGTAAATGAGCAAATAATGATGCAATGCCTTTAACCAGCGCCCTCACTTCACTTTCCTGGCCAAAGACTTAATTAGCATTCAAACCCATATGTACAATTTTTCATGTGATATGACATTCTAACCATGCAAGATCTTGCTTTGGATTCCAAGGAAATTTGAAAATGTGTGGGGTTTAAAGAAAACAAAATAATGATATTTTTTCAAGGGACTGGAATAAGCTTTTTCTTTGTTTAATGTCCTCCATTCATTCATGATCATCTTATCATTTTGTTCGCTGATTAGTTCCGACAATTCCAAACGTTTAAAAACGATGTGAAAACGTTAGTCTTGCATTGCATGCCTTCCACCAATGCAAAACTGGCAGCTAGAATGTAGTTAAATACAAGAATTAATATCATTGGTAACTTCATCTTGATTACATTCTACGAAGTCTCTCTCATATCTGGACCGATAGGTTTCTGTTAAGCTTATGCTAAATGACTTAGCATCTATTTTATAATTACAAATTTTAGGGGTTTCACTTATCTATTTATTTATTATGAAATTTACTTTTAAATATGTTCATTCTCTCTAACTACTTATATCTTAACCCTTATTTTGTTCTAATATTGACTTAAGTATTAAAATGTCTTTGCAAATAATTCCATCGTCATACTTGCGGTCAATGTGAGGCTCTCCAGCGTATCAAAGATGAAAGCAAATACCACCCGCTAGAAATAAACAAAAATAATATCAATTGCATAAAGCTTTTCTCCAACACATAGCCTCATAGATATCCTCCATTTGATGCTTTAACATCAAAGAGAACTAATAAATGTTTGATAATAATAATCAGATTATTAATTGACGGATTATATTATCACTGTAGTATATATTGCTAAACAATACTTCACTGCATATAAATCCACTTAGCTTGTGTGACAAAAAGAAAATCCATTATTTGATTTGTGTCTTTTCTCATAAATTCCAAATTTCCTTCTTACTATGATTAATTCATTTATTTTTTATGTACTCCACATGTGGCTGTGTTTCAAAGAAGCTTATGGTACTCACAACGAAGAAATTTAGAGGACAGCCATATGATTTGAGTATTGATTGGGGAGTGGGAGATTACCCCAGCACTATATTTCCGTCTGAAAACTAAAATTTCTTCTTACGGGAATAGAGACCAGTACACAAAGACTTCATTATTCTTAAGAAAGAAACCATGCAAGAGGAGTAAACAAATGTAGGACACTTTGATGCATAGCTGGTCCTTGCTTGCTTTAGTCATAATCGCTGCGCATGTAAACTTTAAATCCTTCCACTTCTATTCTATCCCCCCCACTCTGCTGGTCCCCCAGAACAAAACAAATTATACAATGATCCAACTTTTCATAGTACTAGCAGTGATTAAGACTTCAGTACATGTGCCATGTATTGCAACACAATGCCACTGATCACTCAGTTTTTTAACAGTTTGTAAAAGAAATTTTTGATAAAATTAAAACATTTAGCATAAGCAATGATTACACTTAATAGATATTTAATTCAATTTAGATTAATATATTTTATATAGAACTTCTTCAAATAATTTTTATGATAAATATTTTTAACAAAAATAATTTAAATAACATTCTCAATTCATTTTCATCACAAAAAATTTACTATCCTTGTGATGGAATCATTATATCATCTCGAAACAATACATTGCTTGACATATTTGGCAAAGCTGTAATGCCTCTGCATATTAGAATGTGAATTTGTGGTAGAAACGGGTGTATGGGGGACCTTACTCGAACAACTTCATGCGATTCAACTTTGTGCCATTAAAAAGCATATGTGCACAATGCACAATCACACTGAGTTTGTACTAATCCATATGATCATTTTCTTAAGTGCAGTGATAGTTGCGCATTCTCTTTTACTCTCATAATTTACATATTTTAAATTCAATGACTTAGATGCTACTCCTTTTCCACCTCGGCAAGTTATATTTGGAATGAGAAAAATAGAAGGAAAAAAAAGAAAAGAAATGAGAATGTTTATTTTACACATTTTAAATTTAAAATTTTAAAATAAGCATTCTCTTTATCTACTTTTCTTACATTCTTCTCTAATACAAACATATTGTTAGTGAACCATATGATAGCATCAAAGTCATTCAATATAAGCAATGAAAGAACCTTTTCTTAAACTAGATTGAAATATTTAGGACTTGTTTAGTATAATAGAAAAGAATAGAATGGAATAGAAATGAAAATAAAATATTTCCACTCTTTTATTTGGTAGAAGAATCAGAGAACAAATGTCCATTTCTTAAGGAATGTTATTTATTTCATTTGCAAAATACTCATTTCATTTAATTCTCACTTTTACTCTTATTTTTATTTTATTCTTTCCTTTTCCATAATACCAAACTTACACTTAATGTATGGAATAATCATGACAAATTACTGTTTATAGGAACTAGATAGGATTTAGAATTGCAATGATTTTTAGTTTGAACTTAGTGCATGGAATAATCATGACAAATTACTGTTTATAGGAACTAGATAGGATTTAGAATTGCAATGATCTTTAGTTTGAACCTTCTTCAAAGTACACATACAAAGATAGGAGAGTTTTCTTTTTTCTTTTTTTGTTTTTGAACAGATGGGATGGGTTAATCGCTTCATTTAACTAATTCCCCACCCCCGTACCCCCTTCTCTATAACATAAATTGCAACGTTTTTCATTTACTAATTTTGGTGCTTTCTGACTAATTTCACTCCATTATTCAAATAATGATGAAAATTCTTAATCTAGCTTAATGTAATGGAGTTTGCATTGGCATGTCCTAACATGCACACCAATGGCCTTAGGCTAATTAAATAGTAGGGTCTCAAATCTTGACCAAAATATGTTAATTAAAATAAATCAGACAGTTACATAATTCTCATCGGCCAAAGTAAATACAAGATAATTATTGCAGAAAGTGTTAAAACATGATAAAGAGAAGGATTTAATAGATTTAACTAAATAGATTTAATACGTGCTCCTAAATAAGATTGAAATTAATGTTAGAAAAACACAGTCGCTGCTGAAATTTGGAGGCATGGACAAGACTTCAGATTTGCATATGTATTCCACGTTTAAGGAGCAGAAAAACTATGGATTCAGATTTAAAAGAGCTTTGAAATTTGCAGAGATCCCTTTTGATTCTTGTGATCAGCTCTCTCTCTCTCTAGTCTCTACAACTTTTTCCCTGTTCCTTCTCTAAAAGCTAGATTTGGGAACACATATTCTTCTAGTTCTGGGGGCTGAAACCCACAGCCCATTTGCAACCCCTTTGATATTTCACTGTCACATACACACAGCATCGGCACTGTGACTAAAACCTCAGCATCCCATTAGAGCATCAAACCTGAGCTAGAATCCAACCCAACACCCACTTTCCAACAAGTATTCCATCTCTTTCCCATTTTATGCTTTCTTTAGAATCAGTGAATGCTCAGTAAAATAAAATAAAATAAAACAAAAAACACACACAAACACAGAAACCCACTAATCAGAGATAGCGTAGGGTATGAAAGAGAAATTTTCTATAGCTTGGAAACTCACAGAAGCTTTGCTTTTCCAGAAAATACAGACTCCTTTCTCGACGGTCACAGGTCACAACTTGCACATCACGTAAGTACGCTACATCTTCATTACCCATCAGTCAGATTCTTTGCCTCCTGTTTTCTCTACTAACATGCAAGACTAACCACACATGCGAAAGATTCCAAACATCACATAAACCCTAGCCCTCTCTACCTTGACCACTCTGCATAGCTAGCTATCACTATCACACAACCTTAATCACCGTTTCCATTTATAATATGCAGAGGCCCTTTAAATCAAAACCCACAAACGCTAACACCATATCCTACTATTAACTAAAAGATTAAAACTGCTATAAGGGAATGAAAATAAGCTCTCTGTGCACTGCATGTGTATAAGTTAAGCACTAAACCATCAATTTTCGGTCCAATCCACGGCGCCGTTTTGACCTGTCACAGGAATTGGAGCGTTCTAGCAAAGACTTCAACGAGTTCCGAAGGAAATGGATTGACTCGATGCTGTGGTCTTTATCTGCAGCGACAACGAGAACGTTGCGGGTTCTTCCTCCTAGAGTTGCCATTTCGGCACTGAGGGTTTTCAGGTGCAGGGACTTAAGGATTTCGATGAGGTCAGGGATGAGGTCGGAGCGGTCCTCGCAGCACAGCGAGGCCTTGAATACAAGCCTGCCGTCGCCGGCGGCGTAGTCGCCTCCGCCAGTGGAGAGGACGGTGATCTCGTCGTTCTCCGAAGGAACGGTTTCGAGTTCGGTGATCTCCGATGTTTGCTGTTTGAGCTCTTTCACTCGCTGGACAACCTTTGCGAGGAGTGAAGCCTTGTCTGTCTGAACAAAGCAATAATGTATGTTAGTAAAAGCTTGGTGACTTTCCCAAACTCAGCTCAATCAAGTGCTCCATACAGTGTCTCCTTTTGAACATTCAAAAAAAGCATGGAAGAATCCTAGGGAGGAATTAAGGAAGAAAAGAGAAAATGAAAATTAATTAATTTTCTGGAAACCATCTAGAAATTGGGATCTTTTTCATTTATTCAACCCAAATCTGATCTAAAATGGATATTAATTCCAATGGATATGCCATGGTAGCTAAAGCCTAGTCAACCGGAGCACAAACACGTTTTTAGCTTTTGTGGGTCAAAAAGTATGCAACCTTTGAGAACAAAAAAAGAAAAAGGATCCTATAGATGATGTCCTCTCCTTCCACATCCCTCCTTCTTTTTCTCAGCAACCAAACAGCTAGAGAGCTAGCTAGCCAGTGAAAAGGACAATCTAAACCCAAACCAAAGAATGCAAATATTACATATAAATATATATAGATGATTGATTCTGTGAATTGTGAAAAGAACTATGAAAAAAAAGTGTATGGATATCTATATGTATATATAAAGGTAGTTATTCACCTTAGAATTACAAGGGAGAAGAGTGCGAAGCTTATCGAGGTGGGAATTGATTCGCTCCCTCCTGCGCTTCTCAGCCTCCTTGTGATTCCTCAGAGCGGCGAGGGCTCTATCATGGTGGGGTGGCGCATCCGTAATTTCGGAACCTTCCAAGGGGTAATAAGAAGAGGAACTGCAGAAGCTGTGCTGCGCCGCCGCGGTCGCTGCTGACGGCGCGTACGGTGCAGCGCTGAAGAAGGAACCGTTGCTGCCGGCGAAGAATTGGAAGAGCTCAGAGCTCTCCATCTCAATCTGCTGCTGCTGCATCTGCATGATGTTGTTGCTTCTTCTTGTTGATGATAGCTACTAGATAGCTAGCTAGAGCTATATGCGAGATAGAGGCGAAAGAAGAGTGTGTGTGTGATAGTTTCAGTGTTCTGTGGTCTTGATACTTATTATCATTTTGCTTTTTGACTGACCCCAAGGGTTCCACTGTGGAGTGTGGAATGAAATCAAAGCCTTGGATCTGCTAACCTGGCTTTCGGCGGTCATTTCTTTTTTTATTTTTTATTTTTTTGGTTTATTTTATCGTGTTTCTCAACTGTGGATATTAATTATTTTGTGGATAAAAAATTGTCGTTGATTATGGGGATATAATCAATTAACTTGTCTACGTCTCTTCTCACTTTATTCATTGGTTTACATGTGTCAAAGGGGCCCACTTGTATGTAGACAAATAATCGAAGTGTCTTTAAATTATATCTAAACTACCCGTGGGAATTATAATATATAGCTAGCCTTAACCTGTAATTTTCGGCATTTAAAAACGTTATATTAATTATATAAGACGATTCAGCCTGTGCGTGCCGTATTCCTATAGTATATTTGATATAGGAGTAAAGATAGGTGGTCAATTTTTATAGATAAAAGATATATAATTATATAAAAAATTTATTTATAAAAATTTATTTTTATTTATTAATTAAAAAAATTTATTTTTATTTTTACTCTCATATTAAATATATATTTATAAAAAAAAATTTAAATAAGTATTGTCTATCTTAAACACTTTATTTAATTGTTAATTTAATATGAATAAAATTTAATAGATTATTTTATAAATATACATCATTATTTAAAAAATTAATAACATATATTAACTGTTGAATGAAATTTTTTTTTATATAGTAAAAGTATTTTTGGGCTCATTTTTGTGTTAAACAAGATTATATTCCTCCCTAAACTATTTAAAGAGTGCGTCTTGGTGAATTTAAATCTGTTATCTTATTTTTTTGTCTTTAACCCTTTCATTCTAATTAAGTTCTAACAACTTAGCAAAAGAAGTCTCAATTTAGAAAGAAGTTGGTATTAATTAAGAGATAAATATATTTTCATAATGAATTGTCAAAACTTAATTAAGAGAACATGGAGATAAGAAAAAGAGATAGAATATTTGAATCACATCCTAGTACATTGAAAAAAAATTAATTCTCCTATATACTAGCCCAATGCTTTCAAACATAATAGATAGAGGGTGAACACACTTCCTTAACCAATAACCCAACCTCATGGGTTAGCTAGTGAAGGAATAAGATCCGCCAGGTAATTGATCCTGTGGCATGAAATTCAATTACTTGCGTAATTTTGACAAACATTTTTTCAGTGGGAAAACAGTTAATTTTTGGTAACACAACACAAGTGCATATACAACTTAGTAATTTAAAATTGTTGCTTGTGTAATCTTCAATGCCTTATGACAAAAAATGATAATTTCGACTTGAAAATAGCTCAAAAATGGTTGAGATATAAGATAAGGGATTAGATTTAAAAAAATTCAAAATGAATTTTCAAAGTACGGAAAAATAAAAATCAATTTATGATAATTGGCAATGCAACATTATTGTTATTAGAAATGTTGAGTTGGAAGGGTGTACATAAAAAAACATGTTGAAAACGTGCATGATTTTAAGAAGGTCCTTCAGCTTGTGTTTTCGCTTCTATTTTTCAAATTTCACAGCTCTGACGAAATGTTTTCGTATTTCTCTACTTATATTAGTCATATAAAACGGCAGCATCTCATCGACAAATGCTCACGAAAACTATGGTTTCCTATTACCAGAGTCACGTTGAGGCAGAAGAACTCTGTCATATCATCTCATATCTAATCGGAGATTTGAAAAGGTGCTGTGTGTTGGTTCAGGGTTTCCAAAACACTGTACATATCATATCACGTGTTTAGCGAGAAATCATATTTGTGATCTTAACATGTTTTTTGAACTAAAATTTTAAGATATTAAATTTTTTAATCATTTCATTTATGTAGTCTTTACTTAATTAATTCTTTTTCATCATAAACATCTTTATTCACATTTAAATTTTAAGTGTTCGAAATTGTAGTTGGCATATAAAAATTCACTGATTCACCTTCAAATATACACATGGATACATGTATACTAAGGAAAATATTAATAATGATTAATATCTAGATAAGAATATAATTAATTAAGAGAAATACTAAAAGTTACCAATAGTTTATGCGAAACGTCACTCGAATTCACTTATTCATAGCAGTCGTCCTTTATAACCGTGTTTTTTTTTTTTTTCCGTTTTTCCTTTCACTTCCCATGAATTCGTGTCAATCAGCTATGCTTCAAAAGATTTTTAGTAGAAAAGGATTCGTGTGAAATAGCATAGTTTTATAATTTAATCCAGGATTGTTTCAATATGAGTTTCCATTAGTTGAATATTTACTCATACAGAGGAAGGGCTTATATAGTTATTTATGGTTAGACATATATGGTAAGATTAATGCATCAATTAATGCTGTTGAAAACGACAGATGCAGATTTGCATAGGTGAAGAACAACCCTCAGTCAACTAACCCTTCAAAATCGAAAGCCCAAATTATTGACCTAATTAGGAGGTGGATGCATGCTGGCACAGTGTATAGATCTGCTGATCACATTCACATGGTGCGAAGGTTATTGAATGTGGTGTGGCCAAGAGTTAACCCACATGTGACAACATGAAAGCCGTTACATATATATAACATTGTGGTAGCTGTAGTTGTATTTGTAGTTATATATATAGGTTAGAGCATTGTTTTATTGTTGTTAAAATTAGATTAGACAAGATGATCCAATTAATTTGACTGTGAATCGAACATTCAATTAGTTATGTTTTAGTTTCATAATCGAATATACGGATAGATCAATTTAAATCAGTCAAAACTAAATAAAATCGGTCAAAATCACTTAAACTGGCCGATTGAACTGCTTAAACTTGTCGATCATTGACTTTTTATTTGAAAAATTTAATATTTTTTATATTTGATTATAGATGCAATCGTCCTTGAGGGCACCCTGCAGCGAAATAGCAACCAAAATAAAATAATTTTGGAAGTCGCCATCAATTTTTATTTGGGTATGAAAAATTATTAGCAAAATCATTTTTAAACAATTCAAACTAGTCAGTTAGACTCGGGAGTTGATTTATGTACAGAGAATGATAAAAATTTAATTTGTGTTAAAATTGTTAAAATTTCTCTAACCAAAATTGGTAGCAACTCTCAAAATTATGCTTTATAAAATTTTGGTTGTCATTTTGTCATAGCTCCCTCTAGAATGGATATACAATTATTTTTTTTATAAATTTTATATTATCATATGTAAATTATTTTTATGATGCCATCTGATTTGATCAGATAATAAATTATTGAATCCGATTTTAATATTATAGAGTCAAAGTAAACCATTGGCATTCATGAAAAAAAAAAACCATTGGCATTGAGACCTAGTAGTCAAATCAAATGGCAGGCTAGCTTAGTTCCCACTTCCTAATGTGGCAATTATTTGGAAAGAGAATCAGTGGCATTCATGGTCCACCCAAAATTAAAATTTGAATATGTAAAATGATGGCAGTCGATGGTCCAATTAGGGGATCAAATCTGTAAATGGAATTAATTATAATTTAAGTATTGAAAACTAAAAGTATAACAAAAACGTAAAATAAATAATTAAAATATTTACGTCAATCTAAGTCTTGGCCTAATCTATATGCAGCTGCCTGCATCTGCCTGCATCAGTAGTGCCTCAAACTATTTGTGGCCCCACAAAAGTTGATGCTGCTTGGGCATGAGAAGAACATCCAGGGAAAGCAAACGTGGGAGGATGAGGTAATGGAGTATACGAAGATGTATGAGGATGGTGTTGGCGAAGGAGATAGTGTAGGAGAAGCAGATGGTGCAGGAGAAGGAGTACCTCGATCCCTCCCTGTCCCTCTAGTACCTCTACCTTTACCTCTATCTGCCATCTATATATGTATATATACATGTAAAATAATATAATGCAATAAATTTGAAATAAAATAATAGTCAAGTATATATAGCATAATGCATAACTAAATGAATACATATTAAATTATGAAAAGGTACATCATTAATAGAAATTCCTAATCGGATTCATTTTCATGAATGTTTTCATCTTCATCTTCATTATCATCGTGATTGTCGTTATTGTCATCGTTTTCTTCCTCTTCAAATTCTTCATCTTCTTCTTCTCTTCCTTCTTCTTCTGTTATAAATTCCACATTTTCATCTATTTCTTTAGTGTCATTATGATTGAAAGATGATTTATGTATTTCATCTTCTGGACCATCTTTATTAACAAAACTTTGTTGGAGATCGTCATTTGCAACTATTAAAGGCATTTGTGAGATTTGATCTTCTTGATATGAATCATCCGTTTTAGTCTCTAAAGACTAAATTATATTTCTTACCTTAATATTTATCACACCTAACCACCCTTATTGTCCTCCAAGATAGTGTGTATAGTATACCTGTTATGCTTCTTGTGCTAAAATAAAGGGATCATAGTTCTTGTATCTCCTAGATGCTCTAAGTTCAACAATCCCATAATTTATATCAATCTTTATCCCTTGATTTAGAGTAGGATCAAACCAATCACATTTGAATAAAACCAACCTCTTAATTGACCATTCAGTATACTCTAATTCGATAATATCGGTTAAGACCCCATAGTAATCATTCTCCATCGTTTCACACCCGCCACCTTGAACACAGACACCACAATTTGTTGTAGTTATCCCCTGACTTTGATTTTTTGTCCTAAATTTATAACCATTTACAAAATATGTATGAAATTTGGTAACATTTCTAAGTGACCCCTATGCCAAACTCTTCAAAAGAGGATCTTCAACCATGTTTATTAGATTGCACCTATATCACAAATTCTTTCAATAAATTCCATGAATGAATTAAGTGAAAATGTATATGTACAGACGTATTCAAGATAACATATATATTCTTTAAAGCAATTGGGGAATGAAGTGAAAATTTGTCTGTCTATTTCTGCATCATTGATGTTAGGGACAAGTTCTAACGACATATTTCCCATATATGTTGCAAAGAGATCACAATTTAAATATATTATTGAAATGGAATTGTTAGAAGATATAAGTATTTAATTAAAGTATGATTGAGAACTTACTCCAAGAATGGCTTAACCTCAAGACAATTTAGGAGACATATAATTTTGCAACTTCCATTTCCTTTTCATCTAAGGTAGTGGATGTGCGCTTTGCAAATGGTTGGCCTTGATAACTAAAAATTAACAATGGCAGATTGATGAATAACCTGCACCGCCATCATCATTACGTGGCATTCTTGTCCTTCTAAATGGCACATCAGGTAGATAATAATAAAATGCAAATGTGAAAGTTTCTTCCACTAGATAAGTTTCACAAATGGAGACATCCATAAAGGCAGGATTAGTGACTTTATCTTTCAAGATACGTATAAACCTAATACAATTAATTAAAAATATTAGTGCAAGAACTATTTTATGTATAAGAGTTGAATTGAAAAGAGATAGATATATGACAACCTCTCAGTGGGATAGATCCATCTATATTGCACAGGATCACCCACCCTTACTTCATAAGGCAAATTAATTGGAATGTGCTCCATTGAGTCAAAGAAACTTAGAAGAAATTTTTGCTCCAATTTACACAAAATGATTAGAATGTTCTGCTCCATCAAACATAATTTATCCTCTCTCAATAGTGAGGAAGTTAATTCTCTAAAGAATTGATTGAACTCAATAAGTGTATTCCAAATGGGCTTGGGCAAAGCTTTAAATACCATTGGAAGTAAAAGTTGCATGAATACATGGCAGTCATGACTTTTCATACTAAACAACTTTGCATACTTTATGTCAACAAACCTAGCCAAATTAGAGGCATACCCATCTAGTAGCTTCAGTTGTTTGACCCATTCACAAATGGCTAATCTTTGCTGCTTAGCTAATGTATGTTGTGCCTTTGGTTTTTTTAGTTTTCCACCTCCAACATCTTGCAACTCTATATCTCTCCACCTATAATATTCAGCTAAGTCTAGTCTAGTATTAAAAATGTCTTTCATTTTGCCCTTAGTATCCATAATTGTGTATAATATGTTAAGAAATACATTTCTCTCAATATGCATGACATATAAATTATGTGGGAGAAGATTTGATTTCCAATAACGAAGTTCCCCAAATATGCTTCGCTTGGCTAGTTATGATTTACTCTATACCCTATCGACTGTTCTCCTTGTGATTTAGAGATGCTAGGTATATTTCTAACCCTTTCCCACATTTGTTCACCAGTCAACCTATTGGGGAGCAATGAGGTCTCAACATGTCGCTTCCTAAAGGCATTTTTATTCCTTTTATTGGGATGATCAAGTGGAAAAAATTGTTGATGGCAATCAAAATGAAGTCTTTCGACTGTGTTTAAGGGTGAATGCTTTTGAACGCTCCAAACAAATTGGACAAATAAGTCTTCCCATTGTCATCCAACCAAACAACATCCATATGCAAGAAAGTCATTTATTGTCCACATCAAAGTTGCTTTCATGACAAATTTTGTTTGAGTGATACATCATAGGTAAGAACCTCATTCCACAATAATTTAAACTCATCTATAAGTAGCTGTGAATACACATTAATTTTACTTTTTGGATTAGAGAGGCCAGAATTATGATGCTTAAGAACAAAAATTCTCTTCTCATGCACATCCATGGGAAAAAGATTGTAAGGGGTAATAACTACTGGCCAATAAGAATAAATTCTACCATTTTTATCAAATGGAGCAAACCCATCTGCACATAACCCTAGCATGACGTTTATAGGGTCTTGTGCAAATTCAAGATATGTTGAGTTGAAATGTTTCTAGGCTTCTTCATCAAAAGGATGAGATAAAGAACTTGGCTCTTTCTATATCTCATGATGCCATCTCATTTAACTAGCTAGAGCATTGAAGAATACAATCTTTGCAACCTTGGAACAAGTGGAAAGTGCTACATTTTTTTTCAAAGGAGTATCCTTGACCTTATCCCTTCTATTGATGTGTTTATAGCAGTGCTCACCACAAAATTTATAACTATGCAAATTTTCATCAGGAGAATAATATAATATACATCCATTGGGGCAATAGTCAATTTTCACACATCCTAAGCCTAATTCAAATACTTTCTTCTTTGGATGATAAAAATTTTTGAGCATGCGATTATTATTTGGCATTGCATCCATCATAAAATTGCATCCAACAATTAAAGTAAGGCTCAGACATGCTGGAATATGTCTTCAAACTTAGAGATGTTACTGTATCTAACAATTCATAATAATTATCACAGCCACTCCATAACATAACTTGTGAAGCCATCAACATATCAAAAGATTTTGCAACTTCTGGGTTCAGATCTTCACTCATCTATTCTCCATAACTAAATCCTTGTTGTTCAATCACATTGCCAATTGAAGGTCCAGCATCATCCATAACCATCTGTTCATAATTATTGAAGTTTTCTCTTAGCCCGTTATTAGTATAGTATGGATTGCCTATAACTACGAGAGGAATTGGAGGCATTGATTCTCCATGATTAGTCCAATAATAATAATTACTCATAAATCCATTGCTACATAGATGTACCATGACATCATCAACTACGTGGTACTGTTTACATTTGCATTTTTTTGCAAAGACATCTCAACTTTTCTTCTATCCTATATTGATGTTGTCTACAAGCGAATTGAATAAACTCATGAATCCCAGCTATAAATTCATCCGAAATACTCTTATTAGGACCACTCTTTTATCCATCCACTTGCAATGCTCAAGAACTTTCATTTTTTGTCTAATTAAATACCAGGCAGTTTAGAAATATTTTTATACAATAAAACATATACATAATTAGCTAAATCTTATGCCAAATTAAATCCATAAGCAAAATCCAAAATCTTACATCATTTAAAATTAGCTACATTTTTAAACAATAATTCAAATGATTCAGCTAAAATTTTAGCAGCATCTACTCTATAATATCAATAATTCCAAAATTTAAAGTATCTAATTTATTCAATAATAGGCAGTTCATAATCACTCAGATATATCAGGTAATTTAAAATTAAATAATAAACATTTTAGAAATACTGTTATACAATAAAAACATATACATAATTAATCAAATCTAATGCCAAATTAAATCCATATTATATTTATCATAATTCACTTTTCTCCCCTTTAGCATGATTTGGGTGTTATTTGTTATGATTCCATCTTCTTTAATTTATCCTAATATTCCCTTTAACTAATTTTTTAATTATTCAATTCTCATTTCTTCCACCTTCTTTAATTTTTCTTAATATCCACTTTAACTAATTTTCTAATTAGTCAATTCCCATTCCTTCTATCTTCTCTAATTTTTCTTAATATCCACTTTTAACTAATTTTCTAATTAGTCAATTCCCATTCCTTCTATCTTCTTTAATTTTTCTTAATATTCACTTTAACTAATTTTCTAATTTGATTGCCCATTCCTATTCCCTCATTCCATCTTCTTTAATTTATCCTAATATCCACTTTAAATAATTTTTTAATTTATCAATTCTCATTCCTTTCATCTTTTTAAAATTTTCCTAATATCTAGTTTAACTAATTTTTCATACCCTTTCCTTCTATCTTTTATAATTTTTTTTAATATTTATTTTAACTAAATTTCTAATTTGTTTGCCCATTCCCATTCCCATTCCCATTCCCATTCATCTTCTTTAATTTATCATAATATCCACTTTAACTAACTTTCTAATTTGTCAATTCTCATTCCTTCTATTTTCTTTAATTTTTTCTAATATTCAGTTTAACTAATTTTTTAATTTGCTTGCACATTCCCATTCTTTCCATCTTCTTTAATTTTTCCTAATATTCACTTCAACTAGTTTTTTAATTTGTCAATTCTCATTCCTTCCATCAAGCTTAATTTATTCTAATATCCACTTTAACTAATTTTCTAATTTGTTTATTCCTATTCATTCTATCTTCTTTAATTTTTCTTAATATCCATTTTAGGCAAGTTTCCAAATAAATTTCAAAACAAATTTCATACCAAATCAAATGCCATAGACACACCAAATCAAAGACCATAATTATAGACCAAACATATACAAATTTATTTCATAATTAGTAATCAAACTTACACCAAACAAATTTACAAATTCTCAACAAGGTTGTCAATAAAATTGGCAAAAGATGGAGGGAAAACTAACCTTTGAGGAGCCTTGTTAGAAGAGTTGAAGTGAGGAGGAGAGCTTTGCCGACGGCAGCCGCAAGCTTTGTCGTCGACGGCAGCTAAAAGAGGAGGAGATATGCTCAACCCGTTACCACGCACGCACGACTGCTACTAAAGAAGGAATAGGGAACCTCGCTAGTGATGGATGATTGGAAAGGAGGAGGTGGAGGAGGAGGGGGGAGGAGAAAGGTGGGTGGAAAGTGAGGTGAAAAGTTCAGAGGAATGGAGAGGAGTGGAGCCTCCTTGTCAGCGATGGAGGAACATGGAGGAGTGGGGGGGAGGAGGATGGGGGGAGAGGGAGGAGGGAGGCACAGGTGGGTTAGGGTTCGTCAGGGAAGAGGGAAATGGGGAAGAAGAAAAAGGAGAAAGGGAAAAAAAGGGTGCGCAATGTTGCGTTTCGTTTTATTTTTTAGAGATAGAATTTTTTTGTCTCTAAACCTGTGTCTAACATTTTTTTAAAAAAAGTTGGTATTCAATCCGTGACAAAAATATTCTGTCTCTGAACCCCCTTTTTTTAAAAAATATTTCTGATACAGTTGGAGACGGAATGATTCCGTGTCTGACACTTTTCTTTTCTTTTTCATTTCTAATATTGCAGTTAGAGATAGATTTTTTTCGTCTCTGGCTTGATTGAATTTTTTATTTTAGAAAAATATACTTCTAGACATAGAATCAAACACGAATTTACTCAGAGAAAGAAAAATTTCATCTCTAATTCCGTGTCTAAAAATCAAAATACTCATTCGGTGTCAAGGTCATGTTTTTCGCATTCATTTCCGTGTCTATGAGAGAGACGAAAAATATTTCGTTTCTGAATTTCGTATCTAAATTGCTTTTTTTAACAGTGAAAGTTACAAATATTTTGAATAAAGTTACAGTATCTTAAAATAAAGTTTACAATGTGGTTTTAAAAAGTTTAAAACCTTTAAAACTTTTTAAAATAGAACTCTTTAAAATCTTATTGTAACTTTATTCAAAATGCTTGTAACGACGCACCATGCATCATTTTTTGGGTAATGCACCCAAGTAAACCCCCACCATTAATAATGCTTTATCTATTTTTGTATTTCTGTTATTAGAGTATCACTTGCAATAGAGTTAGGATACAATATCAAATCACATATTAGACCCTATATCTGTTTGTTTTCCAAAAATCCTATTTAGCCCGAGTTAAATGAAGACCCGATGGAGCCCGGATGACATGGCTGAGAAGAATCTCATTAGTCTGCCACCGTCAACCTTAGTGATATGCAGTTTGAGCGAGATACTTGAACAAGTTTCAAAACTGTTGAGCTTTAGGTGCCTTTGTCTTTGCCAGCTGATCAAGATCCCCTGTCACAAGAGACTTGACAAATGAGGTTGTTTCCCTATTTGTTTAAAATAAATTAATCACAACACACCTGGCCTAGTGGCCATTAATAAATGAAGTAGGGCAACATCCCGGCTATATAAGCCGGGACATGTAGCAGTCTTCGTTTGTTTTCATGGGAAAGTTCTCCAAATAAATTTACATTTTAATTTGCAAGAAACTAAAGTTGGTTTCTGTTCTAGATGGCACATCAGATGGATAACAATAAGATGCAAATATGCAAGTTTCCTCCACTAGATAAGTTTCACAAATGGAGACTTCCACAAAGGCAGGATTAGTGATTTTATCTTTCAAGATACGTATAAACCTAATACAATTAATTAAAAATATTAGTGTGCAAGAACTATTTTATGTATAAGAGTTGAATTGACAATAGATAGATATATGACAACCTTTCAATGGGATACATCCATCTATATTGCACGAGACCACCCACCCTTGCTTCATAAGGCAAATTAATTGGAATGTGCTCCATTGAGTCAAAGAAACTCGGTGCAAAATTTTTGCTCCAATTTACACAAAATGATTAGAATGTTCTGCTCCATCAAACGTAATATATCTCTCAATAGTGAGGAAGTTAATTCTCTAAAGAATTGATTGAACTCAGTTAGTGTATTCCAAATGGGCTTGAACAAAGCTTTAAATACCATTGAAAGTAAAAGTTGCATGAATACATGGCAGTCAGGACTTTTCATTCCAAACAACTTTGCATCCTTTATGTCAACACACCTAGCCAAATTAAAGGCATACCCATCTGGTAGCTTCAGTTGCTTGACTCATTCACAAATGGCTAATCTTTACTGCTTAGTTAATGTGCATTGTGCTTTTAGATTTTTTAGTTTCCCACCTCCAACATCTTGCAGCTCTAGATCTCTCTGCCTATAATATTCAACTAAGTCTAGTCTAGTATTAAAAGTGTCTTTGGTTTTACCCTTAGTATCCATAATTGCGTACAATATGTTAAGAAATACATTTCTCTCAATATGCACGACATTTAAATTATGTGGAAGAAGATTTGATTTCCAATAAGGAAGTTCCCAAAATATGCTTCGTTTGGTCTAGTTATGATTGACTCCATACCTTATCGACTGTTCTCCTTGTGATTTAGAGATGCTGGGTATATTTCTAACTCTTTCTCACATTTGATCACTAATAAACTTATTCGGAGGCAATGAGGTCTCAACATGTCACTTTCTAAAGGCATTTTTATTCCTTCTATTGGGATAATTAAGTGGCAAAAATTGTCGATGGCAATCAAAAAATGAAGTCTTTCGACTGTGTTTCAAGGTGAATAATGCTTTTGAATGCTCCAAACAAATTGGACAAGTAAGTCTTCCCATTGTCATCCAACCAAACAACATCCCATATGCCGAAAAGTCATTTATCATCCACATCAAGTTGCTTTCATGACAAAGTTTTGTTTGAGTGATACATCATAGGGAAGAACCCCTCATTCCACAACAATTTAAGCTCATCTAAAAGTGGCTACAAATACACATCAATTTTATTTTTTGGGTTAGACGGGCCAGGAATGATGATGCTTCAGAATAAAAATTCTCTTTTCATGCACATCCAGGGAAGAAGATTGTAAGGGGTAACAACTATTGGCCAATAAGAATAAATTTTACCAGTTTTATCAAATGGAACAAACCCATCTGCACGTAACCCTAGCATGACATTTCTAGGGTCTTGTGCAAATTCAGGATAAGTTGAGTCAAAATGTTTTTAAGCTTCTCCATTAAAAGGATGAGATAAAGAACTTAGCTCTCTTTGTATCTCACGATGCCATCTCATTTGACTAACTGTCTGCATTCAATAATATAGTCTTTGCAGCTTTGGAACAAGTGAGAAGTGCTACATTTTTTTCAAAGGAGTATCCTTGACCTTACCCCTAATATTGATGTGTTTATAATGGTGTTCACCACAAAATTTACAACAACGCAAATTTTCATCAGGACGATAATATAATAAACATCCATTAGGGCAACAGCCAATTTTCACAAATCCCAAACCTAATTTAGATACTTTCTTCTTTGTATGATAAAATTTTTGAGCATAAGAATATCATTTGGCATTTCATCCATCATAAATTACATCCAATGACTAAAGCAAGGCTCAGACATGCTGAAGTATATCTTCAAACTTAGAGATGTTACTGCAGCTGACAATTCAGAATAATTATCACAGCTACTCCATAACAGAAATTGTATAGCTGTCAGTATATCAAAAAATTTTGCAGCTTCTAGGTTCAAATCTTTACTCATCTATTCTCCATAACTAAATCCTTATTGCTTAATCACATTGCCAATTGAAGGTCCAGTATCATCCATAACCATATATTCATAATTATTGAAGTTTTTCCTTAGCCCGTTACTATCATAGTATGAATTGTCTATAACTACGAAAGGAATTGGAGGCATTGATTCTCCATGATTAGTCTAATAATAATAATTACTTATAAATCCATTGCTTGTACCATGACATCATCAACTACGTGGTACTGTTTACATTTGCATTTTTTGCAAAGACATCTCAACTTTTCTTCTATGCTATATTGATCTTGTCTACAAGCGAATTGAATAAACTCATGAATCCCAGCTATAAGTTCATCCAAAATACTCCTATTAGGACTACTCTTTTATCCATCCACTTACGATGCTCAAGAACTTTTATTTTTTATTTAATTAAATACAAGGCAGTTTAGAAATACTTTTATACAATAAAACATATACATAATTAACTAAATCTTATGCCAAATTAAATCCACAAGCAAAATCCAAAATCTTACGTCATTTAAAATTAGTTACATTTTTAAACAATAATTCAAATGATTTAGCTAAAATTTCGGCAGCATCTCCTTTATAATCTCAACAATTCTAAAATTTAAAGTATCTAATTTATTTAATAATAGGCATTTCAGAATCACTCCCATATATCAGACAATTTAAAATTAAATACTAAACATTTTAGAAATACTGTTATATAATAAAACATATACATAATTAAACAAATCTAATGCAAAATTAAATCCAAATTATATTTATCATAATTCACTCTTCTCCCCTTTAGTATGATTTGGTGTTATTTGGCATGATTCCATATTCTTTAATTTATCCTAATATCTAATTTAATTAATTTTTAATTTGTCAATTCCCATTCTTTCCACCTTCTTTAATTTTTCTTAATATCCACTTTAACTAACTTTCTAATTAGTTAATTCTCATTGCTTCTATCTTCTTTAATTTTTCTTAATATTCATTTTAACTAATTTTCTGATTTACTTGCCCATTCCTATTCCCATTCCTTCCATTTTTTTTAATTTATCCTAATATCCACTTTAAATAATTTTTTAATTTATCAATTCATATTCCTTTCATCTTTTTAAATTTTTGTTAATATCCAATTTAACTAATTTTTTCATTTTCATTCCTTCTATCTTCTAATTTTTTTTTCTAATATTTACTTTAACTAATTTTCTAATTTGTTTGCCCATTCCCATTCATCTTCTTTAGAGATGGAATTTTTCAGTCTCTAAACTCGTGTCTAACATTTTTTAAAAAAAAATTTGGCACTCAATCAGAGACGAAAATATTCTGTCTCTAAACCCCCTTTTTTAAAAAAATATTTCTGAAACAGTTGGAGATAGAATGGTTCCATGTCTGGCTCTTTTCTTTTCTTTTTTATTTTTAATATTGCAGTTAGAGACAGAATTTTTTTTTGTCTCTAGCTTGATTGAATTTTTTATTTTAAAAAAATATACTTCTAGACACATAATCGGACACGAATTTACTCAAAGACGAACAAATTTCGTCTCTAATTCCGTGTCTAAAGATCAAAATACTCATTTGGTGTCATAGTCATGTTTTCCATATTCATTTTCGTGTCTGTAAGAGAGACGAAAAATATTTTCATTTTTGAATTTCATGTCTAAATTCTTTTTTTAAGTAGTAAAAGTTACAAATATTTTGAATAAAGTTACAGTATTTTAAAAGAAAATTTACAATGCGGTTTTAAAAAGTTTAAAACCTTTAAAACGTTTTAAAATAAAACTCTTTAAAATCCTATTGTAACTTTATTCAAAATGCTTGTAACGACGCACCATGCATCATTTTTTGGGTGATGCACCCAAGTAAACCCCCACCATTAATAATGCTTTATCTATTTTTGTATTTCTGTTATTAGAGTATCACTTGCAATAGAGTTAGGTTACAGTATCAAATCTCATATTGGAGTCCATATCTGTTTGTTTTCCAAAATCCTATTTAGCCCGAGTTAAATGAAGACCCGATGGAGTCCGGATGACATGGCTGAGAAGAATCTCATTAGTCTGCCACCGTCGACCTTAGTGATATGCAGTTTGAGTGGGATACTTGAACAAGTTTCAAAACTGTTGAGCTTTAGGTGCCTTTGTCTTTGCCAGCTGATTAAGATCCCCTGTCACAAGAGACTTGACAAACGAGGTTGTTTCCCTATTCGTTTAGATGATTAAGGCTGATTCGGCAGATGGTTAAGGTTGTTTCTCCATGGCTAGGTTGTTTCTCTCTTCACCATCTTGGTTGCCATCAGCCAGTAATTATAAAAAGACAAATCTTCTGATTAAACAAAAACGATTATTGGTTAAAATTAAATTTGCCAAAACTCATTGAAATTGTGAGAAGAGAAGTTAAATTAATACGGAACTGAACTAGTAAAAAAAAAAAAAAAGAATTACAGTTGCAGTCCTGTTGTTCCCGACAAATAAGAGAAAAAAAGAACCCCGCTTTACTGAACTCGTTGTCGCACACAATGACGCCACCGCTTACTGTACTTCTTTGATTGCATAGGTTTTTATTTTTAAAAAAAATTTGTTTAAAATAAATTAATCACAACACAGCTGGCCAAGTGGCCATTAATAAATGGAGTAGGGCAACATCCCGGCTATATAAGCCGGGACGTGTAGCAGTGTTCGTTTGTTTTCATGGGAAAGTTCTCCAAATAAATTTACATTTTAATTTGCAAGAAACTAAAGTTGGTTTCTGTTCTGACCAGCGCCTAAAGCTTTTCATTATCTTTCATAAATTACAATGCATGACTCTTAATTTTTGTTAATATATTGAGAATTTGAGATCCAATCTAAGATATATAGTGAGACAAACCCACTATGCCGTTAAATTAACCAATTATTTATGCCTTGATAGTCACAGTAGCATTTTTTTTTTGTTGATACTGTTGAGAATCATGACATAAAGGAACTAACCATAACTTGTGGTAATACCCCTGTAAGCTGGAGGATGCGTATTAAGCATTCCCACTGTAAGCTGAAGGATGCGTATTGAGCATTCCCAACTTAGGATGAACAACACATATGATTTAAATCAATAAGAAACTTTAATGACGAAATAAAACAAATCATGTCGTAATCACATCCACTTACAAGAAAGAAAATATGAAAGTAATGAGAACTATAATAATGAACAAAGAACATAGCTCTTAGAAGTCTGTGACCCTTCTCTAGGCCCCATTGACCTTTTTCCAGTGTCTTCATGACACACGTCCCATGCAAATTAGGGCTCTTCAGACAACCTAAATTGAATCAAAGCTTAACCACCTAATAGGTAAAAGCTACCCAAGCTTTAACCATCCATAAATGGGCAGAAGTTGAAGTTGAATCAAATCTGGAAAGGAAATGTGAGAAAGGATCACCGAAGCTGAACCAAAGTTGGCTCTAGAGAAGCCACAAATAAATGGAAGAAAAAATTAAAAAAAAAATTCCTTTTTAGCAAGCCAAATAAATTGGTAAAAACTAGATCAAGATTTTAGTGATCAAAATAGAAGACATTTACACGGCTCAATAGCATCAACAGAGGTAATTAGAGTCCATATTTTCTCCAAAAACAAATAAAAAAGAAAAAAAGAGAGAAATGAACCAACTAAATCAAAACCAAGCAAATTGAGATCCACAGAAGAATGGAATGAACAGAACAATAAAATGGTAAAAACTCAGGTACATAGTTCTGGAAAGGGGATCCCCATCCTTCCGATTAACTTAATATATACCATTATCTATACTATTATATAAAGGGGATTTTCTTTTTTATATCAAATTTTTAGTTTTTTAATAAAATATTAATAATTAATTGAATACAAATCGAAAAAGGATAAAGGACATGGAAGAGTGCGAGTACGAGAGGGAGAGTGGGTTCGTATGGCTGAAGCAGAAGAAGAGCTCGACCCACAAGTTTGAAAAAATTGGGAAGCTAGCGTCGTATACCCCTAAGGTCACTGCGCACGTTAAGTTTGGCAAGATCAATAAGCTCACTGGGGTGAAGACCAAGGAGCTCCTGGTTTGGATCATGCTGAGTGATATTCGGCTATGTTCTCTAGCTACAACAACTTTACCATTCAGGCGGCGGACACCACCGTCAGCTGTACGAACCGGTGTTGGGTTGACCGGTTTGGCCGATTTAAAACCGGTTCATCGATTTTTGACCTTATCGATTCTGGAAGGTCACTCGAATCGGTGAGGAATCTAATTTCTGATCCAACTGATTGAACCGGCTAGTTCGGTCTGATTCTTAGAACATTGCACTTTCGAGCTTATGAAAAAAACCCCTGCGATAGAAGAGAGAGAGAAAATGTCCGGGAAGCAATTTTTATAACTTTTTGGACAATACTGTCCTAATCAATTTTAGAATTTACATGCCTTGTCCTTAACTTCTTCTACCCCCCCCCCCCTCTTCGACTGCATTTCTCACATTCCTATCTGCTTCTCCTTCCCTGCCTGTGGCTGGGTCTCTTTGGTGCCACTGAGAAAGAAGGAAACAAACACCTCATGTCTAATTCGATGACGACGGTGGATTTTCCAAAGACAGATTCTAACAATGAGTTCAGAAGGGAATGTTATTCCAACTTTTGATGCGAACTATATTCCAATATCTTCAACGTGTTATTGTCCCTGTTGTACCCTTCACTGCTACTGCTGTTTGCCTTCTCAACTTCGCCGGTCGGCGACTCTTCCGACAGCACCTTCATGGGCTCCATCATTGGCTGTGCTCACTTGCGCACTCCTGCATACATTGCCTATAATAGTTTGATTCTGAGGTTGATTATTGGCATTAACGATTCATAATTGTTCTTTTGACAACTTGATTGTGAGATTGTGCATTGTCTGATTCATTCCAATTTTGAAATGACGAATGCACCCAACGTGTTCGATAAAATGCCTTGCAGTGTTGTATCTTTCTATTCTATTTTGAATAAAAATAATGAAGTAAACAAAAATTATTAATAAAAAAGTACTTTTATATTTTTCCATTCAAACAGTTTAAAAATATTTTTTAAATTAAAAAAAAATTTTAAATTGTATTTAATTAAAAAATAACTATAAGCTTTACAAGAAAAAGCTATATCATAAAAGTCCTTTTTATAAAAGCTTAATCAAGCAAACTTTTACTACTATTAGCTTCAGTTTAAAAAGTTTTCATAAATTCACCAAACTCGCAAATAGAAAACGTTATAGCCCAAATCTAAAATTAACTCGTGACAATATTAAAATATAAAATTCTATTTTAAAATAGTGAAAAGCAACATTTTTTTTCCCTCATAAACTTCCTTTATCACTGTAACAAACTATCTTCACTTTGTTTAGTTGCTAATTCGCTCTGTTTTTTTTTTTTTTGGTTGAGAATTCGCTACGTCTTTTAATCCACAAGTCACATGACTTATTTTTCTTTTATTTTTTTAACGATTTATAATTCGTAAAAGTTAGGTGACGAGAGTTTCACCACATTCTGTTTCCTTTCTCAAGATCTTTTAAAACAAACTCTTAATAAATTATTAAGTTCATGACGGCAATAAAAATAAGAACAAATAAATAACAATACCAATAAAATTATATATTTTTTTTCACTCATTTTTATCTATCATTTTAAATAATTTTTTTAGTTTTTAAATATTTATCATTTAATAATATTAAAAAAATATTAATTAATTATTTTAAATTTTATCCTTATTATTTAATCAAAAAAGAATCAATAAACTAAGTAAAATAGTTATTCCATAAAGCATGAGATTCTAGAGAATAAATTTCATACTTCATTTTTAATTGTGAAATGAATTTAAGGGATTCCATTTTTTTTTTTTTTGTCAAATGCAAAATTCTTTCCTTACATGCTCATTTCATTTCATTTAATGACCATTTTAATATACCAAACATTAATCCTTAATTCTATAAAATAAGCATGAAATAAAATTAATATTCTTACGTGCCACACACGACGTAATAACATTCCAAACTTATTATTTTTGGATTCATATCCAACTCGACCAACATTTTTGCTTCAGTAACATTCGTTACATTCAAGCTGGATTCACAAACGAGCTGCAGTGAAACACTCTCTAACAAGGATACTGGCATTGACGCAACCGAATCTGAGTTCCTGGAGGTGTATCGCAGAAGCTTCGGGCACCAAATTTCGCCTTCCTGCACTTGTCCTCGCACCAGCTCTCGTCGCATTCGCCCAAAGTGAGGTTGCTCGAACTCTCTAGACACTCGTAGTTGCATATGCAATCCACGCCCTGCCACACAAATTGGCCTCCAGGGTGCTTTTGCACACACCTAGCAGTTGGCATCGCAGTCACCCATGAATTCAGAGCAATTGTCTGCCTCAGCCAACGACACCATGTTCAAACTGCACCATCAAGAATTTTGCAGCAATAAAAAGTCTATAGATTAGTGATTTATTTATTTATTAAACAAAGTATCCTTTTAGGTTCGGGTCATTTGAATATTAATTTTTTTGAACTAAGAGTAATAATAGTATGATTTTTTTAATGAGATGCGACCAGAACGTAACTCACTTTTATCATACTAACATCTTATGAGTGAGATTAATGATTTTCAACATAATAAAATTAACCCAATTACAAATTCCAAATAAAGATTCATCTGAGTATATAACGGACAGGAGCAAGAAAAAAGATGAAAACCAAGCTTCATTTGCAAATAAAAAAATTAATTGAAAAGAAAAAGCTTGGAGTAAAAGTGTAATTAATCCAAGTCCGAATAGCAAAGGGGAGGATGGGATATTATCCCTAATACTGTAAGAAGGAGAAGGGGAAGTAGGAGTGATGGCTGCCTCATCTTCATAGCTTGGTGACCAATAATTCTTAAGTACGAAAGCTTGCTTAAAGTAATTATCCATACTACACCTCGAGAGTGAGGTTGGAAGACCTCTTTATATACACAAGAAAGCGCCACCCTTTTAAAGGATTTCCACATGCTAGAAATACAGAAGAGGAAACGTGATAAAACTTTAGGCTAAGATATATCATTTCTCCTTGACAAGGTACAAAAAAACTCTTCATCAATATTGTGAAGATGAGATTCCATGTTTTGCTGTAATTTCTGCATAATCTCGACATGCAGTACTACACCATCAAATTTGCCTTTTGGATCCATCACATATTTCTATATATGGAGCACATGATCACATATATTCAAAATCTTTCAGTATACGAAAATGCCATCTCGTTTATAATCAAGAGTCTATTTTTGAAAAAAAAAATGAAATATATTTAATGTTAAAAGGTTTATACGCAACTTTTTTAATATTTATAAATATTTTTAATATGTGTATGCATGTCATCAATTTTTATTTAAGAAAATTTTATTTCATGATTTAAATTAAATTACAAAAGGTCTTCTTCTAATTTGGTTAGATCAAGAAAAACTTTAGTAAAATGTTTCAGGAAAGATTTTAAACAGTTTTTATATCTTATAAAAAAATAGTTAATATTAATTACATTATTAATAATTATACAAAAAATTCTTAATTTTAACAAGTGAAATAAAGTCTTACACTACAATAATATATCAACTGTAGGCCAGCTCTTTATGCAATCCAACATTTTGAAAGTCTCCAGCTCAATCCTTATTAGCAAGTAGTTCTTTGCCTAGGAGATATCATCCGATCATCAAATATCAACTTTAATCCTATTAAAAGACATTTCTATAAGAGGAGGTTATCAATTATTATTAGAAGAACTCTCTTTAACCTATAAATAGGAACCTAGCCCCCAAGTATATACACTTAATTTCTTACTTGATACTCTCTATCTCTTAATTTACACTTAATCTTATCACTAGTAACTTAGAAGGAAGTTTAGATTGATTTCGAACAGATTTCAAACAAAATAATAATTTCGAATGGAATTCAAACGAAATATAATCTGTCTGTTAAAATCTCGTCCCTCAAATACAATCCCTTTGAAATAAATTTCGAATGGATGTTAATCATTTTGGAAGATTGGAATGACAAAATATTTTTGAATATTTTGAGTTCATAGAAGGATTTCAGATGAAATAAATTATTATTAGTTATTAAATTTATTTATTTTAGATAAATCTATTATTTATTATAATATATAAAAGTAAGAGTCTCTATCAAAAGTTTTTTCCCACTCATGCAAAATTATTTTCCCTTTCAAACCTTTATTTCCTAAAATTTTCCATTATCGTGATTATTTGAATTGAAATGGCAATAGATTTGAATTGAATTATATAAATTTGATTTTCCATTAAATATTTGTATTAGTTAACTTTCGAAGAGAATTTTTTAGCATCAGTACTGAAGTTGTGCGGGAAAACTTTCATGCTTTCTTTCACGTCTGATTATTCACTTTCTCTCAAATTAGATTATTTCCATTTGTCTTTATTATTATTGGCTTCATTCTTCTTTTCATAATTCACTCTTATTCTTTCTTATAGTTTGCATACTTCTTCTTTCTCATAATTTTTCTTTATTTTTTTATATTTTGTTTTATTTATTATAGATCAACGGTGAGAAAATTTGATAAGGTTGATAACATTTCTCCTTTAAATTAATCTTCGAAGATTAAAGGCAGGATTGTTGGATAGTGGATTACGTTTAACTTTAACTTATTTAATGAAATTAATAGTATAGAAATGGTGCTGGAACATCAACATGATGGTAAAATTCATGCAATTTATAGTGGTTTAGAATAGTAGATCTTATTAGACTACAAAGCATGCTTTCAAAATTAATTTTCAATATTCAACTTATGTTCGTGAAAACAAGATTTTGAAGGGAGATCTAAGCTTGGTTTCATGTTTTGCAACTTTGATGAGATCATCAATAGAGTTGCTGATGAAAATTATTTAGTCGGTACTAGTTTTATTTTATACATTAATATTTAATTTAATTATTTTTTGTTTTATATTTTTGGTTAATTAATTTAATTACTTTTGTACTATTTCTTTTATACATTTCATTATATTATATTCAAATTTCGATGTTGCAATAGATGTTATTGAAAAGTTCAATAGTTATCATAAAATTGAAGATTCCAATAAGGATGGAACATCGACAAAGAAGATTATCATTTATTTTTAAGATTTGTAGTATAATTATTCTGTTTAGATTCGTTCTTCATATTGTATTTTTTAATTTAAATTTAAATATCCTAACATATTTTAAGAATAAAAAGTTAAATTGCACATTATGAAAAGAGTATACTGAAAAAGTTACTTTCTACTTATTGGAAAAAAAAAAAGCAGGTGCTGCGGGTAGTAAATAAATAAATAGGAGACTAAATGTGATTCTAAAGAAATACATACAACTAGTATTAATTATTGAACTTACTCATTTTCATAAGGTCTATTTACAAAAGCCCTTCTTGAACTACAAGTGTTTGTGCCTAAGAATTATCTACTGATGATTGAGCATGCAGCAATGTAATACCCTGGTTTTTGTATAAGTGGTGGATATTATGTTTGGTTGCACTCAAGTGGCCATGAACATTTAGGATTAACCTTGTGAAGCCAATTTGCCTTGTTCTTTAAGTTCTTTTGTTAAGCACACCACCTTATGACTTCATTTAAAGCCATTTGAAGCTTTATAGTGATATTCTATCAACTCAGGTCCTACTTTTTTTTTTTTAAATTTGAAATAGACACCTATCTAGAGAGCTTTATGAAATATCCATTTTCTTGAAACCAAAATTTCCTGTAGTTGATCATTAGACGTTATAAAATTAAAAAAACGATTTTTAATGAATTTTTGAGAAATTTTTTTTTTTTTTGGATGCACCCAGAGTATTTCCCTACCTAGAAAGTGAAGGACTAATCTCTCAGCCTTTGGTTGTGTCTCTTTCCGTAAGGAGGCCTACCAACAGTACATATTCCATTTACATCCACCAGGGATTGAACTTGAACATGATGCTTAAGAGACTCAAGTCACTTTTACTTGGATCAATGCATGTTTGTAATTTTTTAGAAATTTTAACCCATTCATTTTCTAGGCAAGAAGTTTAAAAAGTCAGGTTTTTTGTAAATTTGAACTACAACTTGAGTTTTGACTTTTTATTCTTAAGAATTTTGATTTTTCTAATATTTCATTTGAATTCAAATGGAATTTATTTCCTTATTTACATTTATGTTTTAAAGTTGTAAATAAATAATGTGTTGAATACGGCAATAGCCAGCCACCCTTTATAGTTTTGACAAACACCTCCCAAGGCCCCATTTCTGTCGACAGCTACCATGGGCTCCAGAACTTTTGAAGCTCTCATTTCTTGGCCGACACCCTTTTCATGCTCTAGCCACCATGAACCCTCATTTTCGCATCATTAGTGTTGTTTGAACTCGGTTCTTACTGTCAGAACACCAGAGTTGCATTTTGAGGTGTGGGAACTACTGTTTCGGAGAGACCCAAGCTACCCACTCACTTTTTTTCATCTTCTTGGATTCTAAAGGTAATCCTAAGGTTCTTAACTCCTGCTATTTCATATATCTAGTGAAATTAAACTATGCTTATTTAGATTTGACAATATTAGTGTTATAACCTAGGGTTTGATTTGGAGATTTATTGTATAGAAGTTATATTTAGTTATCCTAAAGTTCTAACTAGTGATTTTTGGTATGGAAACCTTGTTTATGGTTATAAATTCCTTGGAAGATCATTATGTCGCTTACAGTGGTGTTGCGACATTGTAGACATAGACTCATTTGGTTTGGCTTGTATGGTAAGTAGATAATATACTCTATAACTTATTTTTCAATCTTAAATATATTTTCTATATACTGATTTCTAATGTGATCCTCTTGAAAGTTCAAAAATGTTGAAAACATGTAGCTCTCTATCAGTGAAAATAATTCATTATCTGTACTAAAAAGGTTATAGCTTCTTCATTTCTTATTTGGTTTGAGAAAAAAACTTTGTAAGTCTAATTTCATTTGCAACAAATTTCAAATTCAAATACAAAGTATTTTTAAAGTTATAATCAAAATAGTGACGAAAAGTCAGGTTTCAAAACTCCCATTTGGCTATTTTTAATAATTTTGAAATATCACCATAACTACCTTTTCAAAACATGTTTGCTGGGTATTTTAGCAACTAAAAACCATTTGTAAAGATTGAAAAACTTATTTGGGCTCTCTTCTTGTAAAACATCTATCTTTACATAAAATATTAATCCTAAAAAAATATATAATCATTTAAGATCATAGGCTTCTTGATGTATTTTAAGCTTCTAATCTTCAAATTTTTAAAATTTCCAAATACTTGATGCATCTCTTGATTCTCCATCATTTTAAGTTGAGCATAAGTAGGATCTTTCACTTTTCTTACTTCAATGCTCTCTCTTTGTACTTAATAACTTGGTTATTAACTTGAAGACCTTGGTTAGTTCAACTTAATAATCAAAATCCCAATATACATGATTCACAAATATATAAATTTAGAAGGTCCAACATGCATATATGATTCTCGTAGACACAAATCCAATATTTTTTAATTAAGACATTATCAAGCCCTATTAGATGTATTCTATAACATATTCAACATTGCTTAATCCTTTATTTGTCATTATCAAAACATAACCCATTAAACACATGGGGCAGATAGCAAGTGATGACTATATAGATGACACAACTAGGGGATATTGAATAGACGATGAGGCCCTCCCCCTCTACTAGATAAGCATCAATCTCTAGATGATGAGGTCCTCCCATCTTTATATCTACCTCTACTTGACATTTGAAATAGCAAGCACATAAACATCTCATATAATGACACTTAAGAAAATGCAAAATTTGTTTCAAACATAAATGTCAACACAACACTACCCAAGTGTTAAGGTACAAATTGAAAATACTAAGTGAAGCATTAACGTACAACACATTAAAAGAAGACTCAACACTTCAAATTACACCAAAATAGAAAAGAAATATGTAGTAAGGCTAATTCTAGGCTAATTATTTCCTAAATTTGTATGAAACGTCAGACATATTTCATACAAATGTAAAAAAATATTAAATAATTATTTTGCCCTCATTTTATTTGAAACACCGTTAGAAATTGTTTGGCACAATGTGGCATGAAAATTTTTGACAAAATTCAAATGATTTCATATGACAGAATTATATCCTTTAGGCAAATGAATTTCATTTAAAAACCATCTGAAATTCGTCTGAAATGTCTGTATGAAATCCACAGTTTTCTAATAGTGTGTGTAGTTGTGTCAACAAGGTGGAGGTATTAATTGTTACCAAGTGGTCTCAATACTCAAGACTAGGGATGAATTGAGTACAATTTTTTTTATTTTTGCATAAAGTAAGTTCAACAATTATTATTGAAGTAATTTACACTGAAAATGAAATAATTAAGGATATTAAATGATAAAGTAAAATAGCTTAAGGGATAGAGCTTGTAAACAAAGATTTATACTGGTTCAACAAGTGTTTGAGAAACTTTTACACAAAGGAGCACTCCTTACACTTTTGGGATACTTCACCCTTGTACAATGACTCTCTTGAAGGATGTCCCACCCTCTACAAGTGTTTACAATGAAGAAGAAAAGATATACTCTCTTGAAGAGCTAATTTACAACTTGAAGCACTAGTGGGTATGAATTTCTCAAAGCAAGCCCAAATTCAGAGATAAAAGGAGAAAGATGAGTAAATGCTGTCAATGAATGCTATTCAATTGTTGGAAGAGTTATTAGGTCTACTTAAGTGATGATATTTAAATACCAAATGTAAATATGACCGTTGTTGGTGGTTGTCACGCATTTAAAATGATAATCTGTTACCCAAATCTTGTAATGGATTACCATGCAAAGATAGCCACTTCAAATAAATTGATAATGTATTATGAGGAATTCGTAATAGATTACTGTCCACATAAAACACACGAAAGCTTAGGATAATCATGGCAAAACAAGTGTTTGGCCTTCTCTAAAGTCCAATAATTGATTTATCATATATGGGTAATCGATTATTAGATTCCCAAATGCCAAACATTTAAATTTTTATAACTAGTAATCAATTATTGATCGTTTCTATGGAACTTGGTAATTGATTATCAAGTAGAGTAATCAATTACTGGTATATAATCTTCAAATTTTATCTTATCAATAATTAATATTCAAATTCCTAAGCTTAAAACATTTCCTAATGTATTTCAAAGTTTGAAAAACTTTTAAAACAATCTTGAAAGGGTCATTTCACCTTAGTCATAGAAAATTCATTAGGCCTATATAACTTGAAAATGTTTTTAAATAGCGAGCATAAAGAATGAGAAAATTGATTACTCTTTGAAAGAACAAAAATCTTAGACATGATCTATGTGAAATTCTTGGATTTCTTCTTATATTTCACATGCTTATAATCATCAAAATCATTAAAGTACATAAATATTCACATCAATGCATATATGCAGATATTTAATAATTTAAAATAAAAATTAGAAATCATATAAAACTTGAATAGGAAAAATTTTGCATCACAAATCACAAACTTTGTTCAGCAATTTAAAATACTTACAAAATTAAAAGAATGTCACACATAACATACAAAATTCAATTATATTTTATAATAATTAATTTTATAACTAAAATAAATAATTACTATTTGAATGGCATAAATAATCTCAATAATTTTTAACATTATAGACTAAAATATTTATTATAAAATAATATAAAAATATAAATTCTCATGTTATGCCATATATAAATGTGTGTGCATAAAAATAAATAATTAGTTCTTATAATTTTACTTGATTTACATTTTGGTTTTTATAGTTTTCTCTTTGCATATCAGTTCATATAATTTCATCCATTTGTATTTTAGTCATTATTTTTAAGGTATTGGTCCTTATATTTTTCACTCATTTAAGTTTTAATCAATATAATTTTTATTTAATAAGATATTAATCCTTATTTTCTATAAAAGATTAGTCCCTATAATTTTTAATTATTAAAATATTAAATTTTGAGAAATCAAAATTTAAATGAACAAAACTATAGAGATTAATTTAAAAAAAAATACGACGATGATAATCTAAATCAAATAAAATTATAAAAAATAATTATTTATTTTAATCACACATAATAATAATAATAATAATTTCTGCCGAATGAGTATTATAATCTTTGTCCTATCCTCGCTTATTAGGTGTCTACTCATCCCTGTCTTGTTGTGAATAATCCCGATAGATTTTTAACATCACTAGTCTTGTATTGTTTTTGTCATACAAGATTCACGAAATCAGAATAGTCATTATTATATCCCGTGCAAAAGGAAGAATCTCTTCATGTACAATAAGATACTTTATTAGAAAAACAAATTATTTTCAAAGTTTGTTTAGAATAAAAAATTTGAAAACATTTTTTTATAAATAAAAATATTAGTATAAAAATTATATCTTGAAAATTAATTTTATTTTAAAATAAAACTATTAATTTAATTTTTTTAAAAAAATAATAATTAATTTAATTTCAAATGATTCTAATTTTAGTTATGTAAATATAAAAATACACTTAATATGGTCGAATTTTGATGAATTTAATTTTTAAATTATTTCAAATCAAATTACTTTTTAATAGCTGAGAACAGTATAATTTAAATCTTCAACTCTTTTTTTATGTCACTAATTTTATCTTTTTAATTAAATATTATTTTATCTTTTGACAAGGTAAATTTCTTTTAATTTACAATAATTTATTTTAAAATTGATATATTTTCTTATTGCAAATAGGGAGTTGAGGCCACAAGTCAGAAGATTTGAATTCGAGCACAGTATCCATTTCCGAACAGAGTCTATTTAAAAAAAATTATATACATCTATAATAAATTATTAAGTTATAAAAATTTATTTTTTTAAAATTTTTTATTAATAATTAATATTTTTTATTTTTTTTTAAACCAAAACTTTTACTTTAAAGAGTAAAATTCATTTCAAAGAGGATAGTATATGTCAAATAAAAAATTATTACATATTTTTAAAACACAATAAATATATACTTTAAGATATATCTTTACTATTCATTTTAAGTTTTTATTATAAATATTATATAAATTTTTTAAAAATTAATTATACAAATATTTCTTAAAATATGCATTAAATTAATACTTTAAAAAAATACAATAATTTTTCGTACCCAAACCAGCCCTCCATCAAAGCTATATGATAAACCAAGGCAGGCCATGCAGTGGTTGCCACTTGCCAGCTGCACCACCTTAATAGCAACCTCAAGCCATAGCCCTGCGCTGCCTTCGAGTGTCAACCACACTCAATTAAAGTTATATACGTGGATGATAGCTGATCCTGGCCTTCAAAGGCTTAATATACTAAAGCGCAAACTTCTTTTAAACCGATAAACTTAATAAAATTATCTTCCCATTGATTTTTTCAAAATTTTTTTCATTAATTTAATCATGAATCATTAAAAATAATATTATTTTAATTTTTTAAAAATTATTATTTTAAATTTTTTAAAAATTAATATTAATTTAATTTCTTAATTATAGATATATATTATCAAGTCAGTTTTTTAATAATATAAAATTAATATTAATTTAATTTTTTAATTATAAAAATTATATTAATTTAATCTTATTCATACACCAATGATTTTGATATCAATTTTAAAATTTAAAAATTAAATTCTATCAAAACATTTTAAAGAATTAAAATAATAATATTTATTTTAAAAAATTAAAAAAAAATAAATTTTTATTTTGATCTTAAAAAATACAAATGTCATTAATTTAATTTTTTAAATATTTTTATCATCAATTCAACCTTTCAATATAAAAAATATCTTTAAAATAATATTTCTATGTACAAATAAAGATTAAATTAATAAAATTTTAATGATTAAAAAACTAAATTAATAATAATTTTATATAATTAAGAGATTAAATTAATAATATTTTTTAATTATTAAAAAATTAAATTAAAATTAATATCTTTAAATGATAAAAGACACTGAATTAATGATAAAATTTTTAAAGAATTAAAATAATATAAAAAACTAAAATGAAAGTTTACTGAAAAAGAAACTACCTTCTATGCTGAAGCCACCAAACAGACAAACCAATCATGAAGTTTGTTTGGTTTACCACTTCTTGCTGGTCTTGATTTTGAATAGATATTCCCAATCGGGTTTAAACCCCTTTAGGCTTAGAAAAGTTGTACATTAGTGAGAAGAGGTGTGGACAACTACAAAGATGCTTCACTTTTTCTTTCATTAAAAGAAGTAAAATTGAACGGTGGGGTTCACAGTAAAAAAGCAAAAAGGCCAACGTATTAAGTTTCCTAGTAGCTAGCCAAAACTATTTCGTCTTCCAACTCACCCTTGTGTTCAGAGAAAAACAACTTTGCTCCCCCCTCATCTAATTTCCGAAATTCTAAGTTAGAGGATGCCAAAAAATTACCCTACAATAGCAAAAGGGTGTAATCAACTGCAATTAGTCCTTCCATAACTTGGTTCCTTTCAATTCCTCAACTTCCTTCAAAGCCCCAGCAAAATGTAGTAAACTAGCGTAATAGGAAGAGCAACTAGCATTCCAAATATAACCCTGCAACAAAACAAAACATTTAAAATTTCAGAGTATTTAGTGGGAGCAAAGTGCTTATTCGTTACACTATTTGATTAACTGTATAAAAGTAATGAAGAATAGAGGTATTTGAGTTCAAACCCAGTGCTTAGTATGTCAGGATGAACGTTGTATTCTTTAGCAAACACAAAGGGAACAATCCCTTGAGGCAAAGCAGCCTGAAAACACACACAACGTAAATTAAACAAGTGGACTACTAAGTAACAGAACACAAACTAAAAGGCAACAATCCCAAATAGGTATTAACCTTGGACTTATTTACCTGCACAATAGCAATGTGCAACAGAACTCCCCTTAGTCCTACAACAATTGAAGCAGCGGCCATAACTGCAGGGCCTGTAAGGAATCGAACCACCATAGCCAAGGCAGCAACTGAGTTTCCACATGCAATAATCCGTGGCTGCAATGCCATAAATAACCCTGCAATTCATCAAGGAATTAAAATCTCCAATCAGTTTAGAGTTTGATGATAAAAAGTATGAACCAAGGCCCTAAAACCATTATGTCATAACTAAATGGACAACAAAAGCAAATCAAGATTTTGTGGTTACCATACCAAGGCTAAACATGGCCATCCCAAGGCCTGCATCAGATAAAATTGAAATTGAACGAGCAACAATAGCAGGCATAACAACATTTCATCTGCATAATAACAAGAAACGTTCAAATTTTGGACAAATGAAAGGATAGAAACTTAGAAACTGCCAGAATAAAACATGGTTAGATTTGCATACTTGAATGAGATCAAAGACCACGTGAGACCAATAAGGCTGGAGTAAGTGTTGGGATTCCTAATCAGCTTGCGCCACACCATTATCAAAATGAGTCTGGTCATTACACTGGCTGGGGGCATGGACCTAGGTTTAGATTCACCTTGAGGTCCAGTTTTTGGGTGGAGCTCCGTTGTGGAGCTTGAACCAAGCTTAGAAAGCACTGGCACATCCTTCTCGACCCCATTAGCAACAGTTCTGTTTCCGAAGCTAAACTCATCGTGAGCAAATTCACCATAATCTGACCAGCAACGTGCAAAATAATGGGCATTATTGAAATAATGACCAACAAGAACACGAGAAAATGACATAAACTAATGAAAATATTTGACATTATTGAATGCAATAAGAGACCAAGTAGCAGATATAATGGGATGCTGTTTGAGAAACAGAGCGAACAGAGCCCATACTAAAAGATGTGAATGTGTCATGTGCAATACAAACAAAATCTACCACACCCCACTTGTCAGTCAACAAAAAAAAGGTACTTTAAATACCAACAAACATTTAGAAGAGACAAATAAAGAACCTGTATCAAAACCAGAAACTTCCAAGAACGATACATGATAAAACCACATCAAAAACATCACATTTGAACAATCAACAATAACAACCAAAACAAATTGACCAAGAGAGTTAAAAGATAAAGTTTTGAACCTTTTTGGTGAGCTACCCCACCAAGCTCATTGCCATAATCTCCACCTCTGAAGACATGGATTCCACCTTCGGAGACCGGCGAAGCACTTGAACTCCAAACAAACATGTGAAGATCCCTTCCAACATCAGCCCCGTTGGCCTTCTTCTTCGCCCCCGGAGCAGTCACCGGAGAAAAGATTCTGGCAGTGGGAGGAGCCGGATACCCATTTGCTCTAGATGGGTTGCCATATCCACTCTCCTCATCAAAAACCAAGGTTCCAAAATTGGATTGCCTGGGGCTCACACTGCTCATGTTCTTGCCATTCACCATGGAATAAAAATCCGTATGATTGAAGCTGGAACCCCTCGGCGTGGGGTTCCTCGAAGACTGGAGGGAGTAAATCTCAGCATTGGTCAAGTTTGACAAACGGGGTGTCAGTGAAACGCCAGAGTTTGGGCCATGAGAAGGGCGAGAGAATATCTCAGAGCGCGAACTGGTGGACTTTCTCACAGTGACATGGAGCTTCCCATCTTCGCCAACCTCAGCTTCAGTCTGCAACGGTTCTTTCCCGTCCAAGGAAATGATATCAGAGTCAACCTTGAAAGAAATTATAGACCCACCAGTGTCTGGGAACTGCTCCACAATCAGAAGCCTAGCTCCCCTGTATTCAAACAAGAACAGCATCAGAGTGTACCATATGATGCATTGCAGAACCACGATTTGGACCATTAGGCTCCCCGAGAATTCTCCATACATGCCCTTTAGCAGTGGGATGCCCATGACCAGGGTGTTTGGTAGAGTTGAAAGTGAGAAAAGGGCAATGGACCACTCAAGGGATCCTCTTGAGCTGGTCCTTAACCATATTGCTAGCACTGCCAAGACGATGACTTTCTGCAGAGTGTCTGCTGCTATGAATCTGTAGTTCATGGCATAAGGGTTGTTGGTGGAGATGAAGTGGAAAGAAAGCAATGGAACTGCGAACAGGGCAACAAAACGGTTGATGCCTGAGCACTGATCAGGGCTGAAGATTTTCCACCATTTCACAGAGCCATAAGCCAAGATCATGGCCACGTAAAGAGGCACAACGGCCGTAAGAACATGGTATAAGTCTGAAAGACTTATCATTTTTGCTTTCTAGTCTTCTTCTTCCTCCTCGTTTTCTTCTTGGCTCTCTCTCTCTCTCTCTCTCTCTCACTCTACAAAGGGTTTTCAGAAAACCAAGTGGGTTTGTAGATAAAACCAGAGGAAAAAGACGTGTAATGGGAGGGAGAAGAAGCGTTTCATTTATGGCATTGTGGAAGACAAATAACAAAAGGCGCAGGCCTTTTGAGAAGCTTTTAAAGGTCTTTTCTAGTACTGTAAAGGCAGAAAAAACCTCCGCACACTTTCTATTCTCTTTCTTTTATTTTACTCTTTTGCTCTCTGTTCAACTACAGAGCTTTTTCAGAGGCCCTTGCGAAGGACAAGCAGTTTTTTCTGACAGGGAAAGGGGAATGGAGCATGGCTGACAAGAAAGAAAAAGTAGGAGAAAAAGGAGAAACTTAGAAGAGTTTCTAAAGATTCTCACCGCTTTCTGCAATTTATTTGCCGTCACGTATCACATAAAATCGGAAAGGATATACGGACGGCATTAGAAAAGGAAAACAGTCTCAATTCAGTTGCCACTAAATTTTTTCAGTGCTGTATAATTATGAGTTGAATTAAATCATAATTTGATCGTTTTACTTTCAGTTGAATCGTACCATTCATTCTTCGTATTAATACATGTTTGTGTGAACGTTTTCATTATTTTGTGTCTCTTTAAATTAGATTTTATAATTTTAATTTTGAATAAACATAATTTTATAAATTTAATTTTAATAAGAAATCAGTTTAAGGGTGTGTTTGGTTTTATTTTTGTCACACTCAAAAGTTTACTTTTAAATATGAATTATTTTATTATAAATTTACTTTGATCAAATTTAAATTTGTAAAATTAAATTTATTCAAAATTATATTTATAAAATTTAATTCAAATATATTTTAAGTGAAGTGATTTACTATATTTAAAAAAATAATTATATTTAATCAAAATTAAAAAATAATTATTTTAGATTAAACAAACTTTTGATGCTAAAATTATATTTAAAAAAAGTATACAAACGTCAAAACAAATAAAATAAAAAATAGACAAAATTATATTTGAATCTTCAAAACCTAGTTTGAGTGATTTAAACGCTCGTCTAAACACATCTTAAATAGATTTTTAAAGGATCAAAAGAGCTTTTATCTATTTTATGTCTTGTTTATTTTGATATTTATATAATTCTTCAACTGTAATTTTGATTTTAAATGTTCAGTTGGTTTTAAGCAAATATTAATTATTTTTTTTTGCATTGAAAGTGATTTTTTTTAAGCATAAATTATTTCACTTAAATTCATTTTTAACTAAAATAAAGTTTGTAAAATTATATCCATACAAAATCAAATTTATAAGATCTAATCCAAACACGTATCAAGTGTATATTTAGTATAAGTATTAAAATAAAGCTGAAACAATTATAGATAAGTTTTATATAATAAACTATATACAAAACATTTTCATAAATTTTTAATCAATATCTTTAATCCAACAACAAACTGATCTTGAATTTTAAACTTCATTTACAATAAAAATTAGAAAAGAAAAACCAAGAAAGAAAACATTTCCATAAATTCTATTTTTTTAACTTGGCGCATATTTATTTTTATTTAATTAATAACACAAAAACAGCTTTTTTAAGTAAAAATTCTTTCAGTCATATTATAATCATGCATTTTTATATTATATTATATGTATTTCTTTGTCAATATATTGTTTAATAAATTAACTTAGTTATCCAAGTAAACTTTTAATATATGATGTGATATGTGTTTGTCTTTAATGAAAAACTTGTTAATTACACAATTATACAGCCAGCTAATAGTATCACGTTACATTTAACGTGACTTTGTTTTTTGGTACAATACGAAAGAAGCAAAAACAGAAACAAACAAAAGGCTAGTCTCTACAGGACAAGGTACCCATGGCATCTGCTAAAAGAAGCCGACCAAGATTAGCAACGGGCTATTCAACAACACAATGGTCATTAACCTGAGCGCCCCTTTTGGCTAGCAAGTCTGTGCAGCTATTTGCTTCACGAAGCGTGTGAGAGAAAGAAATATCCCAATCTTGAAGAACTAGAGATTTAATCTCAGCCAAGAGACAGCCAAATCTGTGGAATAGAAAGACACTTGCAATGACATTTAACATTTCAAGTGAATAATCCCATCAAATTGTTACTTACAAATTGACGAAAAGATGAATATAAAGCATTTTTCTTCTTTCAAAAATTAATTTGATAAATTTTGACTATTAGTGACCAAATTGAAAATGAAGTCCTTACTCGCGGAGCAAAATAGGTTTTACTAAGAGTTTTTTTAGTTTTGATTCATTTTAAAAAATGTTTGCGTATATTGTAACTTACACACCCTTCAAATTTGACTCATGTAAATTGGACCTTAGGGTTAAAGGTTTACAAATGACCTTATGAACTTCACACTTTGTGTGAGAAAACTAATTGTTTAGAAAATCATTAAACATCTTATTAACATGTGCCATCAACATAGAGAGAGAAATTGAGAGACAAGAAGATGGAGAGTTCAGACAAACAATAACAAAGCTCTTTGCCCTCAAAAATGGAAAAGAGTTAAGGAATGAGGGAGAGAGGGGACTATTTAAGCTTAATTAATTGATCAACTTCAAATAGCTTTTAGAGGAAAAAAACTATTTATATTATGATTGGAATGATGGTTAATGGAATAGAAAAAAATAATAATAAGAATTTGGATTTCTATTTGCAATAGAATTAAAGTTAGAAAAAACTAGTTACAATGGTTTGAGTGGAGTGTTCCATGTACAGTAAATGCTAATTAAAAGAAAGTAAAACAATTTCCAAGAAGCAAGATGAAGAGTAATACAAATAGAGGTCAATGAGCTTGTAGCTCAACTAGCACTGGTGTCAGTCTAAAGAATTGAATGTGATAATTTCAGAGGTTCGATCCTTTATGAGTCCACCTATCTTTCTCCCTATTCCAAGTATTTGCACCTCCTATGTAACCAAACCAAGTGCTCTTAGGATAGACTAACTTGCTCTAACCCATATCTAACTCACCCTAACCCATCGCTGAATGGGACAAGGCGATGTAGGCCACTTAATTAATTAGTTGAAAAAATTTCAACCCAGCCCGCCCACTATGAATTCTATGTCTAACAGATTCGCCTACCTACTCCATTTCCTCTTTAGCTACTTTCACACCCAATCTCTGCTTTAATGTGTTTTTAACCATGTTCTACAATTTCATAATTTTTTATGTATAGAATGAGAAAGATTGTAATGAAATTGAACTCAAATTCATATTTTCAATATTAGAAGGAAAATAAGAGTTGTTGCAATAAAATAAATTGATCATGAATTTATAACAAAAATTAATAATGGTCCAAATTAACCAATGAAACAAGTAACCTAAATTAGCTCCAATCCTAGTATGCAGAGGGCAAGCATTCCAAATCAAAGAAATAACATGCTAAGGTTAACTTTACCAAAGCACTCATAGTTTGACAAATATTGAGATGGATTGACGTAGCAAAAAAGATGTCACAAAACTCCTGAAGCTTTGATAGGTTTTACCAGTTCATATAGATTGGCACTGTCAAAGAATTGAACCACAATGAATCACAAGATCTACTTTATTTGTCATGCATCCACACTAGGTACCCACATCATGAACAAGTTACAATGCTTACAATTGTGAGCTGAGACATTTTATTTGTCACGACCCAAACTAAGTATACATGATTGGCGTATGACAAGAGTTTACCGTAGGCTCACCCAAGCCATACAAGCCTTTAAACTTGTAATTTTGATATAAACAATCCAAATAGTCATCATAGGGTCTCAGAAAATGACTTATTTCAAAATAAATTCAAACTTATAGTATTCGATAGATAAATCTGAATCACCAACAATTTAAGATAAAAATACCATATTATAATCCGATCAATAAATACATATAACAGACTGATAATATCCTACTTATAAACATAATGGAGCACATCAAGGCTTTCAGATTCAATATAAATAAATAAAAAAATATGTTCAGACTTACTCATACGAACAGTGTGTAGGGCTCACCAATGACAATTGAACACTCCCTCGAACAAATCAGAAGAGCTAAACCAGAAACAATTTCTTTTTCTTTATTTGGAAAACATATAACAACGATAGATGAGTTTACAACTTAGTGAGCAGTTAATACCTATTACATTAGAAGCAGGACAAGCGAGGGCACTAATTTTTCATTAGTAATAATAAAATAATTTCTAAAATAATATATAGCAAATAAAATTAAATAAAAAAATACTTGAGAAAAATATAACAAGCATTTACAATTCTTTCTAAAATATAAGAGTTTTAAATTAGTCATTTTAAATTTCATTATATATATATATATATATATATATATATATATATATATGATAAAGCATACATTGAGAAAATTAATAAAATCCAAATAGAATAATTCACCAAGTAGAACCAGAACAGACCGAGCACATCACTAACAGAATAAGCTAACCAATATGACAAGCTCAAGACTTGAACTAAACAAATTGAGTACACAGCTCGCAAGTAAACTTACCAATCTGACAAGCTCAAGACTTGAACTAATGAGCATCACGATCCGAATCCATAACTAACTCATGTGTACTAATTTAACATAGAGTTAACATCTGCTCTACAGAGTTTAATCCTAGGTGTACCAAGGCTAACATTTATTGCTGTTAAATATAATGTTTTGACATGTTTTTTTTCAAGAAAATAATTTACAAAAATATCATATTTTGTAAAAAAATGAATTTTTCAAGTTAAAATAAAAATTCTAATTTATTAAAATCAATCTTATTTCAAATAGAACATTTCCTACATTAGAAAACTCACTCAAAAATATTTTGCAGATATGTTTTTCATAAGCAACTAATACCGATAATAATTACGAATATAACATCAATCCATATTATGAAACAATTTCCATTAATGGTTCAAAAACCATTGTCTATAGCAATGACCATCATTAGTCCGAAACTGATATATGAAACAATTGTCATAATTGTTCCAAAACCATTATCAATATATTTTCTATCAATAAAATTTATCAATTCAACCATCATTTCATTATAACCATGCTTAAAAGCCAAATATGAGTTTTCCAAAACTTTGCTTGTCCCGAAATTACCTAAGGCTCTAACATATTTAAAATAAAAATTTTAAAATTCATTCAAAATTTAAAATCCCAAATAAACATGTAGCATATAATAATCACTCACAGTATTTAACGATTTTTAATTAGGTCCTCATCCAATAATTCACCTTGGTGAACTGGAAGTTCCCTATACAGTTCTCTAATTGTAGAAAAATACTAATATCAATCATAGAAAATTGATATTCTCAATTGAATCCCTAAATCCTAGATATTTCTATATCCCAAAGCCTGAATTCATTACCCAAAATTTTTCCAATGAAAATAAAATAAAATCATAACATAAAATAACAAAATAAAAAAATGCCTCTAATTAAAATATCTACTTACCTGGCTTAAGCCAAGATAACCCAAAATCTGAATCGATGTCAGATCTTGCTTTCAAAATTTATTAGAACCTCTTATTCTTTTTACAAAAGAGTCTAGAGGGGAAATGCAATTAAACTTCTTCACCTTAGGATCTATATATAACCATTCCTAAAGAAAAGGAGTTTACTACTTTTCCAATATGGGACTTAAAACTAAAGCAGTATAAAAGCTTTTTTTTCGATGTGAGACTTAAATAACAACTCCTTTCTCTTTAATTTTTTTTAAAAAAAAACCTACCCCTCCCCCTTTTTTTTTTTGCTTATCGTCACACTAATGGTAGATGAGCAATGCCTTAAAGCCCAAAAGTAAACCAACAGTGATACATGCCTTGATGGGCGCAAAGATGAAGTAGATGGGAAATTCAAGTACAATGTGAATTGAATGGGAACTTATAAGAGGCAGTTCAATTGTGATAGTGAAGCAAAAGCTCATGGATGAGTCAAAGGCGGCAATGAAGTGAATAGCAACTATAAAAAGGAAGCTTTGTGGCAACAACACAGAAGCACTAATTTTTGAAGCTCGGGGATATCAAGCACTAAAATGGTTCAAGCAAATGTGTTAGGGTTAGTAAGTGGGTTAGGTTTTTAGGATGTTTGGTTGCTTTTTTTTTCTTCAATTGAATTTTTTTTCTTTTAGATTTTTAAATAGCAGGTTAACTTCTTGAATTCTCTTTTAACCCATGGCCTAAACGGGGCAAATTGTTCAAGTCACTTTCTTGTAGGTTGTGTAAATATGAACCCAACCCATCCCAAATACAAATTAGGACATGTCAACCCAACAAGCCAAACATAACACGCACCTATACCCCAAACCAATAAGATTATAGACAAAAAAAATGCTAAATTAGCCTACCTTCCTTTTAATTACTTAAAACAAAATGTATCATATGAAAGAGTAATGCTAAATCTTCTTAAAGAATTAGGCTAAGATTCTCAAATTTACTTAAAACATAAAGTAAAATTAAAAAAAAAGAAAGAACTATTTTATATCTTGGAAACCAAAAAGTATGTAATGCTTTCTTTTCAAGTAATTAGGAGGATTATTAGGCTGGTTTATTGAGTGAATTTAGAATATCAGTAAATAAAAAAGTAAAAAATATTTAATATCTTGAAAAATAGAAGAGTATTTAACACTATTTTTAGATAAATTATAAAAATTCTTAATGCGATTCATGTATATCTTAGATACAGGGTTGAAAACCAACAAAGGTTAGACGTAGTGGTAAGTGAGTCATGCTCCTAGAGAAAAAACTAAAGTTTGAACATTAGAGTAATCACTTGTTGGGAGGACCTCCTGATCAAAGACCAGTCACGATCATGAGGAATTAGTCTCATAGCAATGTTTTTAGGATACCCCATTTAGAGATTTTTTTTTTAAAAAAAGATACAGGATAAGGAAGCTAGGTTAGTAGAAATAAGGGTGTTTAGAGGTCAATTTGGTTCCTAACAAAAAAAAGTTCAAGCCTATCAACCTTAGTTGAGTTGGTTTGATTTGGATTTCGCAAATTTTCTCATACAATTCGAACATGATCGGATTGGTTTGGATAACCAGATAAACTTTTTACTTTAATAAAAGCCTTAACAGAGTTGTGTCCATGCTATTAAAGTCACAATCTATTAAAGTCAGTGGGGCACATGCTATTAAAAGTTACAAACTCACAGTCACGTGTTGTTCGTCCTGCAATTTCCCTTTCATGTTCATATATTGATGCTTTTTCCCTTTTCTTAAGTTTCACCTCTCTGCTTCAATTGCGATTTCACTTCCATTGTTTCCTTTCTTTCTCCTTTTGCACACTTGCCTCCAATATTGTTGTATGCTCCTCTTATCCATAATTGTTTTGGATATCCTAAGTGTGATTTTTCACTTCAATTTGATTATCAAATGCTTATATATCTTTTTTCTCGTTAATTTTTGTGTAAAAACTTTAGCAACTGTTAGCGATTTGGTAAGCGCTAGTGAGTTAAGGCAGTGAAGTGGAAGACTAAAAGAAAAACATGAACACAAAGATGGGAGACTGAACTTTGAAACATGGAGGGCTAAACACAAATGATGGACAAAATCTAATAGAGGAGGCTAGTTGGGGATTTCAAACTGGAGTCTAGAGACTTGAACATTGAACAAGTGAAAAACAAAATAAAATGCACAGCCCGAGGGCATCAGATTGGTTTGGTGGTGGTCGAGTCTTCAAATTCAAATTTCCAACCCATTATCCAAACCATTGATGGTCAAGTTTTGACCCTGTGGACCTAATCACAAATTGAATTTTCTAGGTTGGTTTAGTTCATATTTTTTGGATTCTCATGTCAATTTGATTCAATAAACAACACTAAGCATACATTAAAATGGGTGAGATGAATGAGAAGCTACATGGAAAGAAACAAAGAAGAATACAAGCAAGTAGGGGATTACTTGAATACTCTTTTTTTTATAATGTGAATACCAGTATCTTAATTAGTTGTCTGGCATTTATTAGTTGTTAATTATACTTTATATATTTTAAATATTTATTGTGAGAATCAACAAACAATATGTACTTGATAACTCATTAAGGATACTGATAACCTTAAGGTACTGTAACAACTCTTCAGTTTGAAAGGAGAGAGAAAAATCCAATCGCAAGAAACAATTCTCTCTATTTTTATGCTAGCTAGCTAGTTAGCAATTTCACAAGAAGAGCATGATTCATGAAAAAGTACAAATATGTATATTAGCATAGGAATATTAAGAAAAGAGTGATAAGATTACGTAGCATTAAGCCCTCAAATGGTGGAATGCAATGCTAGCGGCATTTTTCAAAGTCAAAGAATCCTCTCTCTCTCTCTCCATCTAATGCTAGCGGCATCTTCCAAAGTAACTGAATTCTCTCTCTTTTTGTCTCTCAAAAAATGAAAGCATTGGATTGATCTGCTAGTGGTTGAGTTTCAAATTCAAATTTCTAACCCGTTATCTAAACCATTAAGGTTTGGTTTTGAGCCAATGGACCCAATCACCTAACCCAAATTGAATTTTCTAGTTTGGTTCAATTCATAATTTTTGAATTTTCATGTCAATTCAACCTAATAAACACCCTTAAGCATACATTGAACTAAGTGAGATAATGAGAAGTTATATGGAAAGAAACTACGAAGAATACAAGCAAGTAGGGTATTACATCGATACTCTTCTTTTTTTAATACTAGTATCTTGATTTGTTGTCAACCATTTATTAGTTGTTGATTATACTTTATATGTTTTAAACATTTGAGTTAAGAATCAACAAACAATATATACTTGACAACTCATTAAGGATACTAATATCCTTAAGGTATCGCAACAACTCCAAGTATTAAAGGATATAGTTGACAAAAAAAAGTAAGAAAAATCCAATGACAAGAAACAATTATCTCTATCTTTGTGCTAGCAAGCTAGCTAGCAATTTCACAAGAAGAACATTAACCATGAAAAAGTACAAATATGCATACATACATACATACATACATATATATATATATATATATATATATATATATATATATATATATATAAAGAGGAGAGTGGTAAGCCTAAGTAACACTAAGCTCTCAAATGGCGGAATTAAATGCTACCGATATCTTTCAAAGTCACAGAATTCTCTCTCTTCTTTCTCTCTCTCTCACTGATGCTAGCGGCATCTTCCAAAGTCACAGAATCCCCTCTCTTACTCATGATGAATCTCTCTCTAGTGAAGAGTATTCCACGATAGTCATCTTTGCTGACCACCAATACAAACAAAAAATCAAGGCTTCGCCTGGGGGGAGGCACCATGCACCAAACAGTAGCAATCTCAAAATCCTAATACTTTGTATTCCAATTCCTAATCAAAATTACCATACACATTTGTTACCTTATTACATTCAATACTTAACAGTGAAGAAGAAGATGACGAAGACAGGACAACTCTAAGCCATGAATCTATGTAACATAGTTCAAATTTTTTTTGGAAAAATATCAAAATGCACTTAAGTTCTTGCCAAATCAGAATGCTAAGCCATGTTGGTCCTGGTGGGCTTGTCGTCGAAGAACCTTTGCATAATCACACTTGGCACTACATGGTTAAGCAACACTACTTGTGTCTTATTCTTATTAGAGTATTGATGGGTTTTCCTCCCAAAGATTAGGCCATTTATTATAATTGATGTTTGTAATTGATATTCTCCTTTAATCTTGTAGATTCTATTTTCAAATTATAATTATCTCTTGTATCTTGTATATATATACTCTGTCATTGTCAATTGTAACTACTAGAATACAAAACCATTCTTTAATATCTCTTTATATAGTATCAGAAGACCTTTAGCTTAACAGCTTCATCGATCCTCCTTTATGGATTTTGAGACATCTACCAATACCACCCAACCTCATCTACCCCCCCTATTTCTTCCATAAATCCTAAAGGTCTCGTATAGTTTAATGACATTTCTCTTCCTATTAAATTTACTGGCATTAATTACCTTGTGTGGCAGAAGCAACTTCAATATCTTATTGTTGGCCATGATTTGGGTGGTTGTGTCAATGGCACCATGCCATATCCTCCTATTGCTATTGGTTATGGTGCTGAGCTAACTCGAATCCAACGTACTCATATTGGGTTCGAATATATAAACTTCTATTTTTAGCCCTCCTTGGTTCGTGCAAAGCAAATTCTCGTGTAGTAATGTCCTTTGCTGAGACTTCGGCTACTACCTAGGTTAAACTTCAACGTGCCTATACCAACTAGTCTCGTTCTAGAATTATGTCTCTCAAAGAGTGTCTCAGTTCTCAAACCAAGGGTTCCTCCTCTATCACTAAATATTTGTGCTCTATTAAGAGCATCACTGATTAAATTGTTCTTATTGGCCATCCCTTGGACGATCTTTATCTCAGTATTTATGCTCCAAATGGATTGGGACCTAACTTTCGTGAATTCACAGCCTCCATACGCATTAAGGACACCCCAATTTCATTTGATGACTTATTTGATAAACTGGTTGATTTTGAATATTTTCTTTAGCGTGAAGAAAACTTCTTTATCAATGCTTCAACTACTGCTCATTATGCTCATCACACCAGCCACCCCTCTTCCAAAGGAAAAATCTCCATGGTTCACTCCTTCCTACTCCAGGCACTCAACCCAAGAAGTCAAGCTTCACTTCTGCCTTGTTCTTCTTCCAGTTTTGTGACAAGCGCGATCACACCACCAAAACTTGTTTCTAGATCAAAGGGTTCATTCCTAAGCAGCCTTCTCCTTTTGCCAACATGGTCACCACCCAAAGTTTGCCCGAGCCAACCTGGCCACTAGACTCTGGGGCATGACACCACATTATTAATGACTTCAACAATCTCTCCATCAAAGGGGAGTACGAGGGTAATGATTACTTCACAGTAGCTAATGGTACTGGCCTTCTTATCTCTTATTTGGGCTCCACCTCCCTCTTTACCTCCTCTACCTCATTAAAATTATCCAATATGTTATGTGTTTCTTTTTCACTCATAACTTACTTTTAGTCTCCTAATTATGCAATCATGACGTCTCTATTGAATTTTTTCCTTTGCACTTTGAGGTCAAGTCATTATGCACGAGGGAGACACTGCTTCGCGGCATCATTGACCAACATATGTAGAAACTTTTATCTTCCATCACCTACATACAACCAATTGCAACTCATGTTCAACTTCAATCTTCCCTTCAACAATGGCACAACAGTCTTCGTTATCCTTCCCATCGCATTCTTCATCATCTTTTTCACTCTTCTAATTTACCAATTTCTTCTACAAAGTGTGTTGATTGTACTCCATGCTTTTCATTTTCTAGTTCCAATTTGACTAGCATTTCACCATTGGAAATCGTGTATTTAGATGTTTGGGGTCTTGCTCCCTTGGAATCAATTGATGGGTTTAGTTATTATGTTATTTTTATTGATCATTTCTTGAAATATGTTTGACTTTATCCCCTTAAATTTAAATTTGATGTTTCTCACATATTTTTTTACATTCAAATCTCTTGTTAAAAATTAGTTCAATCATAAAATTAAGACCTTATACACTGATAATAGGGGCAAATTCATTAAATTAAAATCAACTCTTCAATCTCATGGCACTTCTCACCTAACCACTCCATCTCGTACACCTAAACATAATGGCATTTCTGAATGCAAACACTAACCATTCCATCTCATACACCTAAATACAATGGCATTTCTGAATGCAAACACATACACTTATTTGAAATTAAGCGCTGCCTTTTCAATCACATGTCTCTCCCTCATTCCTTTATGTCTAGTGCTCTCCAAACTGCTACTTATCTTATCAATTGTCTCCCTACTCCTGTCCTCAAAATGAAAAGTCCATTCCATATTTTATTTCACTCTAAGCCTCATTACTCAAAACTTAAAACCTTTGGTTGTTTATGCTTCCCTTGGCTTAAACCTTATGTCACTAACAAACTTCAACCCAATCTCATCCATGTGTCTTTCTTAGGAATAGCTTATCTCAAAGTGCCTACCTTTGCTATAATCCAAACACAAGAAAAATTCTTGTATCCCGCCATGTTCAGTTTGTCGAGCACATGTTTCCATTTAGTAATTCCAACTCCAATTCCTCTTCTCCATCACATGATATGCTTACTAATTCAAAGTCCAAAACTTTTTTTTCCTTGCTCATCAAATCTGTCTCTCATTCCCTTGTGTCTCTATCAACTACATTAAATAAGTCCACAATTTCGTCTTCCCTTAATTCCAATTGTTTAGTGTCAACTCCTTCTATTTTGATTCCCTTAAATCCCTCATCCGTACCATTCAATCCCAATAGCTCCTTAGAATCAATTCCACTAAATCCTGCTCCACTATCTCTATATTCTCTTTCCCCAATTTCCACCAATAACAATTCCCTATCTCTTTCTCAATCTTGTCCACATCCAGCTGGCTCGTGCCACCCGCATATTTTCTACTCCTATCTCACCTATCAATATTCCATCCCATGCACTTACTTCTTGCTCCCATTCAATCATAGACAATTAAACACCTGCACCTATTTCACATCAATCCATAATTGATAGTACCTTCTTTCCTTCACTCCAAGTCCCGACGTTACAACCTCTTGCCACCTCACTCAACCAGCATCAACTCTATTATTCTACCAATTAAGCTACTGATGCAACACAATCCACCAATCCAACTGCCGCAGTAGTACACTCCTCTTATGTGCTACTTACAAGATCCCCTCTCCCTATAAGACCATTCCTCCATCTCACCCCATGATCACCAAATCAAAAGCAGGTATATTTAAACCTAGACAACTTTTTCATGTCACTAAATATCCTCTCCCTTCTTCGGTGGAACCCATTTGTGTATCTTAGGCTATCAAATCTCTTGAGTGGAAGGAGGCTTTGCTGAGTTCAATGATCTCATTAACAATGCGACTTGGGATCTGGTACCCCTAAACTCATTACAATGTCATTAGGAATAAATGGGTGTTTCATCTGAAGCGCAATCTGGATGGCTTTATTGCCCAGTACAAAGCCAGATTGATAACTTAGGGTTTTCATCAATGCCCAGGCATAGATGTTCAAGACATTTTTAACCAGTTATCAAATCACATACAATCAAACTAGTGCCCTGCCTAGCTCTCTCCCATGGATAGTCCCTAAGCCAAATAGATGTTAACAATGTGTTCCTTCATGGAACCATCTCAAAAGATGTATATATGGAACAACTTGCTGGTTTCATTCATCCTAATTTCCCAACTCATGTGTGTAAACTCTAACAGACAGTCTTTGAAGCAGTTTTTACTATCCCATGGTTTCATTAATTCCTGCCCTGACACGTTCTTATTCATTTATAAAAATGGCTATATCATAGCATATTTTCTTGTCTACATTGATGATTTACTGTTAATAAGCAATAACAGGTCCTTCTTAAGGAAGTTTTAGGATGCTCTCTCCAATCAATTCTCCTTCAAGGATCTTGGCACTCTGAAGCACTTTTCAGGCATCGAAATTGTACCCACCTCCAAAGGGTTATTTCTTTTTCAACATCACTATATTTACAACATATTGGAATAAACTACCATGCAAGGAGCCAAACCAATCAACACTCCCATGTTTATCAGCTGCATGCTTGTTGCTTCACCTGATGGCTACACCTGTGATGCAATTCTCTACCGCCAGCTGGTTGGTTGCTTGTAGTGTTTCTCTCTAACGTGTCTTGAGGTTGCATTTGCCATCAACAAGCTAGCTCAACATATGTAGGCTCCACAAGATACCCACCTACAAACTCTTAAACATGTCCTCTAATATCTCAAATCCACCATTGACTATGGGCTTCATCTTGTCAAGGACACTAATCTTGCTTTTATTTCCCTTTTGTGACTCTAATTGGGCATGTAACACGTCTGACAAAAAGTCAGCATCTGCTTACATTGCTTACCTAGGGTCCAATGCCATCTCTTAGGCTTGACGAAAACAAAAATCTTATTTCTCGATCCTCCACTGAATTTGAATATCGGACCATTGTCTCCATAATTGCTGAACTCCTTTGGCTACAACAAATTCTTCAAGAGCTTGGTGTTTCAATACTTGGGTCCCTTGTTATTTACTCTAATAACATTAGTGCCACCTACGTATGTGCCAATCTTGTTTTTCATTCAAGAATGAAACACATCTCTTTTGACTATTACTTTGTTTGTGACTTAGTTGCAAGCAAAGCTCTCCATGATTCTCACATTGCCTTAAGTCACTGGCTTGCTGATTGGCTCACTAAGCCCCTCTCAGGTCCACAGCATCATTATCTACTATCCAAGATTGGTGTTGCTTCTGCCACTACCATCTTGCTAGGGCGTATCGGATAATTGACAAATTCTCCTCCTAAAGATTAGGCAATTTATTATGATTGATATTTGTAATTGATATTCTCCTTTAATGTTGCAAATTCAATTTTCAAATTGTAATTATCTCTTATATCATGTATATATAAACTTTGTACTATTCTTTTATATTTCCTTATAGTTCTATCATTCAACTATTCCATGCTATTGCTTTGTTTGCTTTTAATATTTTTTAAAATTTATTTTATGAATAGTTTTTTTTTTTTTGGTCATGGGGGAAGGAGAGTTTTTATCGTCCCAAACCAGGATTCGATATTGGGTGCAGGGCTTCAAGGCACTCTGCCTTTACCAACAATCCACAAGCTGATTACATTTTTATGAATCGTAAGTTAATCAGTTTGACCTATTTCCTATTACGAGTTAAGTTGGGCTTAGCCCACCACCAACCAAATTAGTTACCTCAGCCCACTTGATTTAGTGGTAGGTTTTAGCATATAAAAATAAATTTAAATATTTCAATTCCTTTAGATAATTATAGTAAAAAATTATGCATGGTGATATAGATTATAGAGTGTGAGTAGGCTAAGCTATACAGAACATAGGTCGATTCAAAAATATAATGAAATATATATATATATATATATATATATATATATATATTCTCTTTAAATACATACATCATGTAATAGTAGATATCACCTAAAAAAATTTATTTTTAATTAATGTAGAAGCTGACTTAAAAATATCTTTTGATTATATAAAAAATAATAAAATTAGAATGGCATGAGAATGGAAAAGGTTGGTGTTGGCCATTAGGAGGGTGACAGAGAATTGAAACGAATACGATGACAGAATCTGAATGAAATCACAAGCACGGCAACAGGCAAAGGCACAGGCGGCGCCGCTGTATCCTGTTTTGCTGTTTCACCTCCACCGTCCTTAACTCCCAGCCCCGTCGCATTCACTGTCTCCCACCCCCTCAACCAGTCCCTGACAACACTTGTCACTCCACGCAATTTATACTGTTTTCTTCTTTTAATTTTTTTTTATTCAATCAAATTTTTTTAAAACAAGAAAAATCAATTATTCTTTAACGTTTTATACCGAAAATATCACTGACAATTGAGATTGAAATTTTTTTCTTTTTGCGCTGTGAAAATGTATTGATGGAGAATTCTTGTTTCACGAAGAAGATACTTCATACTAGGCATGACATGGCATTGCATTAGAAAGAACAAACTGCATTTTTTTGTAAGTAATTCTGAAACTTTGTTTTTTGGTCATTAGTTTTAATTATATTTTTTTATTTTTAAATAAATATTTTTTCACGTTAATTTATTAATATTGTAGTTAATTTATTTAATTTATCCAATTAATTGTTAATTTATATTTAATAATTTATGTAATATTTGTATAACTTAAAAAATAGTATGTGTCAATTGTATAAGTATATGCATTTATTGTTATAATAATTATAATAGTCTTAGTTTTTTTAAAAGATAAATAAATTGCTTCAAAGACAATAAGAAGTCAAACCAGATACCTTACATAGATGAATTCTATGAATTGAATAAATTCACTTTAATATAATAGTATTATTTGAACCTAATAAACGTGTCTATTTAATTGATTAGAAGATCATAATGGTCATAATATACTATTAGGTTGAAAAACAGCAATTTAACTAAAAAAGTAAGATAAATAAAAGTAAAATACTCCTCGCAGTTGTCGTTAGCAAGTTTGGGACATCTATTATGCAGTTGATTATCTATTTTTTTTATATTGATATTTTGATAAGTTGATAAATATTTATTAGTAGCTCTCTACATTTTATAAGCTTTATTTAGACAATTCTTATGAAAATTAATAATTAATAAATATTTGAGAATTTTATAAAAAAATCGTTAATATAAAAAAAAATGAAGGTAACGTGAATAATTGGTTAAAAATAATAAGGTATGTGGTTACTTTCAAATGGATCAAATCTTGATTCTAGCCCGTAGGACTTCGAGAGAAAATAGTGAAAAGGAAGGTGAATTAAATTAGAGGGTGATGAATGTGACATCCTAGTATTATTGGCACAAGCAAGCAAGCATCGAGAATTTGAGATTCAGTGACACAGCATCCAAGCAAGCATGCATATAAGATATATGCAGCAGAAAGCCGGGATTCGACGCGTTGGTAAACCCACTCACACTAACTCACTCGGTGTCTTTCTTTTGAGGAGAAATTCTTTTGCTTTTTCACTCTGGGGAAAATAGTTTTCCTTTCTTAACCTGTGCTACGGCTTGGATGATATGTAACGAGGGAAATGGAAAGAGAATGTAAAATGAGGGAATAATATTTTTTTGTTTGAGAGTTTAAAAATAGGATTTTGCTAATATGCGCCTTAAGGTTAAGGGTACATGTTAAGAAATTAAAAATAAAAATTATTTAATAAAAAGTCTAAATATTTAATGTCTTAAAAATCTAAAATATTATTAATACTTTTTTTAAGTAATTATGATAATTTAATGAAAAATAATAAATTATATTTTTATTCTTTTATATGTGCCCCCGTAAAGCCATATATTAACAAAACCCTTAAAAATAAATAGAAAGAGAAAGTAACTAATGGATTTATTCCCCCACAATTTTACCTCAAATACCTAATTTTTGTTTCTCCTAAAACTTTGGTAGAATGGAAGAAACTAAAATTTTTTATAGGTAAATAATAAGTATTTGACGTCTTTACTTTTATTTTAAGTATCTTTGTTTGTTTTTTAATAAATTAAAAAGGCTATTTATAAAGTTAAAAGTTATAATAATTTTGTTTTATTCTTTTATAATTTAACTCTCAAACAATTGTAATAAAGTTATGTTTTGTTCCCTTATTAATCTTCTAAATAAGAAAAAAAATAACTTTATTTCATTCTCCATTCCCACTTATTTCTCTCATTGGAGTAAATTTTTTTTTTCTTTCATTAAGTCATGGCTAGTAGTAACAACTCTCGCCCATTTCTTGTAAGTCATGACTTACATGTAAATGTAGTTTTTCTTTTTTTTCATTTGCATACAAGGTGTGACTTACAACCACAACTTGCATGAACTTTACTGTTTTTTTTTTCTAATTAACGCATACTATACAGATATAAATTCTATTTGTAAAAATAATATAGTACATTTAAGAGTATTAGCTCATAGGTCATCCAGATTCAAATTAAAAAATTTTAAACTTATCTACATAACAATTTATTTGGCTCATCAAAATAACTAAAAACTATCTCAATCAAACTAGAAAAGTAAAACCGAAAGCAATCTCAACAAGTATCTATAAAATATATATTGGGTTGATTTTGCAATTCAATGAACCGTCAATACCAACAATAACATAAATAAGACAAGCAGGCATGCGCTTTTTCAAAAAAATTTAAAAACAATTTCTGAAATATTTTGGTGAACTCGTTCATGTGAATAAATTTAAGAACATATGATTATGATATGTGTTCATTAAAAAAAATTTAAGTTCATGCAAATTGTATGCAAATGGAAAAAAAATAAAAATAAAAACTACAGTTACATGTAAGACGTCGCCATGACATGAAATGGATAACTTAGTCAAAGAGAAATAAATTTCACCAATAAAAAATTATAATTTTAGATGTACACCAAGAAAGAAAATTATTTTTCCTTTTGTAGAGAATTAAAAAGCCAAATTCTTGAGTATAGTTATTCATGCATGTGTAGAATAAATTAATAAATAATTGATATATCAAGAAGGAAAATTATTTTTCCTTTTGAAGAGAATTAAAAAGCCAAATTCTTAAGTATAATTATTCATGCATGTGTAGAATAAATTAATAAATAATTGATAGATCATTTTATAAATATAAACTAATTTTAATATAAAAATTTATATAATTATTTAATACAATATGAAGATGTGGCACAAGATTTCTTTTCTTTTGAGAGATCATTTTAGTACTTTTTTAAATAGTAACATTTTATTTTTACTGTAATAATAAATGTTATTAGATAATATATATTGAACACAACTCAATACAAATAAAATTATTATTATTATTATTATTATTATTATTATTATTGATCCTTTCTCTTAGATATTATCTCATGATTTTGATATAATTACTATTCTCATATCTCACTTCTTTAAATTATTAATTATTTTTAATGAAAAATTTTAAAATTACTCTAAATAAAAATCTAAATCATTGTTGTCAACATTTTATTTCAAAACTAAAAACACTACCTATGAATGTTAGGTAAAATTTCAAATTCATAAAAGTACTACAATTTACACTTTCAAATGTTAAAATCCTTAAATTTCGGTTTTAATATATGATTTTATGTTTTTACATAATGTTACTAGGTTAAATTTTTTTTTATTGGTTTTAAACTTTTTATGGTTCAAGCTTCCTTCATTCTCTTTTAGTTTTGAATTTATGATTCACCAAAGTTCCAGCCCATTTGCTCGCCATTCACAGATTTGCCTTCTCTTATTTTAAATTTATTATTTCCAAAAGTCCAAACTCACTTACTCTCTTCTAATCCTAGCAATGAAGATGATGTAGAAGAGAATGAGAACTTAGATGATGAAAGTATAAACATCTTTAAATTTATTATTATTATTATTATTGTTGTTGTTGTTTATTTTTTTTTTGCATAATTTATTATATATTTATTAAGTTATGAAATTCATTATTTTAATACGTAAATTTGTGTTAGAATATTTATATATTAATATTTAGATATACATGCATTGTTTCTAAATGATATTTATGTAATATATAATATCTATGCTTTTATGCTTCAATTTTTTCTAACAGTTTTTACTTTTTAATGAAAACTCATTTTTAACATTTGAATAATCTAAAATATGAATAAATTTGTACATTTATTCACAAGAGTATAACTCAGTAGTAAATAAATTGGAGTTCTAGTTGATCAAATTTTACCTATAATATTAGATGTTCGAATTTTATTGAAAAAGTGAATACTTTATGTGGAGAGACATTCTAATATTCTGAATAAGAATATTTGATAAAAATAAAAGAATTGTGCGTCTCACAAGAATTACAATTAATTTTGATGTATTTATTAATTATTAATTATATTTTATAAATTTTAAATAATTAATAATAATTAATAATTTATTTAAAATATATATCCTAAAAAATTAGAATATAATGATAACTTTGTTTTCTTCTAAGTTGTAGGCTCTAATAACTTACTTTTGTTCATTCAATAAAAGCAAGATGCGGGGATAGAGAGGGAATTTTCGTTCTGCATTTCAGACCGAAATGGTGCAAAAGCAATGCTCGGTCCCTTCCAATCATTTAAGGCTAATAAAATTTTTAAAGGAGAATTTTGCCTCACGTGAGGGATGCATATTAAAATATAAATTGAAATATTTATAATTATTAATTAAAATTTAATAATTTAAAATTTAATAGAATATAAATACATAAATAATAAATAACTAAATTTATTTTTCTAAAGTGCTTTCATGGAATCATATCCCTTTTTTTGTTTATCCTCGTGGGATCAAATCCTTAAAAAGTGAAGTCTTGAAAATAACTAATTTTTTTTTTATTTTTCTAGCCAGCCCATTAAGCCTTTTCCTAAAGAAAAGTCATTACCCATCTTTCATGGGCTAGTACTTAGCCCAACCATAACCTTTTGCATTTGATCCAACCACCTTTATAAAATTTTGACGAAAAGCGTCACTCATGTTTCAACGCAGGTTCTTTCCTCTTCGTAGGAGTTTCCCCTTCCTCGCTTTAGGAATCAACCCCTCCTCTCAATAGGAGATTCTAGTTTTTTTCCAGCACTCCTGTAATATTTCTTCAACCAACCAATTGCACTAACACCATTGAACCTTGACACCTTAAGTTTATTCGTGCCATGGCTTCCCGTTGGGAGATATCGACAAGGGAAGATACAGCAAATGAGCCAAAGGAGTACTAGGAGGTGGGTGATACAATCTTTTTGGAGGCCAATAAAGAAGAAGCAAACAAAAGTGCATGGAGAACACTGATGGGCAAAATCATTGCTGAAAAGGAGCTACACGAAAAAACATTAACAACCATGATAAGGAAGGAATGGGGTGACCCCAAAGGATTAGTGATCAGGGAAATGGGGAAGAACAAGTTCATGTTTACTTTCCAAGATGAGTAGACACCAAAGGAGATTATCAATGGTAGCCCGTGGGATGTAATGGGATACTTATTTTGTCTACAATACAAGGAACCTAAGGTAACGATATTTGAAGTTGATTTTGACTACTCTCCTTATTCGGTCCAGATACATGGCCTTCCTTTAGAAATGATAAACACAAAAACACAGCTAAAATTGGGGAAAGGATAGGAGAAGTGATTGAAGTTGAAAACCCGTATGTGGATGGTCAACTTATAAAGGGATTCATGAGAATCTGGGTCAATGTTGATGTAAAGAAGCCATTCCCAACTAGGTTGTAGATACCAAGAAAAGAACTTCCAAAAGTCTGGGTTATTCTCAAATATGAAAGGCTCCAAGATTACTGCTACAAGTGTGGGAACTTAGGCCATGACCAGAAGGGGTATATTGAGAAAAAAGTTATGTCAACCTTGGACCCCTTAGCTCCAAAGTATGGCCCTGAACTTGGAATTCTAGCAGCAAGATCAATGGCTAGCATCATCATGGAGAACTCACACAAGGAGGACAAGCTAGGAACTCAGGATCAGAAAGGGGAGACGCGTGAAGAAAATGTTTGGAAGGAGGCACGTGGCTCTGCAAAAGGGGACAATGTAGGAAACAATGTGACCTATGCTATATACCAAATGGCTATAATTGACAAAAGGCAGGTGGACAAGATTGAACAAGCAAAAGGAGGTTAGATTACAAGCAGCAGAAGAGGAAAGAAGTAGACTGAGCTCAACAATCGGGTGATATAGATTAACAAGATTAGGGGAACTACTAGGGAAAAAAGATCACAAATCATCTACCTCAAATAAAGGAGAGAGGAAGCTGGTAGCTCTAGTCAAATAAGCCCTACCTTAGTGTATCTTGAAACTGATAAAAGACAACCGGGCCTAGGCCCAATGAACATAGAAACGCTAGCCATTGAAAAAGAAGATATTGGGCTCCAAAACCCAATTGTCATTCTGGATGTACCAAGCCTAAAGGGAGTAAAGGAGAGACATCTAACTGGAGAGCAAATTGAAAGATGCAGGGCTGCTTTTTTTTTATCAATCAGATGGCCATTAAGCACAAATATGGCTTAAGAACAGGACTTGGAGGAGTCGTGCCATGTTAAGAAAACAAGAGGGGAGGAGTTTATGATCCAGCAAGACTTACAGAAAATGAAGTGGGGGATTAGAGGAGGCAAGAAGGATAAGGAGGAAACAGAAAATGTTTACTTTGTTGAATTTAAGCCAAAGAAGGAAAAAAGCTCATTGGGGGAAAAAAATTGAAGCATATAAGGGGTGGACAACTAGTTAGCAAAGGAGATTTGCAAAACTCTAACATTCAACAGGGGTAGAGAGGAAGAAGCCTAAAAAATTTCAAGACACTGGAAAGGGGATGGAGGAGGAACAAGAAGTAAGAAGCCGAAAAGTAAAAAGAGATGAAGAAATGGGAGAAGCTATAGAGAAAAAGGGCTACATTAATACTGAGGCTGAGGAGGCGGACCAAAACATGTCCCAAAAGAAGCCATGATTATATTAAGTTGGAATTGCTGCACGAGTGGCTTCATCCATGACGATGAGAGAATTGAAGCACCTTTGTAAAAATTATAAGCCTTTCATTTTGTATCTGATGGAAACGAAGGTGAAGGAAAGTAGAATAGAGTATCTTAAGAATGTACTATCTTTTGATTTCTACTACTGTAATGATGCAATAGGCCTATCAGGATGCTTGTGCTTGTTATGGAAAAAGAATGTGGAAATTGATGTTTATATGATGTGTCCTGATTTTATTCATGTCTCAATTAACTTGATTGGTGAGTCAAATGTTTGGGATTTAACCAATGTATATGGAAACCCGATTTTCCAATAGAGAAAGAAACTTTGGCAAGTTATTGCAGCCTTGAAAACTAATCAAAATACCCCATGTGCTATTTAGGTGATTTCAATGAGATCCTTTACTAGCATGAGAAGCAAGGGGCAAAGCCCCAAAGTTAGAACAAGATGGAGCTATTCAAGTGGTTCCTATATCAAACAGAGCTCATGGACTTATATAGTAAGGGCTGCAAGTTCACCTGGTGCAGTAATCATAGAGAGGGGATTATTATGAGAGAAAGAATTGATAGAGGAATAACAAACTGGCATTGAAGACAATTGTTCCCAAATGTAGAGCTAACAATAATTCCAGCAATAAACTTTGACCACTGCCCACTCATTCTCAACCTTAACCTTGACAAAAAAGGTAAAGGGAAGCGGTTTGTTTTCGAAGCATTTTGGGCTAACCATATTGAATGTGAAGACATTATTAAATAAGGTTGGAATAGAGTGGGGAATGAGGACAACCATTGGGAGTCAATTTTGAAGAAAATCAAGTCTGTCAAAAATGCATTGGAGAAGTGGAGCAAATCTACTTTCAAAAGTGCAGACAAGGAGATCAATAAACTAAAAAACAGATTAGCTATTATTCTTAATGATAATTGTGTAGAAGAAAAACTCAGGAGATCTAAAAACCAACTGAATGAGTTATGGAAACAGGAAGAAAAGTACTGGGGCCCAAGTTCTAGGCTCAAATGGATCAAGTGAGGAGATAGGAACACAAAGTTTTTTCATGCCATTACGGTTCAGAGAAAGGAGAGGAATAAAATTAGCAGAATCAAAGACTTAGAGGGGAGTGGATGGAAGGACAAGAAGAGGTGCTTAGAACAGCTAGGGACTACTTCATATCAATATACAGGGTTGACCAAACTAGGATTCAAGATCAATGTTTGCAAGATATACCAAGGTTGGTTACAGATGATATGAATGAAAGACTTTTAGCAAGTGTCACAAACCAGGAGATCAGGGAAGTAGTTTTTGGCCTTGGGTTGTTAAAAGCTTTATGACCAGATGGTTTAAATGGGCTTTTTTACTAACAAAATTGGGATACCATTCAAGAATATGTGAAGTTAGCGGTTAGATAATTCTTCAGAAATGGAAACCTTTCAAAAAAGGTTAATGTAACACACATAGTGCTGGTTCCAAAAGTTCCAATGCCGAAGGTCATCAACCAATTCCAACCCATCAGTTGTAATTTTCTGTATAAAATTATCTTTAAAATTATTACAAACAGGCTGAGGGGGATTATTGGGAAGCTTATTTCACATAATCAGAGTGCTTTCATTAAAGGGAGGCAAATCTAGGATAATATCTTGATAACTTAAGAGATGTTCCATTTCCTTAGAAGAAACAACAGGAAAAAGCAAGATTGCATGGCCATCAAGTTTGATATGAACAAAGCCCTTGATAGGCTTGAATGGAGCTTTATTGAAAAAGTCCTTTTGAAATTTGGTTTCACCCCACTTTGGACATTCATAGTCATGCAGTGTATCACAACATTAACGTATAAGATAAAATTAAATGGGCACTTAAGTGGAAACATCTCTCTAGAGAGGGGGCTCAGGCAAAGGGATCCGCTTTCACCTTTTCTGTTCATTTTCGCAGTAGAAGCTGTATCCTCCATGCTAAACAAGGCGCTTCTTGAAGGTAGAGTGATAGGTCTTAAACTAGCCAGAAATTCTCCCCCTATATCCCACATGTTGTTCGCAGATGACTCCATCTTTTTTACTAAGGCATCTATAGAGGAGACATAACAGTTGCAGCAAATACTATATATTTATTCAATGGCATCAGGCCAAATAATTAATACGAAAAAATTAGGCATAATCTTCAGCAAAGGAGCTAACCCATAAAAGAAAGTCCGTATAGCCTATATTTTAAGCATGCAAGATTCGAACAACCTGGGGAAATACCTTGGCATCCTAGCTGAATGGGGGAGGAACAAATGTAGAGCCTTGGCATGGATAAAGGAAAGAAATCTCAATAAGCTTGAAGGTTGGAAGGGGAAATTACTTAACCAAACAGGAAAAGAGACTCTCATTAAAGCTGTGGTCCAAGTTATCCCCACTTAAAGAATGTCTCTAATCTAATTTCCTAAGTCTTTTTGCAAGGAAATATGTGCAAGAGTTGCCAAATTCTGGTGGAACAGCACAAAGAAGGACAGAGGTATACATTGGAAAAGCTGGAACTTCCTCACACAACAAAAATAATGGAGGAATTGGCTTTAAGGATTTTGGCCCTATTAGCAAAACAAGCTTGGAGGATCTTGAAGAACCCAAATGCCCTTTAGGTTAGAATTCTTAAGAGTATATAGCATCTCTTAGATGGAAAGAGGAAAAGACACTCCTCATGGTATTGGAATAGCATTATGCATGGAAAGCTCTTTCTTAAAAGGAATGGCAGATGGTTAGTTGGCAATGGCAAATCTATTCAAGTCTAGAAGGACAACTGGCTGGGAGAAGAGAAAACAAAAAGTATGAAGAATATGTAGGACAACCTGAGACTGGAATTTTTCCTAAAAAATAACAGTAGCAGCTGGAGTATAGCAAAGTTGAAGGAGTCCCTGCGAGCTTCTCAAGCTATTAAAGCATTGTAGATTCCACTAAAGTGAATGGAAGGAGAAGATGAATTTAGTTGGCCAAGGAATAGATTCAGATAATTCACTGTCTTGTCAGGATACAAGATAACAAAATAAGAGGAAGGAACTCCCACAGTAGGTACCTGCTCTTTTCTTATAATATCCCAAAAGACATTTGGATGACTATATGGTCATTGATGATCCTTAACAAAATTAAAGTTTTCATTTGGAAATGCATGCACAATGTTGTTCTAGTTAGGCCTAACATAGTCAGGAAATAGATAATTAAAGATTCCTTCTGCCCAATTTGCAAAAAAGCTCCAAAAACCATAAAACATACCCTTTTTCTTTGCCCTTGAACCAAGGCAGTTTGGTTTGGATCCTAAATCCAACTTGTCCCATAGAAGAAAAGATCTCTAGATTGGATGATTGGTTATGGAAAAAACTCCAAGCTCTCCAACAACATAAAGATTTCATGGAAGAAGGAGTTGCTTTGATTTGTTGCTTGATGTGGAGTATATAGAAGGCAAGGAACAAGTTGTGCTTTGAAGAAGTGAACCCCAATCCTGTTCTCACCATCATCAATGCCTCAAAAATCTAAAATGAATTCATGTTAGCACACAATGAAGCCAAAAACCAAAGATCCAATCAAGCAGATGACACAGCACAGACTATTACAAGATAGAAACCTCCACCAACTAAATTTATAAAATTCAATGCGGATGCTGCCTTTAATTTCACGAGTGGGGTAGGGTGCAATGGCAGTGGTAGAGAGGAATAAGCGGGGTGAGTTGGTCTCTGGAGGAACAAAAAGAGTTCCAGCAGGATCAAGCTTAATAGCTGAAGCCTTGGCAATGAGGGAAGCTGGGATAATTGCAAATGGACTAGGAATTCCAAAATTACTGATTGAATCTGATTGTAAGGAGGTGATGGAAATGTGTAGAGGGGGTTTAGGAAACTGGGAGATTAAAGCAGTCACGGAGGACATTCAGCAAATTTATAGCAGCTAGCATATATCCAGGAAAGGTTTTCTTTGGTCAGGAAGGGATAGCAACATTGTGGTTCACGAGATTGCAAAATCTGCTCAAAGTGGCTCTTTACTGCCAAATTGGACTTGGAATCCCCCTACAGTGAGCAAGCCAGCCTTGCTCAAAGATAGAGAAGGACTGCTAGCCTAGACCACTGTTTTTTTTTTCACTGTCTTTTCCCTGCTTTGCATACTTGTGTGTACTGTCTTATCTGTGGTGTATTACGGGTTTGTTGGTGTTTGGATCTTGGGCCTCTAGGCCTTTTAATCTCATCATTGTTGACCCAAAAAAAAAAGATTCCAACACATGTTTAACTTAATTTGATTTTTACATAAAATATTTTTTCATTAAAAATTATCTTAACAATATTTTGATCATAAACTTTTATCAACATAAAATAAATTGATCTAAATACACATCACATCAACTAACGTCTTGAGTGATACTGTCATGTTATTCAATCCATATTTTATAAATTAATTAATTATAATTTTATTATAATTACAATTTATTTAGTTAAATAAAAATATTGTTGTGAAAAATTAAAAAGATATTGTAATTGTAAAATATAATTATAAAAAAATGTATGTGTTTTTTAGACCAAAAGGCAAATTCCCTTTATAATAGTAAACAATGATAATTGCTTTGTGTTTAAGAACTCTAAACCAAGTGAAATCAAGTTTCTTTAAAAATATATGTCTTGAAACTGAAACCAACTCAAACCACTTCCTTGAACATTCCATCACCAGGTCTTATATTTTATTTATAACAAAATAAAATAGTAATTATTTTATTTTGTCAATAATAGATATTGCCTTCATCAAGCTTGAATAACATGGGATTAGAAAATGATTGCAGAGCGAACCTAACAGTAATGCGAATGTGTTAGTGTAGAAAAAACAAATGTAACTTTGTGGACGAAAGGAAATTCACACTTCCATTATTATCCTAATTAGATAAGCCTCGCACAATGAAAGCTCTCGAAAGGAGGAAACTATGCCTTTAGGTGTGGGTCTTTGATGTATTAAAGAAAGCCTTAAAAAATGGAACAAGATGACAAATTGAAACCAGGAACTCAAGCTTGCATTAATCGACTTCAATGAAGTAAAAGTATATGAATGGAAATTGAAGTACATGAATGGAAATTGAAGTACAATGATCCCAAACACAAATAAATGACTGGAAATGGACAGATTACATAAAATAAAGCTAGAAATGACAATGAAGCTGTGATAAAGTAAAGGAAAGCTGATAAAATGAACTGCTGAAATAAAGAAAGCAAGTAAAATATGACAAAAGTAAAGGTAAATGATGATAAAATGATAAAATTGAGATTGGTTGATGTTTATGATGTTGGGGCTCCTCCATCCATATTCAAATGTGCCTTTTATTACTCTGAAGTTGAGAAAAACCACCATTCTTCCACTCTTATAGGTTAGAGGTAGTGGGAACCTCCATCACCCATATTTCTAGGAGTTGTGGCATGATCCTCTAACTTTCATCTTCTGCTCCAAATCATGACTATGTCAAAGAACTTTCTTTTAGTTATTTATTGGCCAAAGCCTATTAAAACTTACTAACATCTCTTTGAGCCATCTCTTATACTTGGTCCAGCTAGTCCATAACCTTGTTTGACTTTGTCCATGAACCATCTACCCAAACGTAATAATTTTGGAGTTCTAAACTCACTTCCCATGTTTTTAGCAACTGTAGCCTTATCCATTACTACCCATGCTCTAGTTTAGCTTGAGACTTGGTTAAACTAATTTTTTTTCCCTATTTATTCGGTCGAAGCCCACCCAAACTAACTAATTTCATTCTGGGCCATTGTATATGGACAAATTGACTAGCGTATACTGTTAATTACATTTTCCTATGCCTCATCAGCCTAGATCCAAATATTTTTGGGTTCCAACAATGCCCCTGCATTAGTTGTTGGTTGATGATTCAAATTGGCCAATGGCTAATGTTCCCAGAACCCAAAAATTGGCGGTTGCACTAGGTGTGTAAAAGAATTTACAAGCAGTTGGGGCATAATTGAGTTTCCCATTCTTGCCCAAATCTATGGAGCAAGATGAATTATGTTGAACTCTGAAATATCAGCTTGGACCAGTCATTAGAGCTTAGTAAAGAGGTTTTAGAACTTCTATCCAAATTCTCGACAAAGTTTAATCACTTATAGTTGAAGCACAAGCTTGCCTTTAACCAAGAAGAGGTAGTCGAGAAGGAGCTTCAACAGCTTCATAAACTCTCTAGCAAAAGAGGCCATTGTGCAGCGATACTTAAAAGATTGAAACTATGGATCAAGCTTTCCAAAACCAGATAGCAAGGTAGTTTGCCACGAAACGACGAGAGATTGAGTGTCTGTAGGCCGAAGTAAAGCTACTAGATAACTAGACCATTTTATCAATTTGCTCTGCAAAGCTGGTCTTCATATCTGTTAGTAATCGATTAAGGTAATAGATGGCTTTCTCAATGCCATCTTTTGCGTCTTGGGCAAGAAAAGCCCTTATTGTGTTCTCTGCAGTTGATATATACAGCTTCAGTGGCCTTTCATTAAACAGCGGCACCAAGACTGGTGGCCGAACCAAACACTGCTTAATATTCTCAAAGGCCTACTTTTACTCTTTGACCCACATGAATTGGTTGTTGCTTTTCAGCTTCAACAACCTGGAAAAAGCCTATAGCTTATTAGAGGAGTTGGTTATAAATCTTCTAATGAAATTTATTTTGCCAATGAGGCTTTGTCACTCTTTTGTTTGTTGTGGGCCAAGCATCCAGAATTGCTTTAACTTTATTTTTATCAACCTTAATTTCTTGTTGCGCACAAGGAAACCTAAAAAATTTCCAGCTGAGATGCCGAAAGCATACTTCACAGGTTGGCCAGATGTTGATCTTTGCTTCTGGGCTTCACAACCACGTTATCTATATAAACTTCTATGATGTCACCGGTTAGGTCATGGAATATGGTATTCATGGCTCATTGGTACATGACTTTGGCGTTCTTTAGCCCAAATGGCATGACTATCTGTTTGAATGTGTAAATGGCCCCCGGGCATTAGAATGCTATTCTTGATACATCAGCTTCAGCTATGTAGATCTGGTTATAGCTAGAATAGCCGTTCATAAGTGAAAAAATTTCATGGGAAAAAACAGCATCTACCAACATGTTTAAACATGCATAATGTACTCGTCCTTTGGCGTGACCATGTTAGAATACCTCAAGTCCACACATATACTTAGCTTCCTATTCTTCTTAATAACTTGGACGATGTTAGCTAACTATTCTGTATACCTAGCTGTTGTTATGAAGCAAGCTTGTAAAGGTTTCTTAACTTCTTCTTTGATCTTTGGTATAAGCTCCAGAGCAAACCTGCGTGCGGCCTATTAGAAAGGTTCAACACCATCCTTTAAAGGAAGACGATGTTTCACCAAGTTTCTTAAGAAGCCAGGTATTTCATGATAGTCCCATACGAAACAATCTTTGTATTCCTGGAGCAAATTGATTAGCTTTTTCCTCATCTCCTCGTCTAGCAAACCACTTAGCTTATTAGTGTGTTTCTGAGCTCATCGGTTGTTCCCAAATTCAATTCAATCAAAGGGTCCTGTGTTTCCATAATTTTCACATCTTCCTTCCAAAGATATTATATGAAAAGTGTCTCACTGATCTTTGCTACTTTTGGTATAGTCGATGTCACCTTGCTTTTAACTATGTAAGTGACTAGCCTGGTCTACAAATTTCTAACTGCTTCCATTCAAATTGGTAATTAAGCCGATGGGTCGGTCTTATGTTTCACTTGAAACCTTCCTTGGTCCAGAGGATGGAGTTGTCATCTCTAAGGGGTTCATCCATCAATCCTGAGATAGGTGTGATATGAGGTGAGCAATATTACGTTGTAGCCATTCCCACCTCGGCAACAAATGGCTTGTCATAAGCTTTCACATCCTCTGCTTCTTCTCTATTCCAATAGATCAGCACTTGATGTGACGATCAAGGGATACGTTGATTGACATAAATCCAATCTCTGCTTAAGAGCAAAGTGTAAACGGCTTTGGAATCCACCACAAAGGAAGCAGTGGTTATAGTTCTGCTCCCCACCATCAGATACCTTTCGCTGCTGTGGCTCCACCTGTAAATTTGGTCATTTGCATATTAGTAGCTACCAAATCAGCTTCTGTCCTCCCTAGCTTCTTTAACGTAGACATCAGCATAATGTTAAGGGCGGCACCATTGTCTATGAAGACTCTGGATATGGGCCTACCACTGACATATGCCTTGATATATAGCAGCTTGAGGTGTCTAGCCATGGCCTTCTTTAGCTTTTCAAACACAGCTATAGCTACTTGCTTTAGATATTCATTTATGGATAAAGAAGCCTATTTAGCTTTTGGGGCCAGAACATTTCATTCTAAGCCATTCATTGAGTTATCTTTAGCAGAGAAATCGACTAAGAGCATGTCAATCATGCAAACAGCCAACAGTTCATCCAAGAGCCTGTCTAGGTTTGACTCGTTGCCAAGTTCCACGGATTCTGCTTTGTTTTCCAGCAACTCCTGAAGTAGCTCCTTTTTTGTTACCGGATTTTAGCTTGCTTTTCTTTTGTGAGGCTTTAAAGTTAACTTTATTGCATATGGTGTCCTTGATGTCTACTTCCTTTGCTCTATATTGCATTAATAGTCTCCTTGTAGCAAGGATTAAGACAACTTCACATTTGCTGACTCCAGCTTTCATGTTTAAAGTGACATCTCTTTCTTCCCAGCTAGGTGTCTTCTTTTGCTCCATATCTAAAGTGACGTCTTTCAACCTAACGAGGTTTTATCTTTGCTTCGGCTAGCATTTGGTATATTTTTGCCCTCTTCTTGATTACTTTCTTACATTGCCACCTGTGCTTCTGTGTGTTGGTCATCACTACTTCTGGTTTCCTAAGTCTATTGGTTTTGTGTGCCTTTGGATAGTAGTTTATATGCCACCTGTTCACCTCAAAATTTGCTTTAGGCTTCACCATCCTTAGGGCCTTTTTTGAAATCAATAAAATCTGCAGCCAAGATCTTCCATCGGCTAAGGCATATTCCTATGCCTACCTTTTAAAAAAGCAGCAATCATCAAAGTGGCATTAAAGGGCTAAAGGCCAAACCTGTCAAAGACGCTTCTCCTTCCTTCTTGCCTTCATGGCTGCTCACTTGCTGGCCCGAGCCCTTGGGCACCCATGTCAACCTTGCTTTAGCACTAACTCGCACTGGTGGCTTCTTACTCTCAGCTTCAAAAATAGTAATAATGTTTATGGCTACCTATCTTGGGAATGAATCTGTATCAATTTTCATTTTCAACGCTCCCTTATCGGTTAACTTTAATCTTTCTTCTTTAAGGGATTTTTGGATTGCGTTTATGAAAACTATGCAGTTGTTAGTGTAGTGGCTGTAAGAGTTAGACCACTTATAGTACTTCGTACCCTTGATATCCTTAACTTTAGGAATGAAATACCCTTCAAGTAGCTGAATCTACTTATCCTTGAGGAGAAAGTCAAAAATCTGGTCATCTTTGCTGATATCGAACAGGTATTCTTCTTTAGCTTCAGTCGATTCTTTCTCCTTAGCTTTAAAGGCTCTCAAAGCAAGGCAAGTGTAGGCTGAGCCTTTCTAGATTTCCATGAAGCTGATTTTACTATCCTTGTCGGCCATGAACTCTTCATCATCCTTAGAGGACCTCTTCCTCTCCTCAGCCTTGATCCAAGTTTTGTAACGAATTGCTCTAGAAGCTAGCTGTGGCAAATTTGCAAAGTCAATTAAGATCAACCTTTCTTTTAAAAAGTCTAACATACCTTCAATAACTAGCTTCCTGTATTCGGACTTAAGCAAGGGAGGCTAGCATTAGGATTTAGCTTTCTTGAGACGGTCGAGGTACTCAGCCACATGTTCTATCAGCTTCTGCTTGATCATTTTTAGATCGGCTATAGAAAACTCTTGATGAGTCTTATAGAAATAGTCATGGAGCAGTCGCTCCATCTCATTCAACTCTACACCAATCCTTGCAGTAAGTTCGTATACCATCTATGAGCCGTTTTAGGGACAATGGGAAAGCTACATTTGACAAAAGTCATTCTGGCCTACCTCACTGCATTGAGCAATGAATCGACTGATGTGCTCCAGAGTGGTTTGTCCGTCATCCCTTAAAAATGTGGAGAATTATGAGAACTTATAGTCCATGGGCAAAGGTGCTATATAGTCAATCCATTCTAGGTACAGTTTCTTGTAAACTGGTCTCTCATTCATCTTTAAACCCACACCGAAATGTCTTTTGATTATATTGGCTGTCTGATTAAGGTATATATTCAAAGTAAGCCTTGCTTCAGGTGCAGAAGGAGGGTAATAAGGTACTTGGCAAGCCATATGTGGATGAGTTCTTGCATTTTCCCATGGTTGGGGCATAGCAAAAGGCATTGCACTTATATATGACTGAGTGGTAGGGTGATATGGCAAAAAAGTCTCAATTGCAAGTTTCCATACGAGTGATCGATTCCCTTCATAATTCCTTAAAGTTTTTGGCTCAGGAGCAGAGGCACCATTAGCATTTCCTAAAACAGACTATGGTCTATGGGCTATATGCACCTGACCATATTGCACCGGTGGCATAGCTAATCTTGACAAGGTTTGTACAAGGGGTCTTGTTTGTCATATTGGCATCTGTAAAGGTTGAGCACCAGCACTAGCGACCATCGACTACCATGGAGCTATCGTAGGGGTAGGTTATAGAAGGGCTGGCTATAGTTGACTATACTGTCGACATAGGATAAGCCGACGAAGTCGCAGCAAGATATGGATTTGCAAGAATTAAGGGTCCATATTGTAGGACCGTTCACGGGTTGGCATCTCTAGCCTCTTTGTCCTTTCTTTTTTGTATTTCCTTTGCAATGAGATGCCTTACCACTTCGGCTATTTAAGCCGCTATAAGGAGGACAATCTCACCCAAGCTCTAATCTATCTGATAGGGCATGAGTGCAAGGCTATCTGTCTATGACGCAGTACTGGTAATAGTCTCTAAGCCAGTAGTTGCAACTGTGGCTTGTGTTGTAATAACTATAACCTTAGCAACTGCTCTCAAGCCATTGGTCTGTGTCACAGTAGGTGTTTCCACTTGAGAAGTCATTATCGAAACAGTCATTGATTAGCTTGAACACTGATGCAAGTGATCAAAGAGCTTGATGAGTTCTAGAGCTCCTAGAGATTGCAGAGATCTTGAATCCAAGGTCCCACCGGGCATGCTAAAGATGTGTTGGTGTAAAAAAAGCAAATGTACCTTCGACAACAAAGGTAAATCCATATTTCCACTGTAGTACTAATTAGATGAGCCTTGCGCAATGGAGACTCTTAAAAGAGGGAAACTATGACTTTGGATGTGGGTCTTTAAGGTGCTAAAGAAAGCTCTAAAAAATGGAACAAGATGCCAAATTGAAACAATGAACTCAAGCTTGCATTAATCGGCTTCAATGAAGCAAAAGTACATGAATTGGAACTTGAAGTACAATGATCCAAAACATAAATAAATGATTAGAAATTGGCGAATTATAAAAAATAATGCTAGAAATGATAATGAAGCTGCGATAAAGTAAAGAAAAGCTAATAAAATGAACTATTGAACAAAAGAAAGCAAGTAAAATGTGACAAAAGTAAGCGTAAATGAAGATAAAATGATAACAATGAGATTGGCTGATGTCTGTGATGTTGGGGCTCCTCTTTTTGTCTTCAAATGTGCCGTTTATTATTCTTGAATTGAGAAAAATCGCCATTCTTCCACTTTTGCATGTTGGAGCTAGTAGGAACCTCCATCCCCGACGTTTCTAGGAGTTATGGCATAATCTTCAAACGTTAATCTTCAAAGGTTGAGCACCTGCACTAGCAACGACTACGATGGAGCTATCGTAGGCGTAGGTTATAGAAGGGTTGGCTATAGTTGACTATACTGTCGACATAGGATAAGCCGACGAAGTCACAGCAAGATATGGATTTGCAAGAATTAAGGGTCCTTATTGTAGGACCGTTCACGGGTTGGCATCTCTAGCCTCTTTGTCCTTTCTTTTTTGTATTTCCTTTGCAATGAGATGCCTTACCACTTCGGCTATTTAAGCCGCTATAAGGAGGACAATCTCACCCATGCTTTAATCTATCTGATAGTGCATGAGTGCAAAGCTATCTGTCTATGAAGCAGTACTGGTAATAGTCTCTAAGCCAGTAGTTGCAACTGTGGCTTGTGTTGTAATAACTATAACCTTAGCAACAGCCCTCAAGCCATTGGTCTGTGTCACAATAGGTGTTTCCACTTGAGAAGTCATTGTCGAAGCAGTCATTGATTAGCTTGAACATTGATGCAAGTGATCAAAGAGCTTGATGAGTTCTGGAACTCCTAGAGATTGCAGAGATCTTGAATCCAAGGTCCCACCGGGCGTGCTAAAGATGTGTTGGTGGAGAAAAAGCAAATGTACCTTCGACAACAGAGGTAAATCCATATTTCCACCGTAGTACTAATTAGATGAGCCTTGCGCAATGGAGACTCTGAAAAGAGGGAAACTATGACTTTGGATGTGGGTCTTTGAGGTGCTAAAGAAAGCTCTAAAAAATGGAACAAGATGCCAAAATTGAAACAATGAACTCAAGCTTGCATTAATCGGCTTCAATGAAGCAAAAGTACATGAATGGAACTTGAAGTACAATGATCCAAAACATAAATAAATGATTAGAAATTGGCGAATTATAAAAATAATGCTAGAAATGATAATGAAGCTGCGATAAAGTAAAGAAAAGCTAATAAAAATGAACTATTGAACAAAAGAAAGCAAGTAAAATGTGACAAAAGTAAGCGTAAATGAAGATAAAATGATAACAATGAGATTGGCTGATGTTTGTGATGTTGGGGATCCTCTTTTTGTCTTCAGATGTGCCGTTTATTATTATTGAATTGAGAAAAATCGCCATTCTTCCACTTTTGTACATTGGTGGTAGTAGGAACCTCCATCACCGACGTTTCTAGGAGTTATGGCATAATCTTCAAACGTTCATCTTCTACTCCAAATCATTACCAGATCAAAGAATCTTCTTTTAGTGATTTATTTGCCCTAAGCACATTAAACTTACTCACCTCTCTCGCCATCTCTTATGCTTGTTCCAGCCAACCCATAACCTTGTTTGACTTTGTCTATGGACCATATACCCAAACCTAATAATTTTAGGGTTCCAAACTTACTTCCCATGTTTTTAGGAGTTATAGCCTAATCCATTAGTGCCTATGCTCTTGTTTGGCTTGAAACTTGGACAAACTAATTTCCTTTCCCTGTTTATTGGGTTGAAGCCCATCTAAACTAGCTGATTTCATTCTGGACCATTGTATATGAACAAATTGACTAGCTCATACTGTCAACTCCATTTGCCTATGGCCCGTCGACCTAGACCCAAATATTTTTGGGTTTCAATAGAGCAAAAGCCATGGATTCCTCCAAAGGGAAAAGACAGCTCTGATACCATGAAAGGTATTCGGCTAGAGAATGTAAAGGAAGAAAGAGAAAAGCACAAAGGATCTCATGTTACTCTGTAAGAGCTTATAGCTAATGTATATATACAATGGTTACACGTGTATGGTACTATACTAGAAATATGGAAACCATAACTAACACCAAGCTATTACCGTTATACTATACTCTTTACATAACATCTATTTTTAAATTTAACTAAAATCTGTTATTTTTTATTTTGGCTATTTTTTAAAAATTAATACTTGATTGGTTTAAGTGATTTAATTAGTCATTTCAAAAGGTTTTGACTGATTTTGTCTGGTTTTGATCTGTCCAAACTTGTTTGACCATGAATTCAACTATAAGGCAAAACTATAATCAGCTGAGCGTCTAATTCATGGTTAACATTCCAGCCCGGTTCTGATAACACTAGTTGTAATCTTGAGTTTCAAAAATACTTGGATAATTAATCTTGGAAATATTGTATGTAACTACTAAAACCTTTCTAGTAATCTGTAACTTGATACAATTTCATTTAGAAAAGTTAAGTAACAATTGTTTTGGACACCGAAATGTCCTACACTCGAATTACCATAGTTACAATGAGACGGTATTAGGTTTATGGGTAGCTGAAGCCTTTGTATAATTCATAATCCGTGGTTTTGACTATGGTGAAATTGATTACCTTTAACCATAAATTGTCATGTTTCTTGTTTCTTGTGCTATGTAGAAAATGTCCAATTGCTCTTGGAATTATCTGGGGAGGAATGGAACCAAGTTTTCAAAACTAACTTAAAAGGTTCTTGACTTCCTGGTTGGTGTCAAAATATGTATGCATGCGCATGCGTAATGCATATCAAAATGGATCAATTGTTAATATTTCTTCAATTTCTGCTATAAATAGTGGGCTTTTGCCTAGAGGTGCTACCTATGCATCTTTGCAAGCAAGCCGAAATATGATGACAAAGGTAATATCAATGTTCTAAAAACCGGACCGGACCGCCGGTTCAACCGGTCCCTTTACCGGTTTGGCCGACTTCACCGAACCGGTAGGGTCAAAAACCGGTGAACCGGTTCCAAACCGGATGAACCGGTCAACCCGGTACCGGTCCATGCGATTAACGGTTCGGACCTATTTTTTTTTTGAACTAATCTTGAGTGAAACGACGTCATTTTGATTGCCTTTTTACAAAAAAAAAAAGAAAACGACGTAATTTTGGTTTGAAAAGTTGTAAGTACCAGAACACGAAGAAGACGAGCGAAACGACATCGCGTCATCGTTCACATTCAGCAGCAATGATGAAAACGCAAACCAAGATCTGAGCCTCAAGATCGTCGAGAAGGCCCTGTGGATGCGTGCGGCGAGGTTGGTCCCAAACAACGACGTATTGGGCGCCAACGGCAACGATGGCGATGTTGGTTCGCTTGCCTCGTCGGCCAGGCAACCCAAACTTGCAGTGGAGCGACGCGAACTGAGAAGGGGGCGAACAATCCGAACTGAGATGGGGGCGAAGCACGCGAAGTTTTTTTCACTTTTTTCAGCTTTTTGTGTTTTGCACAGTGCGGACCAAGAGACTCGACTTTGCTTGCAAGGAGAGAAGAGCATAGCGCCCCTTCGTCTTTGCCTTTGGGTTTTGGGAAAGAAAGAGACCGAAAGTGGGTGAGAAGTTTTCAAGTCATGATGATGGATTGATGCAATCACGGCAGGCCATAGCTTTTCTTTTACGCAAAGTTATGTTTTGTGTTTTTTAATATAATTATATTATTTTTATATCATAATTTTATATTATATTATTTTTTATAATAAAAAATTATATTTTATTATTATTAAAAATAAATATATAAAAAAATATTTTTATTAGTATATAAATAATTATATATATATAATTATATTTATATATAAATATAAATATATATTTAATTATATTCCGATTCGATTACGGTTCGACCATTGAACCTTAAATCAGTATCTCGACCGGTTTAATGACCGTTTCGGTTTTTAGAACCTTGGGTAATATTCTTTTATGTGCCATTTTTCTTAAAGCAAAGTAATCAACTTAAAAAACCATACTACCATATCTAATTTTCTATTTCTCTCTCTATCTTTGATATTTTTTCATTGGATTTCTTAATCATTTGACCTACCTTTATTAAGTAATGTGTTAAAGCAGGAAATGAAATGCATTAAATTAAGAAACACCTTTAGTAGTTTGTTGTATTGGGATGTTCAGTTATAAAGCATGATCGCTAATTATAAGGTTTGCCATAGAAAAACAAAGGAGTCAATATTCAGTATTCAGTATTCAGATGATAGCTGAAGTAGAAGTTAATCTTGCTTGGCTCCTTCTTTTGTTCTATCTCTATTGATAGCATATGATCTAGTGAATTTAAGTTTAGAATAGCCAAACTATGCAATCAAGGGTTGGAGGTAGCCTGTGCTTAGCACAACAAAAAATAAGGCTTGTGTTTGGGCAAGGAGTAAAATATTTCTTACCCTGTGCTATTTAATGGTAGCCATATCAGTTTTATGGGTTATTGTTGTGTTTAAAATACTTTATTTTAAGCATACAACAATTACTACCATTAAATGGTACAAAGTAAAATAAATGTCTTACTCCTTGAGCACCTAAGATTCTTTCTTTGGTTCCATAATAAGGTTAAAAGATGGCCCAATTAATGGCATCGGTACACATGCTGGCAGGCATACAAGGAATATAAATTTTAAGGGCAATTACACTAACTTCTTCTGAGGTTAGCGTTTATTACACCTGACACTTCTCTTGTTTAGGAAATTATATGCACATCTCTTACTTTATATAATGCTCTTGCACCCTATACCCTTCTTTCTTGGAGACATAATGCATACTTTCCTTATTTTATATATGATTCCTGCACCATTACCCTTTGTAAATAACAAAACAAAGGAAGCAAGTGTGATATCACAAACAAGAAGGGTGTTAGTGTAATAAGTACTAACCTTAGGGGAGGTATCCTTAAATTTTATTTAATCAATTTTTGGTATTATGCTAAAGCATCAGAGAAAATGGTGTGGAATTATGTTGTCAAAGGCATCATTACTGAATGCCACAATTGCTTACAATTTCAAAAATTGAAAGAACAAAATGACAATAAACAGAAAAATCTATTCCATGAACTATCTGTAGTTATATAGCTAAATTTAACTTGAAGGAACCGTGAGAAGGAGCAGTGTAGATTGCATGGAAACTAATTTTATGGGCTTTCTATTACATTGTTTAGACTTGAGAGTACACATTTGGTTCACCGTATAAAGAATGGATGGTATAATATAATTACTATTATATATCTTTATACAATGTTTGGACAAGACACTAGATAGTAACTTATTTAGTCAAAATAATTTTATTCTGCCTTGATTGTATAAGATAAAATAATTTAGCCCTTATCTGTTATATGGTTAAGTTAAATAAAATTATTTTGACTAGATATTATACTATTTAGTGTTCTAAACAAATATTAGATAAAGGTGAATAAAATTAATTATATTATACAATTTATCCTTTATAAAGTGTATCAAACGGGGCCTAAAGATAAAAAATACAGAAGAAAAGAAGCCTAAGAAACCCAGCTGTAATTAGTTAGTACGAGAACTTGCGTTTGGAGACATGCCAAATTTTTGTTGGCTTTTCACCCACCTCTACAGAAGAATTATTCCTTTGTATTAACGTTGAGGAGTTGGGAGTGGAAACTGAGTGAGAGAGGAATAATTTCGTAATATTTTTACTATATAAGCTAAAGAATGGAAGCTTTCACGTTGCTTCCGAATTACCATTCCTAGGACATCTTCATTATCTTTGTTTTCTAATTTTTCTATATGCAACGAAAATGTTCAATTTGCTCTTTCGATACCCTTTCACAAAATTAGAAGCTTGTTAGAATTTATTGATTCTGTTCATAGTGATTAAACAAAGGCATATCGATACCATTAAGTTATGTGATCATATTTGACAGGTCATGACCATGGAATTGAGGGTACACAAATCACAGTGAATTCCATATTACTTGGACTTTTCAAATCTGAAATCACTGAAAAATTAATGCAAAAAGATTGGCTGAAAAATGTGGCCATGAAAACAGTACCGTTGAGAACATATGGCACTTTGGATCCAGCATTAACATCACTAACTCGTTACTTAATTCATGATTCTTCTAAATAAGTCTCGGGCAACATTTTTATTGCTGATTCTGGTAACAGCTTACCAGGTGTGGCTATTTTTTCCTCTCCATGAATATTGTGTACATTGTGCACTAGCCAAAAGCAACATTATTGAACTTGGTTTAGCATGTCTTTGAACCATGTAAGTTATGAACTTTCCTCTCTCTATGAATATAATGTGTGTACATTTACATAGAAAATATGACCTTTTTGTTCTTCTCCAAATGATCAAAAAGGAAAATGTGGCAGAGTTTGAGAGCACTTGAATTTTTAATTTTACGTCACTTGGGTAAGGTTTCCCTCATTTCAGCTTGTTGAATTCATGGTTTCTTTCAAAAGGTACCTCAATGCAAGGGAGTGGTTCTTCTCCTTATTATAGATCTTAAAATTGTCTAATTTATATACTTGATATGAGATTACCAACATAGCATTCTAGATGATCAGCAAAATAAACATAGCATTATAGATGAAATAGAATTGTAGTTGAGGGCTATACCAAAAGGTTAAAAAAAAAAAAAAAACAGAATGGTAGCTGAGGGTTTGTTTGATGAAGTTACGATGGCTGTAACGTGGCTTAACCCTTTCACAAAGGATACTCTCTGAGTTAAATGAATGAGGGTAAGGTATGAGAGAGTTTGCATAATAAAAGAAAACAAAGGGTTGGAGGTGCAATAGAGCGTGAACCCTAGTTAAATCAGTGGTTGGGAATTGAATTTTAGAATTGCAATCTCATCATCTGATAAGTGATAAATGCAAAAATGTAACTTTATTGAAATTAAGAGAATTAGCCCATAAAAAAATAAAAATTCTTGAAGTTAAACACCTGTTTGAGAGAAATAAAAATGTCCAAATTTGGATAAAAGTGTCTTGGGATGTATAGAAAGCTCATTTACGTTGAGAAAAATCTCAACCAAACATTCAAGATCTTATTGGGAGAATTGAAAGTACATAACATAATGATTCGGCCATGTGGTCATGTGAAATATTGATAAAATCTCAACCAAACATTAATAATGTCGATAAAAAACGTTAAATTGATAGCAAGGCGAGAGGCCATGTGGTCCATTTATTTATTTATTTTTCTAAAAAATATATAGTAAGGAATGATACTTTAAGACTACAATTAAAGACGTCAAGAATCTACATAAAGTAGTAATTAGGTTGTTCACCTTAATGCATGTTTGGTAAAACTTAATTTTTAAAAAAAATTGTTAATCCAAACATGCATTAGTATGCTAAAATGGCACTTCATTCCATTTTTATAAAATTACATTCTAGTTCATTTAAATAAATTCACTTAACAAAATCTTTACTAGCCATTTGAGATTCGGAATTGCTAGGAATGGGATGTATCCTTTGTTTTCTGTTTTTTTTTTTTTTTGGGCAACGAAATGGATGTATCCTTGAGAAGAGAAAAGTAGACGGGTCATTTCTCACATGCAAACTTCACTCAAGTGAAACCTATAACATCCTCTCTTTCTTCATTAAGGTATAAATAATTCTTACTAATTTTAGAATTTAAGAGTAATAATATAGAATAAGATAAATTTAATAATTAGATAAAATTAGAGTAACTATGGTTAGGAAGACTAAAGACAAAAGACTAAACTTGTTAAACAAACTAAATATGTTAGTGAAATAAGATAAAAAAAAGAAGCTAAAAGGAAGAAAGTTAAAGTTAGAATATTCCTAGAATAATTTCCATGTATTTAAGAGCAAAAAGCAAACTTTTTAGAAAGCTTGGGTCACGTGGAATCAAGTGATGGTGCAAATAGACTTGAGAAGAGGGGTTAAATCAAGTTCTATCCAAATGAAACTTTCTACAACACTTAAAAATAGTAAAATCAAAAATACAGATGAGACTACTTATATGCTAATATAAGCACTCTAATCTTCAACAAGTTCAAATTTTAAAATACAAAATTTTGCACACACAAAGTTTAGAACACATGTAGTGGATGAATAGCATACAGTCAAGCAAGATAATGTAAAAGATAAGGGATAGAAGAGCTTGCATAAAGCCTTTATACTGGTTCGGCTCCCAAACAAAGAAACCTACATCTAGTCCTCAGCACAGCTGAGATTTTTTACTATTTTTGAATGTTATTTCTTCAATCCTAACCTCTCTAAGCTAGTACACAAGTAGTTTTCTTTAACTCTAGTCTCTCCAAGCTAAAACAAGTAGTATAAAGCCTCTCAAAACTCTCAAATCAAATAGCCACATAGGGCTTTCACAAATACAATGATAAATAACTTTGTTGTAGAGTGAATATTCAAGTTTTAGCTCAATACAGTGAATATTTTGCAATAAAAGCACTAGAAATCAACTATTTTATAGTTATTCATGTATATGGGGTTTTAAAATGAGTTGAAAATATAAAGATCTTCTCCAGTTGACCATTGCAGACTCCTAAGTTCTTTTTTCAAAAAGTTATGCCACCTTTTTCAACTTTTGCAGTTGAGGAAGGCTTTTTATATGCTTTGTCTCTAAGTTGTTCCCATTTATATAGTAAATATCCATTGACATTAATTCTGTGATCTCTCACAACCATTTTTGAAAGCTTTTATCAGTTTTCGTGCAGAGCAGACTCATCTTTAGTTCATGAGCAAGCTCATCCTTCGTATTCTAGAGGCTTGACTGTCGGACACTATCAGGCTCATGCTCAATTCATAAGACAGCTAATCCTTCACAGCAACAACTGAAATCTTCATGTCTTTAAAAGTAAATTGATTTTCTTTGATAAGAAGGCTCTAGGCTGGTCTCTTCAAGTATCTTTAGAAAAATTCTTTGGGATGTATAACAGTCTTCTTCTTCTTCTTTAATCTAAGTTCAAGTACTTTGTACATAAGACAACTTCAAATGCTTGTTAATTTGCTCACAGTTATGACTTCTATGAGACATTTATGTGATCTTTTGATAAATCTGCAATATAATCCTTTAGCCAAGATCAAGCATGAGTAAACAGTGTAATATGATAAAAAATAATGCTTGTAATCTTCACCAAATCAATGCCAAAAGAAACCTTGGGCCAGAGTTAGAACTGTGTAGGACTTAAAGTCAGAACTAGTATGCTCTAAGATGGAATAAGCATTATAACTAGGTTAATCAAAGTCATCACTAGATGAAAGATGAAAGAAAGAAGTAGGTGGTGGCTTCTTCTTAGGAGGTTCTTTGGGCCAGGCTCTTTTCTTTGCTTTGGGCCTCAGTTCAGTCTTATATGCATTAGTCCACAATGCTCAAAATCATTGAACTTAGTCTTCATTCCTTCAAGTTGACTGTGGAACCTTTGGAAAGTATTTATGGTATTATTGGACATGATTTTCTGAGCATGTTGAATCCACTTTTGCCTAATAGCCAACTTTTCCAGTGTGTCTAGAATCTTTTGCTTAATAATAGGATTACCAGACTGATCTACAGTACCAGTAGACTGATCTTCGATAGTAGAAGCTTTCTTTTTAGCATGTTTTCTCTTTGCTTCAAAATACAAAAATTATATACCTGAGTATGCTAAGAGGAACATTAGCAGCCTCTTCAACCACTCTTTACCCTTGCTCTTAGAAGAACCTACATTCTTCTTTTTGCCTTTCTTCCTTCAATTTTTAGTTTCATCCAACACAATCCCAGATAATGAAATGTATTTACCACTAATAGTGCTTTTTACTGGTTCGTTAGCTTCACCCTTAAAATCAACACCAAAATGCTTAAAGAAACAAGTAAGAAGCATATCATAGGGTAAGCTTACTGCCTTCTTTTTATAAGCACACTCAGCCATGTAATGCATCCAAATATAACCAAAATACAAAGGAGCTTTCATCACAAGATGATATAGAATAAGAGTTTCCATCATGTTAACTTGATGGTAGCTCCTATTCTTTGGAAGAATTACCTTAGAAACCAACTTGTGAAGAAATGTGTTCATTAGGCAGAGTGCAACATGTGTAGGCTTCCTTTTATCAAGCTTTGACAAATGAGGGTAGATAGCCTTGACAACATTCTCAAAAGACACTTCAGAGTCACTATTCCACTTGTTGAAGTAATAGATTATCACACAATTGGGTTTCACACCAATAACAGTTTCAATGGTCTTCAAATCAATAATGATGTCTTTCCTTTTAACATAGTAAAACAGAGCCATATCCTGTTGCTCTAGGTTGCAGTAAAATAACTTTACCAACTGTGGGTACACCACTTCATCAACATAAAAAATGGACAACCAATTTTGAACACCAAAAATCTCTTCAATGTCTATTCCCTTTTCCTTGAGAGAGGGAATGTTCATCTTAGTATTTTGGCTCTAACTCTTAGATTGAAAGTATCAACGAATCTCTCAAAAGATTGAAAGTTCTTAAAGAGTGAATCATCCAAAGAACATATCCTTTTTCTTTTTCTTCCCTTTATTCTTTTCAATCCTACCCTTCCTCATAGATAATTTTTCTTTCTTCTTCTTTTCCTTTGACTTTTTCTTTTCTTTCTCAAAAACCATAACTTTCTTCTCCATTTCACTAGGAGGATTAGAACTAGAAGATGCAATGAGAGAGGGATACCTTGTATTTACCTCAGAGGAACTTTGTAAATCTTCAATCTCCACATCTGGGTCCTTGGAATAAGTTGCTGGAGTGATTGAACTCCTAGAATCAGTCTCTAGGGCATCTTCCTCGTTGCCAGAGTTAGCGGGTTGCTCCGTTTCACCATGCTCTGTTTTTAGTTCAGCACCCTCAATCTTCATCCAAATGAGGTTGCTTCTCTTTTGGTTGAGATGGTTCTTACTCGTGATAAGACAACTCTTCCTCAGAATCAAGCTGAATAGGGATTGGGTCCTTTTCCACTTGCTATTTCATGGCAATTCCTCTTGATCACAGACGCTCAGAGTTCCTCTTGGAAAAGGTTTTCGCGTCTCTAGTCTTCACCATTCTCAAGATTGAATTTTCCAAATGAAATAAGAACTAAAATGGAAGAATGTTGGTTTAATGCTATTGTAATGCCTTGGGAAACTACTTCTGAATAGTGGGTATTGCTTGCAGAGATAGAGTTGCAGTCGTCAGAGAAAGAGAGAAAGAAAAAACAAAAATATTGGGGAGACATTAGGAAAATGCCATAAAGTGACAGGAAGTGGAAGGTCAAAGGGTTTTCCTTAGAAACAGACAAAAGGAATTAACTCCTATGTTAGTTATTTTTCAAAAAGTAATATTGAATTTCAAAATTTTGTGTTATGCTACAATAACGCTATGAGCACACTCACTACGCAGCTTGTACAGGCTTATGTGAGCCCTAATTCTTCAATGCTCAAAGAACACGCTTATGGGTCACATGAACTTTCTCATTTATATCAGTAAAAATACTTTTACTGTAGAATTTCTCATTTTGTGAAAACTGACATAGAAATTAACACAAATTGTCCAAAAATTGATCTTTTATATTTTGATGTGAGGGAATTACTTCAAAAAGCAATTATGTCATCATTTTAGCATGATTATTCAATGTAATGAGTATGCTAACATACAGGTTTGAGTACCCAAAATTTTCAAAACAGTTTCAAATTATTTCAAACCATTCCAAAACTCAAATTAGCACCAAAGTACACATGTTTGAGCACACAAACACAGATTATGCAGAAAATGACAATAATTATGTAGAAAAATTGATTTTTGAACTATAAAATATGCAAAGATGCATCAAATAATGCAACAAACACGATGAACACTTGACAACCATAAATGTAAGTTACAAAACTCCAAGATAACATATCAAGCTAAATCTATAGTTCTAGACATCCCAATTTCCTTCCTTAAAGTAAAAAATCTCTCTTCTTGAAGGGATTTTGTAAATATATCCAAAAGTTGTTCTTGAAAGTTCATAAATGAAATTTCAATATTCCTCTTTTGAACATGGTTACAGATAAAGTGATGTCTAATTTCTATGTGCTTTGTGCTTGAATGTTCAATTAGATTTTTAGTCAAATTTATAGCGCTAGTGTTATCACAATATAATCGAATGTGATCTAAATGCAAACCATAATCCACTAATAGATGTTTCATCCAAATCACTTGAGAAAAACAACTAGATGCAGACATATACTTAGCGTCGGTTGTAGAAAGTGCCACAGAACTTTGCTTTTTGCTAGTTTATGAGACAAGTGAATTACCAATGAATTGCCAATACCCACTAGTACTCCTTCTATCAACTTTATCTCCCATAAATCAGTGTCACAATAACCACAAAGCTCAAAGTTATTAGTGTTAGGATACCATAATCTACTACAAGAATTTTTTGGATTCGCTATAGAATAAAAATGGCAAAATCCACGGCTAATCTATAGTAATTCCGTAGTGATAGTATTTAACTACAGAATTGCTATGGATAATGCCACAGTGTAAATCAAGTCACTAATTCACTACGAAATATTTTCGTAGTTATTCTGTAGCCAGATTAAAATATTCTATAGTGAATCTGCAGTTAATTTTTGTAAACAATGACTTACAAGTCCTTAGCAATACAACCTAGGACTTTCCGTAGCCAATTCCAGAGTAACTTCATAGTTAAATATAACACTTCCATAGCTGAACCGAAGCTAATACCTAGCCAATTTACAACTCAGACATAGTGCACTTTGAAGCTAATCCGTAGTTAAGTCGTAGCCAAACACCTAAGTAATCTATAGTTAATCTGTAGTATTTCAAAAGCAAATTGACTAACATTCCTGGTAAATATGTTGCGACTTCGTTGTTAAATTCTAAATAATGAGCAATTTCTCAAGAATCTAGTGGAAAATCGTAGCAAATCCTTAGTAGATCTGTAGCAAATACAAAGCTATTTCCTAAATCTGTTGTTTATCAGTAGTGAATCTGTAGCTAACTTGAACATTTAAAAGACAAATTTTTATTTTATTATTTGCCAAATTATACCTGTATAAATGATTCATTCAGAACAGACAAATCCAATAAATAAATTATACAAAGCATTAAAATGTCACCATTGTATTAATAAGTTTAGACAAATCCAAACAAATCCAGTTCATTCAGAATATTACACATCAAATCCAAACAAATCCAAAAAAAGTTCAAACATGTTCTACAAAACTAGCACAAAACTAATGTAAATCCACATTGTCATCTTCACCATCTCCATTAACCTCTCCATCTGCTTTGCCCTGTTATGGTGCCGGCAGTGCAATATCTTTAGCTCAAAAACCAGGAATCTAAGAAGGACATGCTCCAACATAGGAACGAGTTGAGTCTTAAGAAAGGAGGCCATTGCCACATCTAAAGTAGATGATAAAGTTGAGTTTACTGTTGAGTTTATAACTGTGTTTATGTCTACCTGTGGTGAAGTAGAAGTCTGAGAGGGGCCTGTAACCTCTGACGATGATGCATGCATTGATTAATTGTCATAAGATCCAAGCTATGGCCCATGCCATGGACTCATCCCTTCTTGTTGGGACCCGCAACATCCAACCACACCTCTAGGTCAACCATCAAATGCGAAGATGAGTCTTCTCTATACTTCTTTAACATAGCAGTGTTAAGGGTCTCCTAAACATCAAATAAACAAATTTTTATTAAGAAAATCAATAGCTTAAACAGATATAATAAGCTTTTAATTTTAAAAGATACATATAATGAAATTCTTTGCATGCTTAGATAAATATTCCCTAGATTTCTTATGTATATGATCATACACATCTTGGTAAGAAATCTCATGCTTAAGCTCAGCTTCCTATAATTAACATCTATTAGAATATACAGTAAAAATAAATACAATTACATAAGAAAATTTCTATTACCATCTTCTTATTATGTTGACTGAAGCTAACTGAGCCTCCTGTGTGCCATATGGATTCAGGCACGGCCGCTCTGTTACTTCGGCTGACATCTGACTTCCTCTGTCAATCTGGCATCAACCATATGTCCACTAGGCCATCCCAAACTGAACTCTTCATCCCTTTTGACCTGTGACCCTTAGTATCAGCCAAGTTTGTTAAGTTCACTGCTTTAAGGGCTGCAATCCTTGCATTTTTCAACATGTCAGGATAGCGATCCATGCATGTTCTTTCCCAAACATTTCTTGCAATACTGCAATCATAATCTGATGTAAATCGATATTTATCCTACATAAGTAAAATATTAGTATATTTAAATATTGATAAATATAATATATCATGTTACATAATTATTTTTAGCGAACTCTTTAAACAATTCATTCTTCACTTCAACAGGATAATTTTTCCACCTCTCAACAGGAATGGACATTTGAATAAGCATAAAGGACATAATGGCATGGGTCACAGTTTGTGGGACAAACCACTTCCTATATGTGGAATAAAATATGTTACAATTAAAAATAATTAAATGAAATAAAAGATGATATAATCGTATCTTACGGGGCAGGGACAACCTTGACAGATATAGCTTGCCTCCTATCTATGCACTGGGTCCACTCGAAGGCACCGAAGTTGGGCCGCTAGTTGGTAGGTCAGCAGTGAGTGGGCGCATAGTGGATAGGCCAACATTGAGTGGGCCAGCAGTGGAAGGGCCAATAGTGGGTTGGCGAGCAGCTGATGGTATAGCAGTTTATGGGCTTGCAGTGGATGGGGCACCAATCAATGGATCGCCAATCAGTGGGCCAACCATTGAAGTAGTACCTTATATAATTACAAACAACAAATATTCATGCATACATTACATTTATATAAATTAACAATTATCAATATTTAAAATATAAATTACATTGACATACTTGGAGAATAAGGAGAAGGCTGGGGCAGTGGAGAATCAACGAATGGTGGAGAAAGTCGAGGAGGATTACTGCGACCTCTACCCCTGTCTCGTCCAATGCCTCTACCTCATACTGGCATGATGAATATCTGAACAATGAAGCATGACAAGTTAACAAACTATGTTAATATTACAAAAAACCTCAAAATATAAGTATTGAACGTCATTATATATACCATTATTAAAATTAATTGAACATTCATGCAACTATCACTACTCGAGTCCAAATCATATAATTTCTCATTTTCATCTAAGAACTCATTACTTTCACTCTCTTCATTGTCATCGATGAACTGATCGACAAATGAAATGTCCAATGTATTATGTATCTCATTTATGCCCACTTCTTCCATCGCTGCATGTGCATCAAACAAGAAAATTGGTTCGTCTTCGGTGACAATATAGTGTGGTCTCAAGGATCCATCATCTTGGTAATAATCAGTAGCAGCTAACTTATTTGATCCATCACTTTCATCCTTTAATCTTTTGGCCGCAAAAAGTTTTTCTCTAACCTTGCATGCTGCCCACCATTCATCACTAACTCTACCTCCACTTTATGGGTATTTTGTATAATACACTTATTATGCCTGTTTAGCTAATATGAATGGCTCATTTGAGTGAAACCTTGATTTATGTTGAAAATCAATCAACCCATATCTCTCCTCAACCTTTACTTCATCAATCGAATCAAACCAATGACACCGTAAAGGAAAGACTTTGTTTTGATGTCCTAAATATGACAATTCCAATATCTTTTCAAGGAATACATAATAGTCTAATTCATTCTCACCATATATACTTCCTTTAACGCACCCACAATTCATAGTAGCTTTATTTTGTCTATATTCCTTAGTATGGAACCTATATCCATTTACCATTATGCCACCATATGTTATCACTGACTTGGATGGACCATAACTCATCTATCGAATTATTTGATCCTCAACTCCACCTGTATTCACCTGTAAATCATTACATTGTAGCATTTAGTACAACGAACATTATTTTTTATTTGATATATACAATTTTGGATGAAGGACTCACTAGTTGTTTAAGTCACCTACTAAACTCCTTATCCCGAACTTCCAATATTTGATTGTCAGTGACAATGGGATTTGTTTCCCTCAATGAATTGTCTAATCAAAACAATAATTGGTATAGAACATAGTATGTTTTGAAATTATTATATAACCAAGTTAGGGTAGACTTACTAAAGGTAGGGTTCTACTTCATTGCAATTTATAAGCACATATATCTCAGCAATTTCAAGTTCCATATCTGTAAAGAATCTTGAACGACCTCTCCCGATAGGGTGAGATGGATGTTTAAAAATAATAAACGTTTGTCAATCATATCTTCCCTACCGTTATCGTTCCGAGGAACTTGAGTATGTATTGTTTGTAAATGTGGATCAAAATACATGGAAGCAAAATTAAATATTTCTTCTAAAATATATGCTTCACAAATAGATCCCTCAACTCTCGCCTTATTTCGGGCCTTCCTTCACAAATAGGGTGCTTCTTTTTGTAACTTTTCTGGCTTTTCTTTTCCTAAGCTAGCTATTTGATACATGATGTTGAAGTTCCAAGTTTGGACTCTTGTTCCACCTGGTTCCTTTTTCCCTTATAGATGATTATTAATTGCTTCCTAATCCTCTCTAACCATTAACCATAATTAGAAGCCTAAACATATTCATAAGGACAATAAAAGAGTGTCACAGAGCTCACAGCTGGCTAATTGCTAGTTGACATACACATTTCACTTACTACATCAATATATATATGCTATTTAGCAATGATAAGCAATCCGCTAGCATATGAAAAAAGAGTTGGATCGATGGATGACTAAAAATGATCAAGTTTATCAAGAAAATATCACTTTAGAGGAAAAGAGAAACTTACTGTACAAGGAAAAGATTTGAAGAAACAAGCATAGTAGTGATTTTACACATCAATTTTTCTTTAATAACATCCTTAATTTGTAATTATTCAAAATGTCAGCACAAAAGACTTGCTATTATACATTATATACGTCCTGCATAACATCCAATCAAAATGTAAAGACTTTGATATCAAAAAATGATGTATAGACTAACCCATTCACTCCGAAAGCTTCCTTCATTCACTACTGGAAAACCCAAGTCTCTAACAAGCTGCCGATCCCCCTGTTCCTTCTCTCTAAAGCTTCCCCTCTCACCCCCATACTGCTACTCCTTCCCAATCCCTCAATCTTTTAGCAACTTATCCAAATATGATGATAATAGACCTTGAAGTGCAAAAGTGAAAGATTTGTAGAAGCAGAGTTGGACGAGAGCCTTACTAGAATAGAGATGAACCTGAGGAGAAGCGAATAGGTCGTGCAATGTCGTTTAGGTCCGCCCACCACCATCCAGGAGGTGGGTCGCTGTCGTCGAAGAGGGTTACATGCCATCGAAGAGGTAGGTCAGCTGCCATTCACCACCATTGAGGAGGAGAGATTGAGCGAGTGAGAAGGGAGGGATGTAGGGTTAGGGATTTGGGTATGTTCTGAATTTAGGTGTTTTCATTCTCAGATAAAGAAAAATAGGGGTTGGGTGTTTTTTTAAAATTAAAGTTTCAGAATTCACTATGGATTTACTAGGGATTTCGCTAAATCCCTACTTAAGTTTTAAAATCTTTTACTAGGGAAATTTGCCTAGTTAACTCATTTAACTATGGAAATTAGTTTGGCTAGGGGACTTCCGTAGTGAATCCGTAGTTATTCCCTCTCCAATTTCACAGTAACTTTTTCATTTCTACTTTTGTAATTTTTTAATTATGAATTTTTTTTTATAGCTAAACTGTAGTTAATTAGCTTCAGAATAACTACGGAAAAATTTTGTAGCCAAATTCCGTAGTGAATCTGGAAACTTCTTGTAGTGGTCCATAAAATGGAGTTCCAAGCAAGTATCTAAAAATCCTCTTAACTACCATTAAGTGGGATTCTTTAGGATTTCATTGGAATCTTGCACATAAGCAAACACTAAACATAATATCGAGTCTAGAGGAAGTTAAGTATAATAAAGAACCAGTCATACCTCTATACCTTTTCTCATCTGCATCCTTACCATTCTTATCATTGTCCAATTTAGTTTATAGATGCATGGGTGTAGCCATAGGCTTTGCCTTGTCCAATCTATATTTCTTTAATACCTCTCTAGTGTTTTTCTCTTGGTTAATGAAGATCCCTTTTTCAAATTGCTTAACTTGAAGTCCAAGGAAAAAGGTCAATTCACCCATCATGCTTATATCAAATTCACTAGTCATAAGGCTTGAGAATTCCTTGCACAAAATTTCATCAATGGATCTAAAGATAATATCATCAGCATATATCTGCTTTAATAAAATATCATGCTTAAAAGATTCTGTGAAAAATGTTGTGTCTACCGTTCCTCTTTTCTTCCATATCTTGTATTTCTTCTTGGAGATAAATGTCAAGTCATCATTGTCATTGATTTCTTCATCTTTAGATTCAAATGACTCTTTTTAAGCAGCTTGAGTCTTTAGGGCTATGTTTTTCTTTTTCTTTAAGTCAGCATGCTCACGCCTGAGATGAGTAATCTCATAAGCTATAAGATTGCCTCTAAGCTCATCATAGGATAGCATGCTTATGTCTCTGCCTTCTTGGATGGTTGAGATCATGGATAGCCAGGGTTTAGTGAGACTTCTAAGAACTTTTCTCATTAGCTTTTCATCGGTGTAAGATTTGCCAAGAGTATCAAGGTTATTTACTATAACCGAGAGTCTTTCAAACATTTCATCAATTATTTCATCTTCCTTCATCTTGAAAAGCTCATATTCATGGATAAGCATGTCAGCCTTGGTTTGTCTAACTTGCTTGGTTCCTTCATGCGTGATTTCAAGTTTGTCCCACATCTCTTTAGCGGATTTGTACCTTGAGATCTTGTGATATTCTTCAAATCTTGTAGCACAATGCATCATGTTGATTGCTCTTGCATTAAGCTCTATTTTCTTGATGTTCTCTACATCTCATTCCTCTTCTGTCTTAGGAAATTCTCTTCCATTTTCAACTTTCTTTGGAACCTTGGGACGATTAACAATAATCTTTCATATTTGATAATCTGTTGATTGAATGAAGATTCTCATTCTTTCTTTCCAATATGGATAGTTTTTCTCCATTGAAGAATGGAGGTCTGTTTATAGACTGTTCTTCGAAAAGGTTGTAGGAGACATCGTGAGACATTTTGAACAACATTGGATCTTCTCCTCACAGCTGTTAATCTTGACATAAGATAAAGCTATAATACCAATTGATAAGGCAAATGAACTTGAGAAAGGGGGTTGAATCAAGTTTTGTCCAAAATGAAACTTTATGCAATACTTAAAAGCAGCAAGATCAAAAACACGTATGAGACTACTTATATGCTAACATAAGTAGGCTAATCTTCAACAGGTTCAAATTTCAAGAGTTTAGAACACATGCAGTGGATGAATAACACACAGTCAAGCAAGATAATATAAAAGATAATGGATAAAAGAGCTTACACAAATCATTTATATTGGTTCGGCTCCCAAATAATAGAACCTACGTCCAGTCCCCAGCACATATGAGATTTTTCACTATTTCTAAGTGTTGTTTCTTCAACCCTAATCTCTCCAAGCTAATACACAAGTAGTTTTCTTCAACTCTAGTCTCTCCTAGTTAGAACATGTAGTCTAAAGCCTCTCCAAGCTCTCAAATCAAATAGTCACGTAGGGCTTTCACAAATACAATGATAAACAACTCTATTACAGAGTGGATATTCAAGTTTTAGCTCAATATACTAAATGTTTTGCAATGGAAGCACTAGAACATAATTATTCTATGGTCATTCACGTATATGAGGTTTTGAAATGAGTTAGGAATATAAAGATCTTCTCTAGTTGACCGTTACAGACTCCCAAGCTCCTTTTTCAAAAAGTTCTGTCACCTTTTTTAGCTTTTATAGTTATGGAAGGCTTTTTACATGCTGCAAGTTGTTCCCATTTATATAGTAAATATCCATTGGCATTAATTATGGGATCTCTCACAACCACTTCTGACATCTTTTAGCAAGTTAAGTGCAGAGCAGATGCCTGAAGTGCAAAAAGGTAGTTACATGAGCAGACTCGTCTTTAGTTCATGAGCAAGCTCATCCTTTATATTCGAGAAACTTGATTGTTGAATACTAGCAAGCTCATATTCAATTCATGAGACAATTGATCCTTCACAGCAATAACTGAAATCTTCATGTCTTCAAGATCAAATTGATTTTCATTGATAAGCAGGCAATAGGCTGGTCTCTTCAAGTGCTTTTAGAAAAATTCTTTGTGATGTATAATAGTCTTTTTCTTCTTCAATCTAAGTTCAAGGACTTTGTCCAAGAGACAGCTTCAAATGCTTGTTAGTTTGGTTATAGTTGTAACTTCCATGATACATTCATGTAACCTTTTGATAAATTTGAAATATAGTCCTTTAGTCAAAATCACGCATAAGTAAACAGTGTAAGATGATCAAAAATAGTGTTTGTAATCATCACCAAATCAATGCCAAAAGAAACCTTAGGCTAACATCAAGTAGGGAATTAATAGGTTGTATGTGAACATAAGATCAAGATACTACTATAAAATCACTAGGAAGCCACTGGGAAGGAGCACAGGCATTAATGGAGATAAGAAAAGAGCTAGTATAAACACAAGACAAAATAATAGTTTTCTAAGAAAAAGAAGCTCACGTGTAAGGCTAGTGAAGAAGCAAAGTCTTCTAAGTTACCTCCATTCAAAGCCTTATCTCACAATTAATGAAGAGTAATCATGATAGGATAAACTAAAAAGAAAGGAATATGTGAACACAAGACAAAGATAAGAAAGAGAATAGTGTGAACACAAGACAAGAGAATCATCTTGAAAAAACTAGGAAACTCACGTGAGCAGGAAGGGAAGTTGCTTAATTAGGAAGAAATAACATATTCTAGGTAGATTTCTCATGTAATAAATGACAAAAAGACAAAGTTTCTTGGTAAAAAGCAAGAAACTCACGTAAGCCTTTAGGGAGGTTACAAGGTCTCCCAAGACACATTAGTCAAGTTTTATCCTACATTAATTAGAAGCAATTATGGTTAGATAAATTAGAAAGTTACCACGAAATTTCTAGGAAGAAGCATTAAAGAAGGTCTTCCAAGTAACTTAAGCTAACTTAGCTAAGTTAAGGTAAAACATTAATGGACATAAGACAAAAGTTGACTCAAAGCTTAGATCTTATGAACAAAGTAAGGTAATCTTGCAAGAAAGCTTAATGTATTCACATGTCATTAAGTGAAGGAAGCCAAGTAACCTAAGTTAACCTAATTAAGTTAAGTCAAGATAAGACATTAATGACTAAAAGGCATTGTTTCCTTCTAGGAACAAGGATCTTACGTGTAGGCCCAAGGAGGAGTGCTAGTCTCACAAGAAACTTCTTTGTCAAAGGATAAGAGTCATTAATAGATGTAATGATGGTGAGACAAACTAGAAAGCAAGGTATCTAATTAGAAATCAATGAAAAAATCAAAAAGTAACTAAGTCAATCATGAGTTAATGAAGGGAATCTAGTTAGAAAGTGTCCAAACTAGACAAACTTAATTACTTTATGTAACTAAGTAATCATGATAAGATGGATAAATGGAGGCATTCTATTGGATTAGATAAAGGAAAAACCATCATTAGAGGACAAGGAAGTCTAAGACATTTGGTTAATTAATTTTGTAAATTAGATGATATTTCAAGACCACGAACACGTGTGAGTGTAGGGAAAAGTTAGCTTGAGGCCTAAAATTCTAAGTAATCTTTTAGATGGGTAATTTTTCACAAAAGGAACTAAGAGTTCCCACAAGAAACCCATTCACTCATGGTCATGCATCTACTAAGGGAACCAATTTGAGTAACTTAGTTACCCTAACTAAACTAAACAATCATTACTTGAAGAGATAAGATGACATGTGTCATCAAATTAGCTAAGGGAATGCATTAAAGGCTAAAATCACATGGCCTTAATCAAGTAAGATTCTCCCCTATAAATACCTATGCAAGCTTCTTCACTCACACACACATGCACATAAGAGGGAAAACTCTACTAAAGTGAAAAGAGAGTGTGCACATGAGATAGAAAGAAAAAAGAGAAAGTGGCCAAACAGGGAAGCAAGTGTGATCAAGGAAGGGAGGTTCCATCAAACTCAACTTAGAGGTAGGGAGTAACAAAACTTCTCCTTTCACTTCTTGTTCAATGATTTCTTGATTATGTTATTTAAAGTATTTTTGAGCATTATACTTTTCCATGGATTATGAAGTTATTATCTCTTTTATGCTTTAAAGATGAACTTGAGCTTTTGTTTTTATATTCAACTTAAGCTTATGTTTTTGAAAGACCATGGAAGAATATGAATTTGGCAATGAATTATGAAAGAATAATGTTTATTACTAATAAGTTAGAAATGACCCTCATAGGGAGATGATCTAGAAATATTTTGATAAATGATTCTCAAGCAAAGAAAGTGATCTTACAAATTTGAAAATAACCCTCAGGCAGAGGGATGCCCTTTTAATGGAAAGAGCTCTTCTCCACGAGTGGTAAAGGTTAAGTTCATGGTGTAAGGTCTCAAAAATAAAAAAAGGATATTGGTAATACAATATTAAAGAGAAAGAATTTATTGAATAAAAGTGATATTTATTAAAGGAGAAGTTATTTACTGTATATAGTACAACTGAGAACATTGCATGTTTTGAACTATAAAAATGTTGTTATTACTAGTGAGATTTAAATCTCACTCCTTTATTGTAATTTTTTAGATTAAAATGCCACTTATCACTTTAGTTATTGAAACTGAGATCATATGGGTAGATGTCCCGGGTTTAGGCCCGGTCTGAGTAATTCAATATATCCACATTATCCCCTTGAACAATCAAGGAGAAGGCTAGGATGTAGTTTATGTTTATATGATGTTTAAGGGTCACTAAGGGTTATGTAAAATATCACTAACATACCCTACTTTTGATGTAAATTATAAATTAGATGTTGGGTGATGTTTTTGTATGATTTGAAACTACATGCCCAAGCTAATGTGACAAAGTAGTCCATTAACTTTCTTATTTGACTCATTGTTTAGCTTTAGATTTTCCTTTATTCTATTATTTATCAATGGTTAATCACACTTAAAAACATGATTGTTATACACATAAACAAGGTTAGGAAGGTATTATAGCCCTAAATAATGAAATGAAGAAGGATGAACAAAGACCAAATTCAACCTCTTGGACACCTAGGCACCGGCGCCAAGGCAATGGCCAACTAGAAAGAATTGTGTAGTTTTTATGTGTCACAGGCACTTAAGCGGTGGAAAGCTGGTGTTAAGCAGTGGCAGGACAAAGAATTTAGGAGTTTTACTTACTAGTTTAAGTTATATTTAAGAATTTTCATGATCAAGGCTTAAAAGAATTATCAACTTAGGTTTTGAAATAAGAATAGTAATAAAACTTTGAGATGTGGCGTGATTTATGTTTTTACCTTATGAAGATTTATCTTAAGAATGGCAAGAAGTTACTATGTTATGAATTAGATACATCGACTAATAAGAATAGGCTAACAAGGATTTTCTCTATTTCACAACTTAGGTAACTAAAGTTAGTAAAGGATTTTATAAAGGTCATTTAGTTTAATTCATAATTAATTAATTAACTGGAGAACAATAAATTATAAGGGATAAGTTCAAAGCTTAATTCAAATAGAATTAAGTGACACTGTACCTACTAGGTAATGTGTTACAAAACCCATCACATACCAACAAGGATTGGACATGGTGGTTAGTGAGTTTGCTCCTAGGAGAAAGACCAAAGTTTGAGTCTTGAAGTAAACATTTATTGGAAGGCCCTACTAGTTAAAGACCTATTAGAAAAGTACAATGATACGAGATGTTGGCGTAGCAGAAGTGAGCTACGTCTCCATGTATGAAAGCTGTGATTGGATTCTTAGGAGTCACATCTTATGGGAAAATCTATACCATTATCACTCACGGTTTAAAAAGATTAAATCTATAGTATGGTTTAAATGAAGTAAACTTAGAGATAATACTCTTCATTTATACAAAAAAAATTATGGACAAGTTTCTTTTTTTTCTTTTATATTCTGAGTGGGTCAATAGAAACCCAATAGGCCAAGCGTCGACGATTTTGGCAGGTTTGATTGGGTCAGTGAGAAAAATGGTTCAATTGCTTGACTAGACCAACCAATAACCCAAGTCGTGGGTTTTTCGGTCCGACCGAGCTAATATGTACAACTATGACCATAAGTTTAAACAATAACATCACTTTATATAAGAAATATTAGCACATCTTGGGCTTTGGGGGTGCGATGGCCCCCCAAAACCTAACGTGGTTCTGTCCCTGATTACAAGTGATTATATATCTACTTCTATGTATGACTGACCATACAGATGAAACTATTTCTTTATGCAATTTTGCACTTCTCTCGCAGTTTAACATAAGTTGATTAATAGCATAAGATTTTCAAAAACTATCAACAGCTTAAGATTTTCAGAAACTATATGACTTAAGATTTTCACCTCTCTAAGAATAAACTCACACATACAAACAAACTTCTTCAACAATTGAAGAGCAAACTACTCGAAGCTCCAGTGCATTCTCAGAAAGTCATTTTCCCCACTTTCACCGCTCCAGACAAAGTGAGAATGAACACACTTTTGGAGGAAAAATATGAAGCGTGTGAACATATAGAGGAGTAAGAACATCTGCAAAATAATAAGAAATTAATATATCATTATCATAAGGGTGGTTGGGACTTTTGCCTTGAAATGGCGACATGGTCCCTGCACTTTGTTTCTGCGAAGAGGGTTCAAATAAAATAAAATAAATAAAGTAAATTATTATAACATCTCTTTTTTACTTAATTTTTCTATAAATTTTTTATTTTTAAAATTAACGCATATTTTCTTAAATATTTTAAAAAATTTATATATATTCTCTTTAAATATTTATATAATTTTTTTATATTTTAAAAATATATCACATATAATTTTTTTAAATATATAAAAAAATTAGAGTAATTTATTCAAAATTAGACCTATCGCTTTCGCATATGTATTTTCAATGTTTGCACTAAGTTAAACGGTTTTAATGTATTGGTGACAATGAGATAGTGTCAATCCCTATGCAGTCAAATTCAAATTCGAAAGACCGATGCTCTCCGCCCATAAAATATTAAAGTTGGTCCGTACAGAACGCGGGTTCAAATTAATGTCAATTGTGCAGCAGTTAAAGTCAGTAGGACTAAATCATGATTAAAAAATAATTATATAAATAAATTAAAAATATAAAAAAAATGTTTTATTTTTAAAATAAATTTTTAATTTAATCTTTTAAAGTTTATATTAATATTATTTTAATTTATTAAAAAATATTAATATTAATTTAATTTTAAATTATAAAAAATAATATTAAAATTATTTTTTTAATTATGAGTAAATATTAAATTAATATAATTTTTATAATTAATGTAATAAATTAATGTTAATTTTATAAAATTAAAAAATTAAATTAATAATATTTTTTAAAAATTAAAAAATTAATATTAATATTATTTTTAAAAAAAATTAAAATAATATTATTTTTTATAATTTAAAGATAAAATTAATATTAATGTTATTTAAAAGATTAAAATGATGTTAATATAATTTTTGAAGAATCAAATTAAAAATTTAGTTTATTTTTTATAAATAAGTATATATATATATATATATATATATTATAAAATTCAGTTAATTTATATAATAATACTAAAATCAGTTACCTTATTATTTAATACAAAAATATTACATATGGATGCAAACTTTACCACGTGTAGCATTACTTATTGTTACTTAGTATATTATTTTTTTATCATTAAAATATCTTTGTTACGTCCGGACCTTCCGCGCGGGTTCCTTTCAACTTCACGGTTGTTACCACCAACCATATATCAAGATTGAGTCAACTTTGTAAATAAAAGTAATAAAAAGACTTATTTATTATATGAAAATTCAATTTAAAATGTGTGTTTGCAAGCTTTGAAACTAGGGAAGGTTGGAGTATAAATTTTTGGAGAAGGATGGTAAAAGCATAATTGACATACAAAATCATCATTTTGTGGAATAGAAATAATAATAGGAATGAGAATAAAATCGGTTGAAATAAAATTACTATTTGTGTTCAATTATTTGCGTTTCTTTAAATGAATTTAAAATCATTTTATCATTTGCATAGAATCACCGTATAATATAACAAAATAACATAAATATCAAATATTTTGCTTATAAAAATTGTATAAATGAGATTATATCAACAATGTATTCCGTAAAATTTACAATATTTTAGTAGAATAAATAAATAAATTATTATTACTTAAAATGTATTCAAAAATCATCATTGCGCATTAAAAAAAAAGTTGGGTTCAATTTCTGCTTGAGATATCTCATTGTTAATATCTATATTAATTGTGGTATATCCTACTTTGGTTGTGGAATAATCTATTTACTTCTCACACTTTTTGTTGTTTTAAAATAAAATTGTCAATTTCATATTTCTGTGCATTCAGAATAGAGTAATGAAATAAAAATTACTGTTTAAAAAAATTCCTATATATTTATTAATTAAAAATGAAAGAAGAAATATGCGCGAGGTAGAAAAAATGTTTAATTACAAGTTTGATCACTTTATTTTATCAAAATAAATAATTTGATCTCTCTATTTTAAAAATAAATTATTCGGTATCTTTATTTTCACAAGATAAACACTTTGAGTTCTTTAGTTAATATGTCATTAAAATTTTAATGAAAAATACTGATGTGGCATTAAAATTTATATTTATTGCTATTTTGATTATCTTATTTTAATAAAATAAATGATTTGATCCTTAAATTTAAAAATATTTTTAATATTTAAATAAATAAATTTTTATTTTTTTTGTACATTCAAAGTATCTCCCACCCGAAAGATCTAGAAGGTGAAGGATTAATATTTTAATTTTCGGTCATGCTCCTTTATTATATTGTATACTATAAGTATAATCTCATGTGTTTTAATAAAAAGATATTTATTAATTCTACTTAATAATAAATTAAAAAATTATATCTAAATAAATTTTATATATTCATGTATATAAATAATTTCATTTTATTCTTTTTTTTTTGTTAAGTAAGAAGTTAAACTAGAAGAAATGATAACTATTTATTAACTTAAATTATTTAAGTTAGGTAAAATTTATTACTAAAGTAATAAAAACCTAGATAATTTTTCCCCACAAATACATATAATATTAAATTAAAATAAGTTGCATAAGATTATAGTATCCTAATATAAAGGATCAAAACTGCGACTAAGTTAATTTTTCAACGCTAAATCAGCACACTTCATTAAGTTTTTAATGACACATTAATGAAGAAATAAAAAAAATATTTATTTTATAAAAATAGAAGAATCAAATAATTTATTTTTAAAATAAAAAAGTTAAATTATTTATTTTATTAAAATAAATAGATTAAAATTACAATGAAGCTTAAAAAATATCTATTCTAGCAAAAGGAATGATTGCCAGCTCTCAAGGGGTAATCATGATTCTTTTGTGGAAACAAGCCTAAATAGATTGCCCATTACATGATTTTTTTAAAATTAAACAAATGAATGCTAATTCAAATAAAATAAAGGCAAGAATGCAATTAGTAGAAATGTTAACTACTAAATCAAACTTCATATAAACAAAGAAAATAAAAAAAAAGATTAAAAATTGAATAAATTCAATGTTCAGCCCATATAAATATTATTATATATTTTAATATTACAGACTTATATAATACGATTGAGCTTGTTAGCACGATTGTAAATGATCGATCAAAATCATAGATGATTATGTTTCAATTTATTATTGTTTCTAAGAAGTTTCCAGACCAAATCGTTGCTAATTAGGCCATGAGAAAGAGGTAAGTTAGCTTTGAATTAAAAAAAAGTGTTTGGCCAAATATTGATTAGATGAAACCGAACTAAATTAAACTAATTATAATTAGTTAAGTTTGGTTCAATTATTTAAATAAAACCAAACCTATTAGTTTCTAGCATGCAAAAACTTATTGGTTCAATTCGACGGACTTTTCTCATAAAAATCGCATCAATATGAATTGTGAACATCTATAGCACTCACCATTATAATGTAACAAAATTTCTTTTAAAAAGTGTTAATCAAAAGTTGGTTCAATTAGTAACATGAGTAGGTATTTTCAAAGGTTTTGACTTTGATTTTTATTGAAATCCCTTGTTAATAGGCAAAATTAAGTCTAGGTTAAGGCTTGTAACATACTAACATGCTTTTACCTTGTAATGTGGTAACCTCTTCTCTTTAAATATTTTCTAAAAAGAAGTACTTTATAAGTATATTTTTTAATTAATTTATTTTATTATCAAAGTAGTTTATAATCAAAATTTTACTAAGAAAATTTTTTAAAAAAAGGAAATTTTTCTTAAAACAAAGCTATTTCCAAATATATACTAAAGAATAATGTTAAATGTTTGATAAATGTACTCTTATAGCATCCAAGTGAAAAAATTATTTTACAAAATCCTCAACTTTAGTGTCATAATTAATTAAGGATCTCAATTTTAAAAATTTTCAATTGAGAAATTAAATTTAATAAAAGAATATTTTAAAAATAGATATTAACTAAAAAAAATTTTGATATATAAAGTTAAATATTTTTATTATTTTATTATTTTCTGTTCAATTTCGACAATAGGCATCAATTAAAAAAAATTTGGTATATAAAGTTAGATAGTTTTATTATTTTATCATTTTTTATTCAAGAAAAAAATTCTTCATTTATGTTGGGTTCTTTTATTAGTAACAATAAAAGTTAATTGATTTAAAAAAAATAGTTCTTTAAGTAACACTTCTTTTTAATTTTCTTACACTCTTACTACTAGGACTTGTACCAAATTTCACAAAAGAAAAAAAGGACTTAGTACCAAAATTTTTAAATTTACTTGTCAACCTAAGTCAACAATGATAAAATAAAATAAAAATTAAATCCTCTATTATAATACTATTCTCTTGGATGAAAGGAAATAAACATAAATTTTAATGAATTATGAGATTTATTAATTATATTTAAATTAACAGTGTATTACTGCTTTCTTATTATTGAATAAGAGGATAATGATGCAATAAAAACACTTGAGAGTGACGCAGTGCTTTGTTGATCAGCAGCAGCACACTCCATGGCTGTCTCTCTCTCTTTCTTGTTCCTTTCAACTTCCATGGTGGGTACCAGTGCCATCAACCCACCCATTTCTTTCCTTATTTTCCATTCTGCCATTTTCTGTCTATAAAATCCTTTTACCTCTCAGATTCATTTCAACCTCTGAAATCTAAATCAATGGCGGCACAGGTCTCCCAACACCTGGAGCCCTGGCACAGCCTCCACGGCAAAGTCGTCTTGGTCACCGGCGCTTCCTCCGGCCTTGGCCGGGACTTCTGCCTCGACCTCGCTAAAGCCGGCTGCAAAATCGTAGCGGTGGCTCGCCGGGTCGATCGGCTTAAGTCCCTCTGCGACGAAATCAATCAGCTGACGACGTCGTCGTCGGAGGCCGATGAAGCCGGAAGCCTCCGTGCGGTGGCCGTGGAACTCGACGTGTGCGCCGATGGCCCCACCATCGACAAGTCCGTGCAGAAGGCCTGGGACGCATTTGGCCATATTGATGCGTTGATTAACAATGCTGGTGTTAGAGGTATTTCAACTATTTGAATCGAATCTTGTTTGGGTGCTTGGGAATTTCAAAAGTTAAGCTTGGGGGCTAAGAATTCTAGGGTTCTTCGAAAATTGAAAAATTGAAGCCATTTGTGGACACTATAATCCATGCTCTGCTAAGATTTCGATTCAGGTTTTGGCCGTACTTGTTCAATTGAGCACAATAATCTGAAGCTGCCTTTGATGTTTGAATTCAAAGTTAATAACTTAATATACATTTTACTTGGAGTGCCAGAAGTGCAGAAAACTGATTGTTGCAACCTTGGGTTTAAAAAAATACTTGGATAATTTATCTGGGAAATGTTGAATGTTGATAAGTAGTAACTGCTAAAAAATGAGGAACCTTTCTGGATTTTTGTGACTTGAAACTTTTTCATTTTGATAAGTAAGTAGCAATTGTTTCGGACACTGAGATGTCCTCCACTCGAATTACCATGGCTGCAACGAGAGGGCATTAGCTTTATTTATGGGTGGCAGAGGACCTGAGGTCATTGTATAATTCTTAATTGGTGGTTTTGATCATAGTGAAAGTGATTACTCTTCCTATAAATTGTCATGTTTGCTGTTTCTTGTGCTGTGTAGGAAATGTGAAATCGTCCTTGGAATTGTCTGAGGCGGAATGGAATCAAGCTATCAAAACTAACTTAACAGGTTCCTGGTTAGTGTCAAAATATGTATGCATACGCATGCGGGATGCACGGAGAAACGGATCAATTATCAATATTTCTTCAATTGCTGGTTTAAATCGTGGGCAATTGCCTGGAGCTGCTGCCTATGCTTCTTCGAAGGCAGGCCTAAATATGCTGACAAGGGTAAATATTATTTGATGTGCAATTTTTCTTAAAGCAATTCTAATTTTCTCTTTGTCTCTCGCTGTCTGTGATTTTTTTCTTTAGATTTCTTAATAATTTGACCTACTTTTAGTTAGTAATGAATTATAGCTGGAAAGGAAATGCATTAAATTAAGAAACACCTTTAGTTGTTTGTTGTATTGGGATATTCAGTTATAGAGCATGATCACTGATCGTAAGGGTTGCTAATGAAAAACAAAGGTTTCCAATATTCAGATGATAGCTGAAGTAGAAGTTGATCTAGCTTAGCCCATCTTGTGTTCTATATCCACTGATAGCATAAGATGTAGTCAATTTAAGTTTAGAATGGCCAAACTATGCAATCAAGGGTTGGAGGTATAGCCTGTGCTCAGCACTACCAAAAGTAAGGCCTGAATTTGGATAGGCTGAGATAATTTGGTTCCATAGTAAGAGTTGAAACATAACCCAATTACTGGCATTGGTACACATGCTGGCAAGCATACAAGGAATTTTTTTTTTTTTTAAAAATCAATATCTGGTATTTTGCCAAAGCATCAGAGAAAAATGGTTTTGAATTGAGTTATGTTGTCAAAATCATCATTACTGAAAGCAATATTTTGCTTATGGTTTAGAAACTTGAAAGAACAAAATGGCAATAAACAGAAGGGAAATCTCTATTACATGATCCTATCTGTAGTTTTTTTCAGCTAAATTCGGCTTGAAGGAACTGTGAGAAGGAGCAGAAGGACTACATGTAAATCAATTTTATAGGTTTTCTATCTTTAGTTACATTGTTTAGACTTTAGAGTACACATGCTACTTTAAGGATAAAAATGCAAAAGAAGAAAAAGAAGCCCAGCTGTAAACCATTGGTATGAGAACATGCCTTTGGAGACTAGCTAACTTTTTGTTGGGTTTCCACCCACCTGTGCAGAAGTATTATTCCTTTGTATTAAAGGTGAGGAGTTGGGAGTAGAAACTGAGGGAGGAATAATTTCGTAATCTTCTATAATATAAGCTAAAGAATGGAAACTTTAATGTTGCTAATGCTTCCGAATTACCATTCCCAGGACATGTTCATTATCTTTGTGTTCTGATTTTTCTATACGCAACAAAAATGTTCAATCTGCTCTTTTGATACAGCCTTTCAGATTAGAAGTTTGTCAGACTTTACTTATTCTGTTCGTAATGATTAAACAAAGGCTTATTGATATCATTTTGTGTAATGATATTTGACAGCTAATGGCCATGGAATTGGGGGTACACAAAATCAGAGTGAATTCCATATCACCTGGACTTTTCAAATCTGAAATCACTGAAAAATTAATGGAAAAGGATTGGCTAAATAAGGTGGCCATGAAAACAGTACCTTTGAGAAGTTATGGCACTTCAGATCCAGCATTAACATCACTAGCTCGTTACTTAATTCATGATTCTTCTGAATATGTCTCGGGCAACAACTTTATTGTCGATGCTGGTGCCACCTTACCAGGTGTGCCTATTTTTTCCTCTCTATGAATAATGTGTAGAATGTGCACTAGCGAAAAGTAACATTATTGAACTTTTCTTTTACATGTCTTCGAACTCAAAGTTATGAGTCCTCCAGTCTATATATCTATTGAATATATATATGTAACTGCCTAGAAAATATGCTCATTATGTTCTTCTCCTATTGATCAAAAAGGAAAATATGCAGTCTATCAGGTGTTAAATATGCAGCTGATAGCCAAAGTAGTAGTTGATCCAGCCTAGCTCCACGTTGTTCTCTATCTCCACTAATAGCTTAAGATGTACTCAATTTTAAGTTCAGAATAGCCAGATTAGAACAATGAAGGGTTGGAGGTAGCCTGTGAGAATTTATATGAAAGAATAATTTCTAGTAAAAAGTTGACCCCAAAAAAAGGGGGATGTCGAAGTACCATTTAACTTAAACTTGGTTTCATTGAAAGTGTACTGTCCAAATTGAAGTACCATTTAACTTTCTAGAAGCCTCAATTTCCTAAGCAATTAAGCCTTGTGATTATCAATATATTGTAATATTATGATTTCGTATTGTTAAAAAAATATGAACCTCTGTCATTTGAGCTTTGATAAAGTGATTGAGATGACTGAGGATTTGAATAAAGAATTTAGCTTCAGGTTGTGGCAATAAATTTTTTTTAAAAAAATTGTTTATATTTGTCTAAAATATAGATGATGCCATATTTTATTTTTGCTATCATCACTTAGTACAATCTTCCATTAGTAACGATATGAGATCCCATTACATTTGCGTACAAGGAAGAGTGAGAAAGATAAGTTTAGAACTCATTACAAAATTAAATTAATTTTTATTTTATAATTGTTTTAATAAAGAATTTACTTTATTGAATAAAATCAATTTTTAAAATTTATATTTCTAAACATACTTTGAGATATCAAATCACCAATGGAATCCGACAGTTCACCAGAGAAATCTGTGTTGAAGAGATCTTTGATGCTGAGCGGAGCGTGACACTTCGATTTTGGAATCTAACCTTGAATTGTTACAGCATTAAGTGCATGTTTGTTGTGTTAGAGAGAAATAGATTGAAATGAATCATATAAAATTTTTAAGATTAAAATATTAAATTTTTTTATTTCTATTCTATTTTTTTTCTTTTTACCAAACGTGTATTAAAAGCATAGCTTAAATATAACAAAAGAAAACCTTGAAGCCAAATTGATAGAAATTGTGTTTTTTTTCCCCTTGTTTTGTATTTGCACTTTGGTAGAGCACTTCCATCTAATTTGTGGTGTGGGGACATGAGAATGAATTTAAAAACGTGATCTTACGCGCGTCTGTCTCTTTTTCCTTCATCATGATAAATAAATAGTTTGTACAGCAGGTTGCTCTTACATATTTGTCGTGTAGAGCCCCCTATTTAAAAGAGAAAAATATAAAATTCAATAAAAGACCTTGGTGTTCAATTAGAAGATCCTAATCAACTTTTGATACTAAAGTATAACAAATACATCTACGAATCCTAGTCATATCCCTATTAATAGCCAAAGTTTGAATCAGATTTTCCATGCAATTAAGAGTAACATACCTAAAATGTATATGAAGGTGAAATTGTGAAATAAGATACTAGAACAAAGTGTGACACTTGTATATTATTATATTCATTACACAAACACAAATTTATAACAACGATGAATATATGACGACATACTTACAAATATACAATAATACAACAACAGCTGCCTATGCCATCTGCACTAATTCATTCTTCCACGATTTTCAGGAGTCCTCATTTTTCTTCTTGTCACCCTTCGATTAGGCTTAACACCAACTATCCTCGCAAGCCATTGAGGCTTTCCAATTAACAATGCACAACATCCCAAGACCACTCCAAAAACCATCCCACATCCATATCCCAGAGCTACTGGTTTCCAACCAAATCTGAATTTCTGTTCATCGTTGAAGGTTGGAGAAGATGGAGAATGTTCTTCAGAGTCCTTGTCGCATTTTATTGACAATGGAAGTCCACATAACCCCAAGTTTCCCTCGTAGGAATCATTCAAAAATGTATCAAACTGTTTTCCTTGAGGTATTGGTCCCACAAGATGGTTATGGGAAAGATTCAAGACAGCAAGAAAGTTAATATTGGTTAACTCTATGGGAATCCCACTATTGAGCATATTTGAAGAAAGATCCAATGATTCGAGATTAGTCAAACTTCCAATGGATCGAGGAATAGAACCGGTGAGTCTATTATGGGAAAGGTTGAGTCCTTTGAGTGCATGAAGCTCTCCGATAACATCCGGAATCTCTCCTTCAAATTTGTTGTCTGATAAATCAATATTTACAAAGATTGTTGGGATTTTTGTGAGCATGACATTGATCCCTTTCATTGTTAAAACCACAGAGTCAACATACAATGTTGGATAGAGATATGGACTCGTATATGAAAATTCCAGATATTGCAAACTGCTTTCCGCTTCAACAACATTCATCATGGCTTTGAAATTTTTTATGTGGGCTGTTGGTAATGGGCCGCTGAAGTTATTGCACGAGATATCAAAAATTATTAAACTGGGAAAGACATTCTTGGCCTTCAAATTGATAATTTGACCACGGAACTTATTGGCTCGTAAAATGAATACTCTCAGATTTTGCAGTGTCTGAAGCCAATTGGGAAATGTATCCTCTATTTGATTGTTGCCTATATTTAAAACCTCCAATTCTGTGCAGTTGGACAAAGATTTAGGCAAAGGCCCTTCTAATTGGTTACCATTGAGACTCAGAGTGACAAGAAAGTACCTTGGAAAAATACTTGGCAAAGTACCAGAAAGCCTGTTCATCTGTAGATCCAAAATTCGAAGGGGTGATATGTTTGCAAGGCATCGTGGAATGATGCCTGTCAACTTGTTGCGGGATAAGTTGATAACCCAAAGATCGGTTGCATTGCAAATTGAGGAAGAAATGGCTCCACTCAGCAAGTTGGAACCAAGATCAAGGTAACGCAGCTCATGCCATGAGAATTGGTCCATTGATGTCAACATGTTTCGAGAGAGGTTTAAATAATCTAAGGAATCCATTTTATGTATCCAGTCAGGCACTTTTCCATGAAGTTTGTTATTTGAAAGATCGAGATAAATCAATTTAGGAAATTTTCTTGATAGTTTGGGGAATTTAGTTAAATTGCAAGAAGATAACTGCAATGTTTGCAAACGGGAGAAACTGTAATTGACATTGGCTTCAAAGTTTATTGATAATAGACTATTCTGGCCAAGGGAAACAAACTCCAGATTTTGAAACTTGGACAAGAGTTGAAAATTGAAAGGGCCACTCAAGTTGTTTGATGATAGACATAGGTTTGTAAGGTTTACAAGGTTGAAAATGGATTCTGGAATATTGCCCTGTAGCTTGTTGCTGCACAAATAAAGAGACTCCAAGGAAAAAGATGAGATTGCAATGATATGCCCTGTGAATTGATTATTTGATAAATATAACGTTATCAAAGACGGTAAAGATAAACACCAAAAAGGTATTGTCCCATTTAGTAAGTTGTTATCCAAATTCAAATAATTAAGATTTAAAAACCCTGTTATTTTGTTAGGCAGAGAACCCTCTAATTTATTATAAGAACAATCCAAGTAAGAAAGTTGAGTTAAGTCAAACAATGAAGATGGTAGTTGCCCTCGCAGACTGTTATTCCCAAGATTGAGAGTTTCCAATTTGGTTAGCCGACCAAAAACATCTGGGATTTGACCACTAAATTTATTTGATGAAAGATCCATGTCAATGAGATGCTGAAGGTTTGAAAGTGATGATGGGATTGAACCACTGAGTTTATTATTTGATAGATCTAAGAAAGTGAGATGTGGAAGGGTTAAAAGTGATGATGGGATTGAATCGTTGAGGCTGTTTACTGAGAGGCTGAAGAAAGAAAGATGTGTGAGCTTAGAGAAGGATGAAGGGATTGACCCTTGGAATTGACAACGAGAAAGATCCAAGATACTGAGGGAAGTGTTACAGTTCAAATTTGGAAGCTGGCCATCAAAGTAATTATTTGACAAATGTAGACGCTGAAGATTTGGTAAACAGAGAAGTTCCTTTGCCAAATTTCCCCCCAATTGAGCATATTCAAGACTAACAGTAACCAAAGAGGAAGACAAATTGACAAACAACGACATCGAGCTTGAATTGATTAAAGACATATTGACACCATCCAAAAAAAGCTCCCTTAAAACTGTTGTATTTTGCATGAGCCTCTTCCAAGTGTGTTGTGTCAACATTAAAGAATTCAGAGAGAGATCGAGTGACACTAATTTGGAAAGGTGTGAGAGTTCGGAAGGAATTTCACCTTCAAAGTCAGATTGAGATAAGTTTAGATGAGTGAGACTCATAAGGACACCAAATTGAGATGACAATCCAGAGTAGGAGAAATTATTGAAAGCGAGGTTGAGTCTTTGGAGATGAGTAAGATGGAAGAGGCTGCCGTTAGGATGGATTTTACCTTGAAGAAAGCTGCAACTGAGGTCGAGGCCAATCACGTGATTGGACATGGCATCGCAGGTGACCCCAGGCCATGAGCAGCAATCTGTGCTATTTTCCCATGATGTTGTCTTGGGATAAGGTTGATGGCACCGGATAGGAGATGCAGAACTAACGATAGTGAACAAACTCTTGAATTGAAGCAAGGCAGAGCTCTGGTCGGGATGGCATGAGGGTGCCAAAGAAGAAGAAGAACAAGATGGAAAATGAAAGAGAAAAAACTGGAAACAGAGGATTCGAAATAGCAACAGCAACCCCCCCATAGATACTTTGATGATTTTTCTTTGGGATTGAATTGAAAGGAGAAGAAAAGAAAGAAGCTATGTATTGAATGGTAAGCAGCTGCATGAGCTGATAAATATTTATAGCCAATTTGAAAACACAAGATTCGTAGAGTTTTCTTGGCAAAATTAAGCTTAAAGGTCTTTGACTCCACCAGTTGAGTTTCCTACTTCTAGATCTAGGTAATTCAGTCTTTCTCACGCAACGTGTGAAAGTTATAACTAATATTGATTGCACTATTACACTTTGGGTGAAAAGTTCGTCTTACTATCAAATGTGTCAGCACCCAATTTTGTTAAAATTGTCAGTACCAAAAAAAAATTATTATTATTTTTTTATTTGGTTATTTTAATTTCTTTTAAAATTAAAAATTGCAAAAAATTAAATAATAAAAAATCCAAAAAATAATAATTATGATAGGTATAAAAGGATAAGAAAGCCTATTATCTTTTATCTTGAGATTTGGCTCTTAAATTTAAAAAAATATAACTGATTAATTAAAATAAAAAGAATTTAAATTAAAAAATAAATTATATTGTCTTTTATTTAAGATAAAATTTTATCTAATCTTAAGTTGAGTTTTATTTAAAGAGATAAAGAGAAAAAAAAAACAGAGAGAGATACAGATTAAGAGAGGCAGTGATGAAGCAAGAAAAGACTAGGAAACGAAGGTCTAGAACTTTTGACCCAAGCTTTGGCTGAAGTAGTGGGATTTGCAGAGTGCTTGCTGACACCTATAGGATTTTTCTTTCTTCATAAGTGAGCTGCATTGGTAAAGAAGGAAATTGGGTCTAGTTGTCAATATCTTTATTGCAATTGATTTCCTAGGTAAGTTACGCTAAGACTTTTCTCTGATGCATTGGTAAAGAAGGGAATTGGGTCTATTTGTCAATATCTTATTGTACTTAATTTCCTAGGCAAGTTATGCTAAGACTTTTTCTCTGATGCATTGGTAAAGAAGGAAATTGGGTCTATTTGTCAATATCTTATTGCACTTGATTTCCCAGGTTAGTTCTGCTAAGACGGGTCTGTTTGTCAATATCTTACTGCACTTGATTTCCTAGGTAAGTTCTGCCAAGACTTTTTCTCTGATGCATTGGTAAAGAAGGAAATTGGGTCTATTTGTCAATATCATATTGCACTTGATTTCTTAAGTAAGTTCTGCTAAGACTTTTTCTTTGGCATATATCATTTGGATGACTTTGTAAATTTTCATTCATTTTCTTATCCTAAAATAAAAAAACATAGTAAAGTAATTTAGATTCCTTTTCATTTCTATGGACAAATGCTAGTATAAAATTTCTTCTTATGCATGAGCGATGTGACCATTTTGCTCTGACGGACACACCTAGGGTTTATACTTGAATATATTTGGACTAATATTATATTTATATGAGTTTGTTTAATTCATTTTGTTAGAGGCTTTATTGACTGGCTTGTTATTGGTAGATTGTTTGTATCTCTTGAATTGTTTTAATATAACTTTTAATTTTACTTGTTATTTTGACAATTTTTAAACTTGTGATTAGGGTTCAGCAAAATAAATTGTAAATAGCTGTCGTGTTCATTTAATGGTCATGTAGGGTTGTATATTCCCTTGGTTATTTGGCGCAACACTGATCGTCATTTTTTTTAATAATTAAAAATTTCGTGAGTTAATTTAAAAAATAAAATTAATTAAGATTATTATTGTCGTGAGAACTTATTTTAAAATAAATTTTAATTATATTTAAAAATCAAATTAATTGGAGTTAATATTGTGGTGAGAGTTCTTTAATTCTAAAATAAATTTTAATTATATTTAGAATATAAAATTAAAATTACTATTGTCCTAACAACTCTTAAGTCTCAAAAATAATTTTTTTATTATTAATATTATTATGATGACTTTATGATAATAAAATATTTTATTTTAATAAATCAATTAAATTTTTTTTATTTAATTATCATCATTAATTTAATTAAAATCTATTTATTTTTGATTCCTTATTTTAATAATATATAAGCACTTTAAGTAAATCAAGTCCATCTTGTAAATATTTTAATTTAATTTTTTTTATTTAATTTGTATTTATTTTTGAGTAAATTAATTTCATGAAAATTATTAATAATTAATACAATTAACTTTAAAATTTCATTTTAAAATGATATATCAGATATGTATTGAGATTAAATTTTCACACTTATCGGTCCATAACGGGACTATTAATCCTAATTTTGTTTTACAAATTAATTTTTATTTTTTTGAAATTTTTTTCTATTTTTTTAATAAAAAAAATTAGTCATGGCCCCACGTTTCAATTATATGCTTCGGCCTATCTTCGCGGCGCGACACTATTCGGATCGTTCCCGTAATTTACTACTCATATTGACTTGAGTTGGAAGTCATTGTGTTCAGAGATACGACTCAGGTACATGAATGGTTTGATTTTTCATCTCAGAATTTCTTCTACGTTATTTTATTGTTCCTTTGGTTTTTATTTTTTTCGAGAATGCCATTTAATTAATTAGTATCACAATCACACTCGAGGAAAGAGCTTGATGACCTTGTTTTTCAAACGAACACACGTCGTGATCCTTGACTGTGGAGACACCAAGTCAGAGCTTTTTTTTATTATTAAAGTGAGAAAAATAAATATTAATAATTAAATTATATATAAATACTTAAAAGTTCTATGATTATTTTAAAAACTTATATAACTTTATATTTTAACTTTAATTATTCATACAAAATTTAATATTATATATATGTATAAAATATAATTTTTTTTTAAAATTTATCCTAATATCAAATTAGTTATTTGAAATTTTTTTGTTTCAATAAATACTCTACATTAATTTTACTGTTAAATGAAATAAAAGTCACTTTCACGTGTACATCATGTGATCAATGTACATGTGACCATTTAATTAAAAAATCTTATAGGATAAATACAATTTACATGTCTGAAATTTATCTCTGTATCAAATTATTCTTTTGAAGTTTTTTTCGCTTTCACTAAAATTTCTTAAGTTTGGTGTAACTTAAAACTGAATATTAACCTCTGTTTCATTTAATAAAAAAAATAATATTTTCAAATCAAACCTAAGTTCAAGAGAGTTTAGTGAAATGAAAGAAATTTTAAGAGGTAATTTGATATTGAGGTAAATTTCAAGTGTATAAATTATATTTTATCCTATATATATATATATATTACATGAAAATATTTTTTGATGTGATATATTATATCGAGATTGATAACATCATTCTACTATTTTTTACATTGCTAAATTTTTTACATTAAGTTTCACATTTTCATTTGGATAGAATGTGGTTCTTTTTTTTTTATTTTTGAAAAACAATAATTGAGAGTTATATATATATATATATATATATATATATATATATATATATATATATATATATAAAAGATAAACTGTAAAAAGCTCCTTCAACTATAAGTTATTTTTAAAAAATTCCTTGTACTTTAAAACTCAATGATATGACTTCCAAAACTTATCAAAATATGTATCCTAATGTAAATTGGACCCTCTCTATATGTGTAAAAAAATCTGGACAGTTTGGTAAGTTTAAGAAGTTGAGATGCCAAGTTACAAAACACATGAAATTTTTTGAAAATGACAGATAATTAAAGGGTTTTTTTTTTACATTTTAACCATATATATATATAAAGATCGCTAACATCCTTCTATTATTTTTTACATTGTTAAATGTTAATGAATTCTGCTTTTTAATTTGGACAAGAATGTTCTTCTTTTTTATTTTTGAAAACAATAATTAAAGGATATTTAAGATATTTTATTGATAAAGTCTATGGTGCTTTTAAAATTGAAAGGGTTTTGAACTCAATTGAGGTGGACAAATAAGATGAAGACATGTCAATTTTAGCTGCTGCAGTAGGTGAGCTGTAAAATTTATTCTTACCCCAAATATTCTTTTATTTTACAAAATTATCCCACCCAAAATCAACTTGGAAGAAGTCGGGATGGCAGCAGCAACACTTGGGCGACGTCAAAATTGAATGAGGGCATTTATGTGTTATTTCTTTCTCATTTTCGTTTTAGTTAAACCTGAATCTAAATCTAATACATAACACAAAATTTAAGGGTAAGGGTGTAGCAGCCATGAATGGCCTCTCTGGTAGTGGTTGGGGTTGATAAAAGTGGAAATTAAACATGAGAATGAGAGACCCATAGGTTGATCTTAATATATTTGAAGTAGAAACTGAAAAGAGACAGGGGAATCGGAGAATGATGGAGATCGGAGAGAATACTTCTACCATTTCTGCTTGGGCCTTGGCTTTCAACTCACGTTGGATGCTTACTACAAGGGGCAAAGAAAGATTTGGATTCTTACTTATTCTAATGACAATAGGAAGCTGACCAACTTTGAGCCTTTCTTCAATTTCAATTATTTGCTAGCTTTCTTAACATTTGGGGTGGGTGTAAAAAGCATTGAAGGACAAAGGAGGAGTGAGTTACGCGAAAGGAGAGAAATGATATGAACCTTGGGAGAACAACACCTTAAATGCTAGTTGTTGAGGTGGGAGAGCCCAAGTCCATATAAACCCCATATCAGAATCCCATACTTCCGATATGGGACTTAAGTTCCATACCTTGCAATTAGGTCATAACATTCCATCATGCTCCGCAACCTCGGCGCCTATGTAAGTTGGCTGTGCACTAATCCTTTTGACTAGTCCCGGGCGAACACTGCAATGCTGGTCGCTCGTTTGCAACCGAGGGACATGATGGAAGGCTCTAATACCAATTGATATGAACTTTGGGAGAACCACACCCCAAAAGTTAGCTATTGACGTGGGAGAGACCAAGACCATATAAACCTCACATCAAAATCCCACACTTCCGATGTAGGACTTAAGTCCCATGCCTTACAATTGGGTCATAACATTCCACCAAATGATAGAATCTTGATTTCCTAAATTAATGTTAAGATTCTAATATCGATTCTAATTTTTCAAATTTTAGATATTGATATTAGTTAGGATTATGCTTTATATTATTTTTATATTTTATGACATTTTCTTGATTTGTTAGAATGTTGTTTTCTATTTTATTATGGGTATTTTGGAAAAAAAGAATAAGAAAATTATTAGCCAAAGGATTTTCTTTGGAGGACTAGACTCCCTCAAAGTAGTCAACCCTTTTTAATTTTCTCACAAGAACCCTTGGATTCTTATCATTTGGTATCAAAGCCACAATCTTGGATGCCTCTTGGAAGAAAGTGCAAGTAATGACTTCGAATCAGGTTTCAGACAATTAAATTGATATCATAATAAAAGCAAAACTTGACAAGAAAATGGAGGAGTTGAAGTTAATAATATCTCAAACTATTCGTAATTCTATTAGCCACGAATAGCAAGAATGACTCATTGTTCGTTGTGAATCTTCAGGATATAAGAATATTGATGAACAACTAGTAAAGATCCATCAAACATCTATTGTTTTGGAGCACCAAGGTTGATTTGAATGATTGTCTAATCAGGTAAAGGATTGGACTGAACGTTAGTTAATTGAAACGTTTGTTGAAGGGCTTCAAGTTGATATTATAAGAGTAGTCAAAGCTAAACAATCACGCACCATGGTTGCAGCAATTTCTTATACTTGTTTGCAGGAGGAAAAATTAGGTAAAAAGTGACATAAGAATAATTGTTGTAAACAAGGGAGTCTCTTGGTGATTAAGCTTGTTGACGAGTTAGAGATTTGTGATGATCCTGAAATAGACTCGGATAAAGAAGTTGATCTTGTTAAAGTTCAAGCAATGATAGAATAACCTATGCCTAAGACTGTAAAGACACAAGATTAGTGCATCTTTAACAGCTTTACTGAAGAAAGATTCCTTTTCTTAGAACCAAGAAGTTGTATCAGATGCCTCAAGGGTTAGTATCGATGTAGTCTTACTGCAAGAAGGCCACTTGATAGGCACATGGTTAAGCATAATAATAAAGTTGTTGTAGAGGTTCTTGTTCAATAGTCTAATTTACCACATGAAGATGCTATATTGGGAAACCTTACCATTGGCTGAAGAAGTTTCTTAAATTTTTGAAGTCTTGAGGATAAGATTGTTTTGAAAGAGAGGAGAATGATAAGATTTTGATTTCCTAAATTAATGTTAAGATTCTGATATCAATTCTAATATTTCAAATTTTAGGGATTGATATTAGTTAGGATTATACTTGATATTATTTTTATATTTTATGATATTTTCTTGATTTGTTAGGATGTTATTTCTTATTTTATTTAGGATTCTTAAACTATATATGTAGATGCCGTATGACTATTTTGAAAAAAGAAAATAAGAAAATTATTAACTTAAGGCTTTTTTTTAGAGGACTAGATTCCTTCGAAGTAGTCACCCATTCCTTTTAATTTTCTCATAAGAACCCTCAAGTTCTTATCAAGAAAAGCTTTTGATTGAGCAGGGAAGAAAAAGATGGTCGGTACTTTGTAGTGGAAGTTAGCATGGCGGCACTTCTCATGGGAACAAGGGAATGGGTTGACGGTACTACTGCTTTGGCGATTATCCCTTCGCCGTCATTATTCATCCAAGCTTTAGGATGGGGTGGTTTTGTAAAAGAAAACAACATTTAGGCATGATTTTGGGGTGAGGTGGTTTTGTAAAGTAAAAGAATATTTGAGGCAATAATAGATTTTACGATTCAGCTTACAGTATAAGTTAAATTAATGACATCTCATTGTCTCATTTGTCCATTTCAACAGGGTTTCAAAACCCTTTCAATTTCAAGGGCACTAGAGAATGCACTTATTTTCCTAGTCTTTTTTTTCTTTTTTCTCAATTAATATTTCTTTCTTTCTCTTTTTGCTCAACTCATAATATTTTGGTCATTTAATGTTATAAATCTAATTATTCTTTCTTATTTCTTCTTCTTCCCTCTTTTTTCATCTCTCTCATGCCCTTCTCTCTCTTTCTCTCCTCTCCAACTCAACGTGTGAATGGTCTTTGGAAATCTTATGGTTTCTAGAAACGATACATGGTTTTCATGTCTTTTTTTTAAAGAAAAATCTTCATTTTACATATATAATGAATTTAAATTTTAAGAAATATTTATTAGTAAAATATTTTAAGCATCCCTAAATGCTTTTATATTTTAAAACTAAAAAAATAGGATTTTTTGTTTGATAGGAAAGTTGTTAATCTCCACCAACTAAAAAAGAAGTGAGAGAAAGTTAACACCCTACATATATATATATATAAAGAGATATTGATTAAGAACTAACAAACTATTAGTTACTCTGTTGCTAGTGTGTTACTGTAATACTTCAATATATAAACTCTCATGTACATCACTGTCAAAGATTAAGCAATACAATTCATTCTTCTACTCTTATTTTCTCATTCATTCCCTCTCTCTCTCTCTCATGCTCAGATACCTTCATGGTATCAGAGCATCGCGCTTCTGCCATGGAGGATAACACTGCATAAGCAGTCTCTTCTTCTTCAACTGCAAGATTCGTTCTGCAAACTTTTTCAAATCCAGTGTCATCCGAATTGGATGAAAGTAACTTTCTACCGTGGAAGCAGCAGGCTATGGCAACCATCAAGGGATTTAAACTACAGAAATACATCACTGGAAATGGAGGAATGCCATCCAATTTGTGTCAACAGCAGATGAAGACCAAGGAGTTATCAGTGACGATTATCTGAACAGGGAACAACAGGATCAACTCCTATTGTCCTGGTTGCTCTCCTCTATGTCCGAATCTTTGACAACTAGAATGGTTGGGTGCGAATTTTTCTCATCAAGTATGGAAGAATCTTGAAGTCTTTTTCACAGCCTAAACACGAGCCAAGGTTAAGCAATTGAAGTTGCACCTTCGTGGAATCAATAAAACCACAGCAATCAATGACTATCTATTGCAGATCAAGAAGATTATTGATACATTGGCAGCTGTTGGATCCCCAGTTGATACTGCAGATCATATAGAGGTAATTTTCGATGGCTTACCTGAAGAATATGACCCTTTTATCACTTCAGTCATGTCAAGAACAGAACAGTATTCAATGCCCGAAATAGAAGCACTACCAATGGCTCAAGAAGAGCGACTTGAAAAGCACAGAAAGGCAGCAGATTCAATGGTACTTCAAGCCAATTTACTTGAGTCACAAGGCAGAGGAAGATTTGGCTCGGGAAGAGAGGTCAATATCAGCATATGGAAGAGGTCAAGGAAGAGGTTTTCAGAGTCCGTTCAGAGGTAGATTTTCACCTAGAGGCAGGTCTAGTCGTGGTGGTGGAAGAAATTGGTAGTCCAACAAACCTCAATGCCAAGTCTCTGGCAAATTCGGACACCAGGCCTGGTATTGCTACTATCGTTTCGATCAACAGTATCCAACTCCAACTAATCTGAATTCAACCACACCTGCTGCAGCTCAAAATTACAACAACAATGGTGCGCAGTTATCAGCTATGATAGCTAATGCTAGTCCACAGTTCCTAGTCTCCCCTGAGACCCTATATGATCCGATGTGGTATCCTAATAGTGGTGCCACAAATCATCTCACTCCAGATGTTAGTAATCTGACAAGCAAAGCTGAGTTCAGTGGTTCAGACAAAATCAGAATGGCAAATGGTAAAAGTTTGAATATTCAACATATTGGTCATGCTAGTTTTCATTCCAAACAACATAACTCTACTCTGCATTTGCATAACCTACTCCATTTACCTTACATAACTAAGAACCTCATTAATGTGTCACAGTTTGCTAGAGAAAATCAAGTATTTTTCGAATTCTACGCTAACACTTGCTTTATTAAATCTCAGGACACCAAACAAGTGATACTGGAAGGGAAGCTTAGAGATGGACTCTATGCTTTCAATAACATCAAACTTGTACCTCCCTTTTCGAATCAGCCTAATGCTTGTATAGTTCAACATGACCCTGCAACACTTGATAACTCTTTTCAAGTGCATATTGTCAAACTTGTACTGAAATATTGTAATATACCAGTTATTCATAATAAAATGACATCAGTTTGTGCCTCTTGTTGTATGGGCAAGGCGCAAATTGCCTTTTTCTAACTCTGACACAGTTTATACTCATCCATTGCAACTTATTTACTGTGATATATGGGGACCATCCCCAATCCCATCTCCTATTGGTGCACGTTGCTACATTCATTTTATAGATGCTTATTCTAAATTTACATGGATTTATCTTCTGCACAATAAATTTGAAGCATTGACCACTTTTATTCAATTCAAAGCCATGAGCTTCAGTTAGGAGTCAAAATCAAAGCCTTACAAACAGATGGAGGCAAAGAGTATACTGTATTCACCAAATATCTTCAAACACATGGCATTATACACAGATTGTCTTGTCCCTATACCCATGAGCAAAATGGCTCTTCTGAAAGAAAACATAGGCACATAACTGAAATGGGTTTAACTCTACTAGCTGAAGCTTCCATGCCATTAAAATGCTGGGGTGATGCCTTTATCACGGCCACATATCTTATAAATCGATTGCCAACACCTGTTTTATAGAATAAATCTCCAATAGAAGTTTTGTTCAATAAACCACCAGATTACTCCTTTCTAAAGACCTTCAGTTGTGCTTGTTATCCCTATGTGAGACCTTACAATCAGTATAAGATTAATTTTAGATCTGAGAGGTGTGTTTTCCTAGGCTATAGTCCACAATATAAAGGTTATAAGTGTTTGTCACCTACTGGCAAAGTTTACATCTCTAGTTATTTTTGATGACCAGCTTTTCCCTTTTAAAACTCATTCTCAAGACTTTATCCCTGTTTCAACTTCCATATCATCTACTTTTTCTGCACCTTCACCGAGTATTCCTCTTGTTCCTATAACTAGCAGTCCAAATGCAGATATTCTTACTAACCAAAATGCTGCTTCTGATATTGTCCAAGCTGACCTCAATAATCAGACTACCACTGTAGATACTGGTGGTGTTTCTGATGCAGGTTCTGTAAGTTCATCTGAACAACCACAACCAAGTGCAGCTCAAAATGTGCATCCCATGGTCACAAGGTCCAAAGCTGGTGTTTACAGACCAAAGGTCTTCACAGCAGAAATTGAGCCTACATCAATTAAAGAGGCTCTGACAAATTCTATGTGGAAGGAAGCAATGGACAACGAATACAAAGCCTTGCTAAACAACAACACATGGACCTTAGTTGACTTGCCAGCAAACAGAAATGCGATAGGTTGTAGATGGGTATTTCGGATAAACCATAATCTTGATGGCAGTGTGCAGAAGTACAAAGCTTGTCTCGTGGCCAAAGGATTCCATCAAAAAGAAAGCTGTGATTTTTTCGAAAACTTCAGCCCTATAGTAAAACTAACTACAGTTAGAGTAGTTGTAACACTTGCCCTAGCAAAGGGGAGGCCAATTCAACAGATTGATGTTAATAATGCATTTCTAAATGGAGACCTCTGAGAAGAGGTCTATATGCAACAACCACAAGGATTCATACAAGGGAATGGGCAGCAAGTCTGCAAGCTCAATAAAGCTCTTTATGGACTCAATCAAGCTCCAAGGGCTTGGTTTGATAAGATGACCTCCACACTTCACTCATTTGGATTCAAGTCTGCAAAATGTGACACTTCACTCTTTCTCAGGGTCACTTCTCATTCAGCAATACTAGTTCTTGTCTATGTTGGTGATATCTTGATCACAGGAGATTCCAAGACAGCCATTGCAGAACTAATTCAGAGTTTGAATAGCAGATTTCCACTAAAAGACCTTGGGAAGCTTAACTACTTTCTTGGTATTGAAGCTAAACACACCTTATCAGGAGGAATTCATCTTACCCAAACTAAATACATAGCTGACCTACTGAAAAAGGCTAATATGCAGAGTTCAAAACCAATGAAAACTCCCATGGTTTCTGGTTTGAAACTGACAGCAGAAGGGAGTGAACCTGTGCAGGATCCACAGCTTTACAAGTCTACTGTTGGAGGCCTTCAATATGCTACCATCACAAGGCCTGAAATTGCTTATCCGGTTAACAAAGTATGTCAGTTTATGCACAATCCTAAGGAGTCTCATTGGCAAACAGTGAAGAGGATATTAAGATATCTTGATGGCATGATGACACATAGTCTGCACCATAGTTGTTAGAATCGCACGATTCACGATTCGAATCATGCGATTCGATATGATTCGTTATGCTAGCGATTCGTATTACGTGATGAATCGCAGATAGCTTTGAATCATGCATGTATCGGACGAATCGATGCTATTTTGTATCGCCGATACGATTCACACGATTCTGCGATTCAGTTTTTTTTTTATGGGCTTTTTTTCTCCAATTTTCATGGGAGAATTTGACAGACCCCCTATCACAAAAGGGTGCCCTAGAAAAATGAAAGGAGAGGAATGTTGGGCCAGCCCAAGGAAATAAGTTAGCACATGTGGGAGTTGGGATGAGGATAGGAAAGGGAATATAAAATAGACATGCTACGTGAGATATAAGGGGCTGGAGAGGATATGGGAAGGAGGCAAATTTTGAGTATTGAGGTGGATAGGGAAGAGGCAGCCCCTCGAAGAGCTGCTGGGTCCATTTGTGTTTCTGTTTCTATCTTTGTTTATTTTCTTAGTGAGAGTGCTTTAAACTTCACCTTTGCTACTGTTTTCGACTTCATTTCAGTACTCTTTATGTGTGTTAGTTTAATACAATTCAGCCTTGTTTTGGAGGTTCCTAACAATTTGGTATCAAAGCTCCCAATCTTGGGAGCTATGGTATATCAAACCAGAAATGAGGGAGGGAATTCCGGTGTTTGAAGGTGATGAGGCCTATTGGTGGCTGATTAATGTTGTGCAGCACTTTGACGAGAAGGAGACACCAGATCTAGCAGAAGCTACCAGATGTGGTGAAGGCTCTCAGAGGACATGCATACAATTGGTACCTGTGGTGGGAGTGGCACACCCTCCAATGCTACTTGGATAGCCTTCATGAAGGCCTTGATCAAGAGATTTCCAGCTGGAATTTGACCTTAGACCAGCCAATATTCGTCCAAGAAGAGGAACCAAAAATTTTGGAGGTAAAGGGAAGAAGCAGACATGCTAGATGTGGCTGAGAAAGGTGGGAAAATCCAAAAGGAGATGGTGACTGAGGAGGAGAAATTGGTGAAGGAGACAAAGCCTAAGGTTGAGAGAGAACTCCAAAATAAGATCAATTCGGAAAGGAAAGTCCTCCATGTGGGTCACACAATCAGTGCCCGAACAAAGCTCGTCTTGAGCGTATTTTTACAATGGTAGGATAAACTAGACTTGCGTCCTTATAAAAGGGGTTGTGCGTTAGGGGAGCCAAAGGAAGAGGAGCTTGCAAAAACCATGGAGTTTTGGGTCTCACTCAAACTGGCGAAACCATAACCACATAAGCCACCAGATTCGCGACGTGGTACTATGGAGGGTCGGGTTGGACAGAAACAGGGGGAAGAAGAGGAGTTGTTGGGCAGTGATGGTTGTGAGGACGGTGATCATGGCAGCGGAAGGGAAGACGACATCGATAGATAAGGTGGTTGTAATTGTCGTCGCCGTCCTAGTCCAGATGGTAGAAGTATCGTGATGAGAAGGGATGAAGGAAGGGTAGAACTGGAATTTTTGGGTTCCTTTCTTAACCTAGTGGGCGAAGCCCAAATGACTAAGGAAAAAAAAAGGGCCATAGAGGACCTGATTAGAGAGATGAAAATAGAGGAGAGTGACTGCACTTTTGGGAAGGAAAAAATAAGACCACATTTAGGCCTAAAAAAAGAGCCTACTTCAAGAATTAAAAGGGGATTTCATTCAGACTTGTTGGAGCCAGCCTATTTGATTGAAAAGAAGGAATAGGTCCAGAAGAAAGAGGGCCAAATTCTAAAACCAACCAACCCGCTATTACCAACAGAATAGATCCTAAACCCCCATGGAGAAAGTTAAACGTGCTGCAAGAGATTAGAACAACAGCCATAAAAATTAAACGTGATGCAGCCTTAGGAAAAAGAACAATGCAGCACAAAGAAATTCAAAGTGAAGGTGCAGGTGGTGGCCATACTCCAGAACCATGTGTTGAATCTCCAAATTCTGCAACCTTCTTCTCTTATTCTAGTATTTTCGCTCCATCAGTAGTGTCTGCAGCTGTTGATTCAATTCAGAGGCAAGTTCTAGATGCTTTGCAAGTCTTAAAGGTTATTGAACCTAATGTTCAACCTGGTGATTTACGCATAGCATCGCAGAATTCAAGTGCATCTATTATTGATATTAATCCATACACTGAAAATCGAGATGGAGATATAGGATGGCCCCGAATGATGTGTATTAGGGTATATGAACTTGATAGTATGTATGACCATCCAATTCTACTAATGGCTGGAGAGGCATGGCAATTATTGGAAATACAATGCCACTCAAAGCCTGCTGCTAGATGCTTGTAGAAGCCTAAGAAAGGTTTAAAGCTTGATGGCTCCGATGATTATGGTGATATAAATCCTGAAATGGAGTGTCTTGATCAGATTCAATTTAAAGAACCAATTCAAATTTGGATTAATCAATTCAAGGACAAAATTTTTTCTTTATGTGTGTTTTGCTTGGTCCAGGAGAATTATCTTGCTAATCCATTAGCCGTTCATGCCCAAAGCTATCTGCACAGTTTTGTTTCTAGATGGATGTGATGGGAAAGCATTTACACCTAAGGCTGAAACTTCAGATGTCTTATTTGAATGGGAGGCAGCCCTTGAACAAGCTATTGCACAAGTACGAAGTGCTACCTTTGTCATGGAATACAATGGGACTTTTCAGAGTGCAACTACAGAAGCGATGACACTCTGTTTCATGGCCAGAAGTGCTAAAGAAAATAGAGTGTTTGACCTAGGAAAATCCAAGATTGTGTTGGGGCTAAAATGGTGGGGTTGGATGGAACTACAAGAGTATTGGACTGTCACTCCCCTTATTGGTACGTATACTGACTTCCTTAGAAGAAGCACCAACAGAAATGTCCTAATGGTAGCAGAATTTTATGCTAAGAATATCAGCAAAGAGTTTTCAGACTCCACTCTTAATCTTACTGCCTCTATTGTAGAGGACAAACCCCCAAAATGGGGTTTCTGACTGTGTTGACAATCTTACCCAAGCAGAAATTAAGGTATGGGTTTTGATTGAGGATAAAATGGAGACTGCCATTAAAATTGATTTTGCTTGTAGTTGGCTTAAACAAAGAATAAAGCAGTTTATAATTCATTTGGAGAGTCCACAAATTCAAGCACTAGAGCAGGAAGGGGACAAGATAGCCTTGGCCAAGGCATCAAAGGGAAAGTGCCCTCCATAAGATATTTGAAGGTGCTACGCAGCTTACTGCATCCAGAGATACCTATGTTGCAGCAAACGGTGCTAATTCAATGGGAATATCTTCCCAATCATGAAAGTTCGTAGAACTGCTGTTGCATTGTTGAAGGGGCTGTTGTTAGCAATGCAAAAGAGGTTCCATTATAGTTCAAGCAATAGGACCCTCGTGGAGGCAATTTTTTTGGCTGTTACAAAATATGTCTGATACCTTCACCTTGAGGACAAGGTAAGACCTTTGGGGGGAAGTATTGATAGGCCCCCTATCACAATAGGGTGCACCAGAAAAATGAAAGGGGAGGAATGTTGGGCTAGCCCAAGGAAATAAGTCAGCACATATGGGAGTTGGGATGAGCATAGGGAAGGGAATATCAAAAAGATCCATGGAATAGAACCTGCTGTACATAAGAATGCTGAGGTGGTAGTAGGGAATCGGGGGAATAGGCTTGCTACGTGAGATATAAAGGGCTAGAGAGGTTTTGGGAAGGAGGCAAATTTTGAGTATTGAGGTGAATAGGGAGGAGGCAGCCCCTCAAAGAGCTGTTGGGTCCATTTGTGTTTCTGTTTCTATCTTTGTTTATTTTCTTAGTGAGAGTGCTTTAAACTTCATCTTTGCAACTGTTTTCAGCCTCATATCAGTACTCTTTTTGTATATTAGTGTAATACAATTCAGCCTTGTTTTGGAGGTTCCTAACAGAATTCGAAGGGGCAGAGAGGTTTAAATATCTAAATATAAGCAAACATATGGGCGTTATTGAAAGAACCTCTTTTCATTGCTCTGTTTCAAAGTGAAGGCACTGTGCTCTTCTATTTTATCAGTTATGGGTGTTTGGTTGTGTTGTTTTTATGTTTCGACGCAACCTTGCCACTCTTTTTTATTCTTCTGGTTATAGGTGCTATGCTGTTGTCCTTCTTTTGGTTCATTCTTGTCTGAGTGTTCACGGTTTCTTACAGTCTCTTCTTTGGGTAGCTCTGGACAGAGTCAATTTGTGTGGCTCTTAAGTCTAAGAAGAAGTAGAAAAAGGATGTTACCTAAGATTATTGTATTGTTCTTGACAATAGATTACTAGGAATATGTGATATTTAAGTATTTATTTGAGACTTTTAAGTATTTTATTTGTGTTTTAGGAGTGGAATCATGTATATTTCAATTTTTTATTGATATGATTTTGAATCATACGATACGTTACGATTCACGATTTACAATTCAAAAATTAAACAAACGATTCTCGATACAATTCACGATTTGACAACTATGGTCTGCACCTCAACAAATCTTCAAATTTAGACATCACAGCCATCTGTGACTCTGATTGGGCATCAGATCCAGATGACCACAGGTCAACATTTGGATTTTGTGTCTATCTTGGTTCAAACATTATATCTTGGACTTCCAAGAAGCAGCAGGTTGTCTCCCGCTCAAGCACTAAAGCAGAATATCACAGCTTAGCATCAGTCACAGCTGAGATCACTTGGCTGTAGTCACTGCTCAGTGAACTCCAAGTCCAAAATGTCAAGACACCTATCATATACCGCGACAATTTGAGTGCAGTTCTTTTGGCAGCTAACCCGATTCTCCATTGTAGGACAAAGCACTTTGAACTTGACTTATTCTTTGTCAGGAAAAAGATTGCCCAAAAGAAACTTGAGGTGAAACATATTCCTAGCCACAAACCCACAGCAGACATTCTTACTAAAGTAGTATCAAATGTTAATTTTCATAAATTTAGACACAAACTTAGAGTTGAAGAGTCTCCTACTCTGAGTTTGCAAGGGGGTGTGAAGAGATATTAGTTAAGAACTAACAAACTGTTAGTTACTCTGTTACTAATCTGTTATTGTAATACTTCAATATATAAACTCTCATGTACACCACTGTCAAAGATTAAGCAATACAATTCATTATTCTGCTCTTATTTTCTCTTTCATTATTCTGCTCATATATATATATATTGAAGAGTCTCCCACTCTGAGTTTGCAAGGGGGTGTGAAGAGATATTAGTTAAGAACTAACAAACTGTTAGTTACTCTGTTACTAGTCTGTTACTGTAATACTTCAATATATAAACTCTCATGTACACCACTGTCAAAGATTAAGCAATATAATTCATTATTCTGCTCATATATATATATATGTTATTTTAAGCATCTGTGTGGAAATAGGTTATCTTAAAAATACTTTTAAAAAAAATTCTCTTAATATAGTTTTAATTATAAGTTATTTTAACTACAAAATAAATTAATTTAAACATATACTAAATATGATAAGTAGAAAAATCAACATTGAATATCTAGAAGAAACTTGATGTTAATAGTTGTGTAATGCCTTTCGATAAATTAACGTGACCAATGCTGACTGAGTGAAAGTTATACTGAAAAAGCACACATGCAAGAGGCAAGAAAAATTTTAAATTCTTCTAAACAATTAGTCTTATAATCTTCTTAATTATGGATGATACTATTATACCCAAGCTTTTTTATGGTAGCGATACATTGATAATTTGTCAAATATTTAAAACCTATTTGGTTTAGATTTCCACAAACACGAATGTGAGTTTTACAGAAGGAACTTTTCATCTTGCTTTTCACCAAAGGTTCTCGTTCGACGGAGGGTATTGAAAATAATTCAAAATAAATGGGCATTTATTGGTTTTTTTTTTATACAATAAATGCTTAAAGTCACTAACATAAAATCAATAATTAATAAATATTTAACAGTGTTCCAATATCAAAAAAGAAAAGTGGTTCTAAAGATATAAAATGTTTTTCTTTTTTGTTTAATATTTTTTTAAGGTTTTGTTAACATGTGCCGAACATATATTAAAGAAAAAAAATCAAAATTATTAAATAAAAAATAAAAATATTTAATGTCTTGAAAATTTAAAATACATTTAATATTTTTTCTTAAAGTAATTAGAATGATTTAATAAAGGGTAATAAATACTATGTTTATTCTTAACAATACCTTAAAGGCATGTTAACATAACTCATTTTTTTATTATGTATTAACAAGATTATTAAGTTAATTAGGGTTATCTATGTGTTGGATTGGGTTTGAGAATTTTTTTTTCTAAAACCCAAACCAACCCAACCCGCACATGAGTGGATTGAATTGGGTTGAACCCATAGATCCGACATACATTAAAAAAATTTTATCTACTAAAATAAATGTTGAATATGAAATCGAAAATTTATCACATATCATAATAAATAATTTAATAAGTCTCAACAAAAAATGATATACAAAGTCAAAAATAAATTAGAAGTCAAATATAATAAGTCACAAGTCATAAACATAATATAACAAGTCTTAATCTTAAACATAAGAAGTACTAGCATAAATCTTAAAAGTTAAATACAATAAGTCATATAAAATCTGAAAGATGAAAAAATAAAAATATTATATTTAGTAGGTTGAAAATTAAAAAATAACATAATTTTTTATTAAAACAAGATGGGCTGGATTGGGTTGAGTGGGTTGAAATTTTCCTAACCTGCAATCCAACCCATCATCATCGGGTTAGGAATTTTTAAACTAACCTAATCTGCAAACCTAGTCTAACCCATCAATTACGGGTTAAGTTGGGTCAAAACCCACAAGTTCACGGGGTGACCCAACTTAATGGACACTCATAAAGTTAATTGTTTTAAAGGAAACCTTTTTTGTTTTTGTTTCCAATTACCTTGTTGAGCCTTTGTCTTGATCAATTAAGTTAATTGCTCTCGAATAAAGACTACTTTGACAAGTAAAGAAGAGGATGGAAATTATAACACTTTGATCGTATAATGGGAAAACTGGGAAAGGCAAAATGGGAATGGCTGAATTTTCCATGCTCCTCCCTTCTAGAAAAAGGTTGGGGGGGGGGGGGGGAAGAAGGCATTAGCTGGTTAAAAGGGACATGTCACGTGAAACAGTCTTTTGGAGAATTACGTGACAATCATTCAACATAAACAAGAGTTTTTTGCCATGTAAACAACATGTTTTGGAAACATCAACAACTTTGATTAAGTTAATAACATTTCCTTCTTGATTTGAATTTAATTAAATTCATTTAATTTTAAAAGACTTAAAATATGATCATTTTCTGCATATTAGCCTTATCACCTGCAGAGGGATGAAAATTTTCAGAGTTGTGCATACCTCAACCCTCAAGGGCCGAACTAGAATAAAATGAATGGGGCTAAAATGAAAATTTCCATTATAGGAGGGCTAAAAATTAAAAAGAATTATATATTTAAAAAAATTTACCTTGAAAAAATAGATTTTAAAAATCTAATCTATAATATCGTTTCGCCCTTGTCAATCTAAAAGATGTATTTGAAATGATAAATTTTATGATTTGATTTCAATTGTAAATTAAATTATTTGTTTGGAAATTTATAAAATGAGAATTAATATGGTTTGAAAATCTATGAAAATCTAATATAATTTAATTAGATTAGTTTAGATATCCTCATAAAAATGAGAGGATTTGGGTGAATTTTAATAGATTTTACATAAATTACTATTATACCATTAATAAAGATAAAATAATCATATCATTATAAATGTAAAAATTTTCTTAAAATAAAATTAATTGAATTCCTTTTTAATATATTCTAAATATAAAAATTGATTTTTAAATAAATTCAAATTATAATTTTTAAAATGAGTTCCAAACATAAAAATTAATTTTTAATTTAATTTAATTCTAATTTTTATTACTCCTAACATGCCCTAAAGGAATAAGTACTCAAAATTCCAAGATCATGCATGTAGATCCATGATCCATCTAAATTAAATTTAGATTAAATTTAAAATACAATTGAATTCATCATTTGAATTTGAGATGGTCTTATATATGGTTCTTATTTTGTTTGAATTTTCATCTCCAAATTTCTTTTCTCTTTGTCCTATATATTCTTTGGTTATTATTTGTGGAAAATTCATCATGTTTTCCCAACGAAGCCCCCCGCCCCCCTTTTTTTGTATGTTAAACAACTTGGCTAAATGAGTTTGTTGTCCCCTTTGTGAAAAACTGTAAACCGATTTATATTTTCACAGTATTGACGGAGGTAAGAAAGAAAATGACCATGATCTACCAAATGGTAATAACAATACTTGTTGCAATGAGCTCATGCTATAGCATATATATACATAACCATGATTCTGAAATGCGGACTGCATCTGATACGGCAGCAATACAATACTGTGATTGTGATTACCCTGCAATTGTGGGGTGATTTGAAATCACACTGTAGCGTCGCATTGAAACAGTGTTGTAGCCACAATGGAATAGCCACAACACCGTTCCGTTATTTTTTTTTTTTGTACAAAAGCAAAAAACTTTCACAGTACCACACCTTAGCTTCAGAAACAAACCCCTAACCTGTGCACCTCTCAGCCGTATCTGCGTTTCAGCCACATCCACAAGCTGCATTAGCATCCCAGCCACACCAGATCAGCATCTCCAACAGGTTATAACCTCTAAACCGCAACTTTTCATCTTTATGCGTGTAGAGGAAGAGAGGGAAAAGGGGATGGTGGGCGTGGCCGGGCTGTGCTGTGTTTGAGGAGGGAAGAGACCGCTTTGAGGTGAGGGAGAGAGGAAGAACCGAAGAAGGAAACAGGGGGAAGAGGGAGAAACGGGAAAGAAGGGGAGCGGGAGAAAGGAGAAAGCTCTATAACATAGTAGAAACTGACGAAGAGGGAGACATTATTTTATGTTCTTGGAAGTATTAATAAATTTATGTTTTAAGGGTACTAATAAATATATGTTTTACAAGCATGTTTATTATTAATTTTTAAAAAAATTACATAAAGTTTATGTTAATAATTTAAAAATTAATAATAAAAATATTTTTTAAAATGTGTATTTATTGTGTTTTAGGACAAAATGAAAAGGTTTGGAAGAAAATGATAGGAATGGTCATTGGGGTGGGTGCTGCCGTGTATGGGATTGGATTTTTTTTTTAATATTTGGTTAAATTGGAGCAAGAGAGAGGGAAAGTTTGAGGAAAGGGTAGGGAAAATTTGAGAAAAGAGGGAAGTGAAAAATATGGGGAGAGTTTGCAAAATTAGAGTGTGAGGAAAAGAAGAAAAATTTGAGATAATTAGGAAGAGAAAAAATTTAAAACATTAGAAGGTTAAAGTTTTTGTAATTTCAAATTTGCAATATATTATGAGTTTTGGAGGAAAAAATTGGAAACTTTTAGAAATTAAATTTAAATTAATTATTAATTGACTTCTTAAGTAATTTATTTTAGGACTTAAGTTAATTAATTAATTGTATACACTTCATAAATAAAATAAATATTTTTAGACAAAAAATTAGTAATTATTAATTAGTAGTCTATATTAAAGTTAAAGTTTAAATTTTGATTGATAATTATTACAATTTATTTGTATAACCATTGTCACAATAATTATGATATTTTTTAATAATAAATCTAGTTTAAATTATTCATTAAGGTAATACAAAATCTTATAAAATGAGTAAAAACCTATACAAGATTAGAAATAAATATATATTAAAAGTTAAAATGATTATAGGATTTTTTTTTACATTTTTTGCAAACATAAAAAAAGTTCACGCCGCAATAGCGCAATTCGCATCGTAGCAATCACCATACCTGCAACTGTAACAACAACCGTAATTTAAAATCATGTATGTAACACACACAATGACAAGTCCATATAAGGAGCCACACAAGAAAAGAATGCCTTCTCTCTTTCACACATACTAGCTTTCAAGAATAGAGGAAATGACACCTAAGCATATATGTGTACCAACCCTTTTACTCTTTTAAACTATTAGCCAATGTAGGTTCCAACAATTTCTTCTATCTTCTATAAGGTTAGATAACTAACATTTACGAGTGGACATAAGGGAACTCGACTAGCAAAAATACTACACCCAAACCAAAATGTGAAGGCAAGATCATGGGGAAGTTCCTTTTTTCAATCTCAAAAGGGTCCAAGGGTGATTCTTGTTTAGCTGGATTGAAGCAAAGGGAAGTTTGTGGTTGATGCAGCGTGGTGCTAGTTGAGTTGGGTTGTAAGGCTAGTTGTGGGTTGATCGTGTGCATGGCTTTTGGTGTGACTGTGAGTGACTTATGGAGAAAAACGTGAGTTGAGAGTGGGTAGTGTACTATAGTGAACCGTGGGTGATTTTGTGTGCATAAAGGTGAAGAAGCAGGTGAGGAATTACAGCTGTAATGGGTGGTGAGTAATGTGGTGCAAGGGTGAGATGAGTTTGAATGATAATGGAAACTAGCAAATAGCACTTGGGATAGCTCCGCTCATAGACCCCAAAATAGGGAAGCTACTGAATAGTCAGGGAGCTCAAATCTTTTATGCATAGTTCTAAATTACAGTCTGCAACCGTAATATTATTGTTGTGGGAGCTTCCGCAATCGCAATTGTAGCTGTATTAATTGTATTTTCCCACAATTATTTATAATTTTTATAATCACAGCGTAACCACATCTGTAACTGCAACCACAATTTAAAACCAATCTTCTATGATTATGAAGTACTAAATTGGATCATTAACTCCATTTCTTCAAAGAGCAGAATATGCATTTAGAGCCTTGGTCATCATGTGCATTTCATAAAGTTAAATCCATGGGCATTTCACCAAGCATGATACGGGCAACTAAGCACACAACACAAGAACTAAACCAAAGCAATAATACAATACTTCAATTGGATCCTAAGCTAGGGGAAGGGGATGTTTGCAGAGGAACTTAGAGGCTCTCCTTCACTATGACACGTGCAGTATGTGATACTAGTAGGCAACCTCTCAAGTTTTGCTCCTAGTGAGGAAGTAAACAAAAAGGGGCAATTGGGATTTAAAGAACATAAAGAAATACAAACATGAAAAAGCATAATTCCAATCTTAGAAACAAGGTGTGGGTCGGTGGAATGGCTTCCTCCAGTCACCTCCCTCTTCTTTGAAATCTTCCTCTCTCTTGTTTCTCCAACAAACTTTAGACCCGATATCCCTCATCCTTCTATTGTTTGAATGCTCTCGCTCCTCTTCCCTTTTAAATTGCGATAGCAAATGTGATTATGTTGCAATTGTAAAAATTACGGACAATTGTAAAAAAATACAGTTATAGAAACTTTCATAACAATAATATTGTAGCTGTGAATCACAATTTAAAACCATAGTTCTCTTTTTCTCTCAACTTTTGGTGATAACCCAATGCTTCCCCTTACTTCCTACAATTTCACCTCAGTTTTTCTTTTATCAATAGATTTTTTGATCGTTGGTTACTCCATTGATGCCAAAGGGATGGCCAATAGAGTGGTGGTCATATCTGCAATAGGTATGGCACGCTGTATTAACTCAGCTTCCCCCACCATTTCTCTTTTTTTATGATATTCCTTATTTTTAGCTACTATTTTGCTTAGTGTGTTAGGTTAAGTTTGTTTAAGACTTACAATTTGATTAAGAATGAAAGGGAGAAGGTACTTACAAATTTTTTTCAACGTGGAGCTTAACGAGTGTATTTGAGTTGGGTCATACATAAAATGCATTGTGGGTTATAGATCTTAAATTCTAGAGTCACAGGCCAAATTAGTAGTGGATCAAATTGGACTTTTAATTTTTGATAAGGAGAAATTTTCATTTTCAATTTTTTATTTCTTAATTCAATTTTTTTTATTTTATATTCGAACAAAGTGAGGTGTTCACAGCGTTTACAATAAATTTCATTAAATATTAAGGTGGAATCCCCCTTCGCACGGGTGGGTTAAGATCAAAACAGATGGCGTTTCAAAGGAAAATCCCAAAATTGCTGGGTATAGGCCTGAAGCAAAGATGAAAAATGGTTAAAAGGCTTCTCCCATTGATTGGGAATATGCAATTCTTTCATCGCAAAACTCTGTGGAGCCCTCGATCAACAGGCTCCGCCAAGTATGGAATAGCGGGTATTGGAATATTGTCATGGAGAGCGACTCCAAGGCTATTATTACCATCTTCAATAAGAACAAAGGATCCCACAATAACAACACCCTCATCCACCTGATCTGGCACAATTGCAATCTACAATGGGAGGTGGCTTTTAGACACATTCACAGAAGAAAATGCATGTGTTCATTGGCTAGCCAGTTGAAGCATTTCCTCATATTTTGGAAAAATACTAAAATACTCTCAAAGTAGTAAATTGAACAGTTGAAATTTAAGTTAAATTTTATTATTTAATATTTTATATTTAATCTAACTATTTAAATAGTTATACTATTCAAGTGTTATAATTTGAAAGGATTGAGTATAGTACTCTTAGAGTACACAAGAAATTCTCCAAATGTTGGGCTTAAGATATAAGAGGTTCTTCCGAATGGACTCAACCAATTACTTTTTGCTGATGCTATTGGGGTTTCTATGTGCTAGAAAGTCTCTATAATTACCTACTAGAGTAATACATTTAAGAAGATCTCAAGAGTTTATATTTAATCTTTAATTTTATTATTTAAAATTATATTCAATCCAATGACTAAATAATTGTAAAGTGTTATGTGTCACATATTTTCTAGATAAGTATATTACTTTAAGAGTACAAAAAATTGAATCCTCTAAAGTGAGAGATTTACTTTAAAGAGTAAAATGAAGAATAATAATCATTAATGAGAAAATCAAGAAAACGAATTTTAATAACTTCATAATTTGTTATACATGTGCATGTATTTTATCATAATCTTAACCGTTAATTTTCTTATCAATGGTTAATGTTCCTCATTTTATCCTTTAAGGTAAATTCTTCACATTAAAAAAGTCAGATCTCATAAAAAATTCTTCACTTTTTCAACCTATTTGTTGAAGTTGAACAATCTCATCCCATGTACTAGGCATGCGTGCCACGGTATTATTATTATTATTATTATTATTATTATTGTTATTATCTTTTTAACAATTTTGTATTACAAATAAACAATTTAACTCAATTTTTCTTTTGGATTTAATTTTAATTCATTCATGTAAAATTTTTTTACACTATTATTTAATTACATATTATTAATTATTTAACTTTTTAGATAGTTGTTATCTTAGTCAATTTTTTTAATAATTTAATAACTTATAATTAAATGATACTTTTTATACTAATAATTGATCAAAATTAAATTCTTTTTTTGTTGCTAGGAACAATTTAACTCAATCATTGTCAACTTAGGTCTACCACAATGCCTAATCCATGGTGTTAAGGGCCTTATGGCCCAAATTAATACTTTAGAAGGAGCCTCTATAACCCGCACATTATTTAAAGCCATGCTTTTTTCTTTGGCTTCTTCAAACACACGGTTTACCCATAAAAAACAGGCTTAGTAATGCTTTATTTGGTATCATGAAAGAAGAAAGAAATGAAAAAATACAATATAAAAAGAAAAAAAGAAGAAGAAAGGAATGAAAGAGTGGAAGAAAGTTTCCCTTCCTTTGTTTGGTTTCATTAAGAAAAAGAAAGGAAATAGTTATAAATAAATATCAAATTACTTTATTACCTTTCATAACTCATAACATTATTTGACTTTAGTATAAGTAAAGTGATTAAAATTTTTAAGTTTTCATTTACGTCTCAATCCCTTGGACAAAGAAAGAAAGCAAAAATATGAAACCCAAAAAAAATTTATCACTCCAAATTTCTTCCTTTTCATTCTTAAATTAATATTAAATAAAAAAAGAACCTAATCATTAGGCTTTTTCCTTTCCTTTCCGCTCAAAAATTGTATGCCAAACAAAGGCTAAATCTCTGTTCTTCAACGTAGCCGAGCAGCATAAGAACCCAGAGAAGAAACTAGTCTTCAATTTCTAGTCAAAGTCATGATATTCCATGAAATTGCTCATTTTTACAAAGCGTTTGCACTTAATGCAATATCTTTCATCTCAGAAGGAAAGTGGAATAATAAAGAGAGGGAGGATGGGGGTGGATTGGGAAAATCTAATAATTAGATCAACTACCCAAATTCAACAATAATTAGGCAGAGAAACCATATTGGAAAAGGCATGACTAACATGAAGTAACCCATGGATGGAGTTTTTACAATAAAAATGCTTCAAATAGCTAGAGTACACAACATCTATTTATTTATCGTAGAGAAAGTAGTAAGGATATGTTACTCCAAGACATGTATAAACCCATTGAAGGAAAGATGACCATCAAAGCGAAACTATCAGTCAAAGGGGGATTCGAACACTGCACATGAGAGATGCAGAATCCTAACCCATATCCCCTCAGCCAGTGGAGCCAACCTACGTTGGCGCTTCTCTGAGCCTATTACAATCCTATATAACTATATATATGGGATTATTACTACATGACTCAGACCCAGACTCCATCAAAACCTTGTGGTTCAGAAACAATATTTTAGTTATCTACTCTTGTATTGTTGTCTTAAGAGGTAGAGAACTTTCAACTTCTATCGCAGCATTAGAGTTCCTTTCTGCAACATCCTTGGACAAACCAAACATCTGAAATTGATCGAAAATCATACTATATCAGCAGATAGTAAACAAGGTGATGCAAATATAAGTTTTCTCAAGAAAATGCATTTTAGGTATAAACCTTCTGAATTGTTTTCTGAAAGCAAGTTATGTGTTCATCCATAGAAGCATTAATAAACTCATCAATGTGATCCTTCAAATCCACCAAGAAAGTGGCTTCCTCATTCTTCTTCTTTCGACATGAAGTAGCAGATGGGGAAGTTTCAGCTGATGACGACTGCTTTTTAGGTTGGCTTTTTTGAGTGTCCATGCTCTCTAAGACTCTGATAACAGAAAAAAAAAGTTATCCCATTAACTCAAAAAGTTATTTACCTTGTGATATCTCAAAGTCACCAAGCAAGATAATCTATAGAAGATACACCGGAAAAGGTAATGATTGTTCCATATCACATAGATATACTCACTTTGGAATAAATAATTTATGGATAAGGTATATACTAGCTTAAGAATAAAGAATTTATGGCTATGGTATCTAATAAAGAAAGCTGCTGTACTTATTCAACTTTCATCATCTACATTAAATATAAATAGAATTGAAAATTGTATTACAGATCAAATTTAACAAATCTCAACCACCAATTCCTTTGATTAAATTCTATGATGAAATTAAGAGTATATTAATCAATTGATATTTTTAAGGCAAGCAACTAGGTTCCAGTATAGATAGTTGTCACATAGAACTATTCCTTAAAAGTGCAATAAAAACATAGCTTCATGCATGCACTTGGTTAACAAAATCTGTCTTTTCCTAAGGAGGAACTTTCTTCATCACATGAAATATTTGACATTTGAACAAAAAGAGACTGTAAAAGTTAACAGAAGTTTCTCTGTGTCTTCTCTGATCTAATGATCTTTCTTTTCTTCTTGTTGATTCTGCATCTCACTAAAAGCTGGGGCTTTTTTCTTAGTGAACTCTAAACAAATAATCTGCTCTCCCACGTGAGGAAGACAAAAGGCCAGGGGGTTCTCCTTGGTTTCTGTTGAGGAATTAGCAAGCTATTGCTGCCATGATACCTACATTGGAAGCTGGTCTTCTCTGGCCTTGTATAAATATATATAATGCATATATTAAGACAACTACTAGGTAATATGCTAAACAACAACAACTAATTTCTTTCTTTTCCATTTAATTCTTAGTTCTTACATATATCCACAGACTGTTTGACCCATTTATATTCTAAAAGTGTGACAATTTGTGTCATGTCTTCTGCTTTTAATTTTCAACAGAAATTCAACGTAGGATTTTATGTTCCTACTACAAATATTAAGTGTTGATTTGCTAAAAAACAAATTATACTACTAGACAAACAAGAAATGGCCAAGGGTCTTTCTTTGAGCCATAAAGTGCATATAACAGAGGATACTTGGTTATCCAAACAAAAATTTGAGGTAAGTAGTAAGGTAAGTAATAATGCTGTTATTGAACTTCTCAAATTTCATTTACCAACATCTCAACAATTGAAGTTATCTAGACAGATATTGTCACAGTAAAGTCGACAACATAACATAAAGCTGACTACAGTAGACTAAAACTTCATATCACTGAAATTTATTTCAAACTAAAAATGTCAGGATCTGCAATTGCCTTGAGAAAATTCATGTAAGTCTTAACGCAATACAATTTATTTGTCCATAAATTCGTACATTTGAATTATCAAAATTAAGAAATATACAATTACAATTTTAATTTTATCATTCTCATTGTTACTGAACATGTAGTCCCAACAATAAGAATGAACACATAGACCCAAAAAAATAAGGTATATATATATATATATATTGTATTTTGCTCCTCTAAAATGAGAAATTCTCTTTAGAAGATAAAGTAAGGAATATTAACCGTTAATGAGAAAATTAACTGTTGAGATCATGATAAAATACATATACATGTATAACAAATTATGAGGTTGTTAAAATCTATTTCTTTAATTTTCTTATCAATAGTTAATATTCCTCACTTTACTTTATAAAGTGAGTCAAATCCATATATATATATATATTGAGCACTTCCAGAGGAAATATAATTTCTACAACTTATATGAAGTTCATATAATTTTTTTCCTACAGATCATATATGTAGACATGGGGAAATTCTGCAGATTTTATTTTTATTTTATTTTATTTTATTTTTCTGCAAAAGAACTAACTAAACAGGACAAAAGGCGGGAAAAGACCCAAGAACGGATACTTGTTTTCGGCTGCTACAACAGAGTACGAAGTCCGATTGCTAGTTGCTCTACAAGGACGATGAACAAGATTTTGGTATAAAGAGGCGCAGATCGAATGGTATTGAGAAACAGGTGTCAACCATAAACCAAAAAGGAGACCAAAAATAGAATGGGACAAGTTCATAACGCCTTGCCAGCACCCAATCAATAAAGAATCGATCCCTCAAACTCTCATAAATCTACCCTCCAAATCAAAAGAACAGCAAGAAACCACACATTCCAGTTATCGTTATGAGAAAGAGAAAGAAAAGAGGAGAAACCTGAGAGTAGCGGAAGGAAGAGGTGCGGTTGGGACGACAAACGGAGTGGAAGCCGTCGCAGTAGAGGGTGGAGAGGCATTGCTCCCGTCCCGGCTTATATAACCGCGATGTTGCCCGACTCCGCCTGCTGGTGTATTATAATTAATTTATTTTAAACAGAATAATAATAGAAAAAAAAAAAAAACACCTACCCTAAGTCAAGAGCTTAAAATAGTAATCAAATGGATACCGTCTCTCTGTGTGCGACAACAGTTTTAAAAAAGCGGTGTTCTCTAACCAACGTCATGTATTGCTCTAAGTGCAACTAGTTTAGGTTCTTTCTACATTATGTTGAGAGTTTAATTATTAATAAATATAAATATAATGTATGTTATTAATAATTTTTTTTGTAAAGGACACAATCAGAAATTAAAAAATTAATAATTTATCTTTTTAACGAAGAGATACTTCAGTTACATAAAAAAAATAATATTTTCTTTTCTTCTTATGAGATTAATCTTCGTGCATAATAAGACAACTACACACAAAGAAATATTACAAAAGAGTGATATATTATTTAAAAATTTTAATATAATATTATATAAAAATAAAAAAGTCATCTATGATATTTTTGAAATTTTTTTTAATAAATTATTATCATTTTTAATTTTACATAATTTAAAATTGTATATTTATTATTTATTTTGAACCTGTTATAATATTTTTTAATATTTTTATTTAAAAAAAATTAGATGAGAAGAGGATTGAAATTTTAAAGTTAATTTATAAAAAAATATATCAAAAGATATTATGCTTTAATTCTTTAGTGGAACAATTTTTTTATTTATCTGTTGAAATATTAAGCTAATCATTTTTATCATTTATTTTCTTTTCAGTAATTTAGACTTTTTATATTTTAAAAAAGATTAAAGCTATTGACATTTATATTTATCTATTCATACTTTTTTAAAATATTTTGTAATTTTTATTTTTTACATAAGAAGTTAAGCTTTTTTTTATTCTCTTTTTGTATAATTTATTTATACTCTCTATTATTTTAATTTATTTTATAACATATTATATTTTCTCTTTTTTAAAATAAGACAGGATGATATTTATTTAAATGTAGTTTATATGATTATATCTTTTAATTATGGTGATATTTATTAAAAAAATTTAGATTCATAAATTAAAAAAAATTATTTTTATAATAAAATATGATTTAAAACATTTAAAATGTCATTAAGTGAATAAATTTTTAAAATTATTTAAAAAACCAATTTTTAAAATTATTTATTAAAAATTTTGACGCCTATAAAATATAAACATTAGGGATTATTTTTAAATATAATAAAGATTATACTTTTTTATCAATTAAAAAGTTTAATCCACGTACTTTCTCTTATTAAGAATTTTAAATTATAACTTATCAAATATCATAATAAATATATCATAATATTTTTTTAATAAATAAATACATCACAATATTTAAATATATATCATCGTTACTTACTACATAACTGTTATTTTTTAAAGTCAAATGTCCAATTTATTTTTATATAACAAAGTTAAACCATTATTTTCTTTTTATATATTATAATAGTTAGATCATAGAACAACTATAAAAGAGCATTCATACTCTTAAATTTTATCATTTATAAATTGATTTCATAAATTTTAAAATTATTTTACTTAATACTTAAATTATAAAAGTTACACATATTGACTCTTTCTTCCATTTGCCATTAATCCATTAATGAAAATACAGTGATGTGATTAGAAACGTGTGTTTTTTAATGGCATAACAATTTAATAGTCATCAGATGTAAAAAAATTTGAACCATTTATTAAAAAGAAATTTTATTTTATTTCTATATTCTATTAAGCAACAAAACACTGAAATAAAAAAAATGTAAAAAAATAAAAAAATAGAAAAAAAAAATAGATCCAAAGAGAGATGAAAATCTCTCGGGCACTGGTTGGTTCTCTAACAAATATTCCAAAGCAAGAAAGTAGATCAGTTCATCAACACCTTGCATCTCATCCAACACCTTAAATGCATTTGCTTATAGATTCTTCATAATTGCCCTTGCCCTCATCTTTGAATCAGTTGCAATCTCAAGCATTGCATCCACTTGGCATCTCCAGTAGCTTTTCGACATTGCATCCGGCGACCAGAGCCAGAGGGCACACCAGCCTGACGATTGTGCCCATCTAACATATTCAAATCTTCTGCAGAGCCTGAAGAAGCATCCTCATCTACAAGTCATTGGTACTGTAATACCGATGGATATTATACTCCAATGTCATTAAAAAACACACGTACTAACCACATGACTCTGTTCGACAAGCGAAAGAAATGGTCAATGTGTATAATTCTTATAGATTAAATATTAATTAAAAAATTTTAAAATTTATTATATCAATTTACAAACGACCTAAAATTGAGAGTCTAAATGCTTTTTTTTTAGAATAATATTATATCCTCTTAACTTAGTCATTTAATAATTCTTTTAATACTTAATAAAAAAAGTATTTAATAAAAAAATAAAAATATTTATTATCTTAAAAACTTAAAATATATTTAATATTTTTTTCATTTAGTAATTAAAATATTATTAATAAGATGTGTTAGGAGAATATAAAATTAGTTTAAGTGATATAAAGAACAGAATAAAATAAAAATAGTAAAGAATAATATATCAATAAATCTTAGAGTACACTACCAAATTCGTCTTTAAGGAATTATACATAAGTCACATTAGTCCTTGGAGAATTTAAATGTCACACGAAGTATCTGGAGGCTTAATTTATTATGCAAGTTAATCCTTCTATTAACGTGCCTATGTTTTAGTTAATAAATTCATCCATGTGGCACTTGAACTTTAGATTTGGAAAAAAATTTTCCTTTGTTGGCAACCAATGACCCTTCCCCGCCCAAAACGACACCATTTTTTGTGTAATGGATAAAAAAAATCCTAAAATCCTTTTTCCCTCCATGTAAAACGAGGCGTGTTGTATTGGGGTTAAAAATCCTTTCCCTTCCATTATTAGTTAGGGTAACTATAAAAAATCCCCCCAAAATCCTTTACACTTCTCTTTTAGAGTGTGTTCGGATGAAGCAATTTTAAATTTCAAGGAATTTAAAATGCTAGGGAATTGAATTTCCCTTCATTTGTAAAATACCCTGTTTGGGTACTTATGTGCAAAAAATGAAATTTCAATATAAAATTTTACAAAACATAATAAACATCATATGGATTATGATTATATGTATAATACAAATAAAAAGGATAATAATATGAATTTATAAATTAACAAAATCAATGTTAATGGTTTCAAGAAGCAACTTGAATACTAAACCCCCCTCCCTCCCCCCCCCGCCCCCAAAAAAAAAAGAAGCAACTTGAACGAACAAAAATAACATGAAAATATATAGACAACCTTCATATATGAAACAAAGTGTGTTTTAAACAAAGCATCATATGTCCACCAAGTTAGAAGCTGACATGATTACACTGTACACAATGTCTCATTCAAATATGTCCACCAAGATAATTAACTAACATGACTAATATCAAGACATGAAGGCCAAAATGTAATCCTTCTTCTTCTCAATGGGAAGGGTTTTAACAACCACTAGCTGGCTTGGGTTTTGTGTCAACCAATTTACAGCTTTGAGCCATTGTGGGTGATCAAGATCTGGTATTTTTTCTATCTCATTGAGCACTGCTTAAACATCATTTTCATCCTTTTTCTTCTTTCTAGTTGCTTGCAAAAACTCTTTCAAAGATTCAGCTACTTCTCTCATTGAAGCAACTATACCATCTTTTTCTCCAAGTTTCCTCCTTTGGGATTGCATGCTAGTAGAAGTTGAAGATTGTCCCCTTTTCTTTAGACTAGAACCCGATTCCTCTAAACCATGAGTAGTACTAGCAGCTACTGTATCCTCAGTTGCTCCATCAGTCTTCTCTTTAGTTGCATCTTTGCTCATAACTTCATCAGCATCAATAGCAGTCTCAGCTTCATTTCCAGTAGCTCTATCCTTTGCACATGGATCTACTATGTCATCCCAATTTGGAATCACCTTAGACTTAAACTGTTTAGCATCTTCATGTGACTTAAAAAGAAAAGAAAAACATGTTAATAATAACTCAACTTTCCAAGCATTCTTATAAACATAATACAACGGTTGACCATCACTTGAGATACACTCTCAATATGAAAGAAAAAATTGCAATAAGTGACCTCTAATAAGATAAAGGAAAGGACTAATTTTTATAATCATCTTAATAAAGACTTTGTGCAGTGGATGCAACTTTTGGCTTTATCGTCCATGTCAATTGGTCACTTAAAAATACAGACAGTGGGATCTATAGGTATCATAACAAGGTGATAAAGTTAAAAAAAAAAATCCCCATTATAATCACACAACTCTTTGCTAGATAAGCTAGCTTGGGTGGGATAGTAGACACGTAACTTCAAAGATGACTTTTTTTGTAAAGCATTGATGGGTTTCATAATGTGTTGCTGACACATATTACAGGAAGAGGTACGTAGCCAACATGAAAAAGAAGCATCAAAGCAGAACTTGGCACTATCCAAATCACATTGAAAAAAAATAGAACCAGAAAATGAAATTATAGTACAGACAGACAATCGGCAGTGATAAAAGTATTCTCTACATAGTGATGTTTTAAACTGTATCAGCGCTGCCACTCAGTCATTAGAGTCATAAGCAAGTGCATAACAAATAAATGTGTTATAATATCATCCTACACAAGGTGAAGTTTGTGGCTACCAAAAGCATAATCAACAAAGTAATCAGAAGACGATTATTTATATATCTGCCACTCAGTTGCCACCTGCCAAAGGACCTTTGTTTATTTATAAAACATGCAAGATGACAATTTAAATTAGAAAACAAGTTAAATATGTATAGTTTTAAAAGAATGAAGGGTACCTTTTCCAGAATAGACATTCTATGACTTAAACAGAAAATAAAATATAGATATAGAAAGGAATGAAAAAACTTACTTTGACATATTCATTCCATGCATTTTCATTATCAACTGTAATCATGTATTTTGAGCCATCCCAGTCAAAACCACTTTGACTGAGAATGTCAATAATGATACCATACCATTTCCTCCAGAGTCTTATACGGTTTTTGACATTCTCGCCAATAAGTTGGACTTTGAAATGGGAAGATAATACAGCAGCTGCAGTGTTGTATGCTACTGTTTTCCAAGCTCCATCACTTTTTCTGCCCTGATTTCTTTGATCGCTAAGCACATCAGCCAAAACTTGCTCCATTTCTTAGTTCCATGTAAAGTAACCCCTTGTGTCATCCTTCTTGTTCTCATCGTTTCTTGCTATCATCTTTATTTTTTCCCTTTGCCTTGTTCTTTCCTTGAGTTTGTATTGGTCTTCCTTTAGATGACTCCATTTTTGTTAAAGTCTATTCAAACAAATAAATTTTGAATAAACAAAAAGACTTTCAATTATGACAACACAACAATATATCATAAAACTCAAAGAAAAAACCTTAAATTATATCATGGAATCTCAATTACAAACAACATAAAACAAGGATGTGTAGTCAATTAAAAAGAAAAAGAGCAAAAACCATAGGTTATTACAAAGACTTTCCTAAACGAAGTTTCTTCTAGCTTGATAACCAACAAACATATTCATTGCCATAGTTTCTCGAAATGTTGTCCACTCATCAGTGACTTGAACACTTGTGACCTCTTCTATAGTGTTATTAGCAGCCTTTTCCCCTCTTTGTTGATTGGTTAACTCTTCATCAACTGACGATAAAATCTCCATGTCTTGGACCTCTAAAATAGGTCGCCTTGTCGCTCATTTCTTATGAAATTATGGAGTATGAAACATGCATTAATAATTCGTATTTGTGTTTTTAAATCAAAAAAGGAAGGAGTTCTTAATATACTCCATCTTTTTTTCAACATCCCAGCTCAAATATTCCTTGCTTACTTTCATTACAGCTTTCAAGACACTATTGAATTGCCTACTTATAGTCTCTTTGGATCTGCAATAACTAAATTGCACTACTCTGTACTTTAGGTTGTGAGCAAGTATATGTAGAAATATTCCCACAGCTTCACTTATAGGGACATTTCTCGTTCTTATTAATCCACCATTTTCTTGTAAAACTTTATAAAGCTTAAAAAATGCCTGTTTACTAACCCTTAGTTGTTCAATGCAATCTCTTTCTGTTCCCTAATAGAGACGATTAAGGAAACTGCGTCTTTCGAATTCCCAATTACGGGCTGGTTCCTTAACCAAATACTTATCATGATACCACCCAGGTATTGCACTCATAAGCATGACAATGACGCTAACAACAATGTTTTTTATTTGCTCTTCATATTCTGCCTCTTCTTCTTCATTCTATTACGTTTTCTTGAAGCAAATGAGTTATCAACTGCACTAGTATCCATTTCTTGACAATCCGGCCTATAATCATAGCTCCAATTCAGACATGTATGTGATGTCGACTACTCAAGTTCCATAAACATAATTTAAAATTCTAATTCTTATGACAATAAAAAGCTCAACCAGTCCATTGAAAACGCATATTCTGTTTCTCAGGAAAATATAACAAACATAAGAATACCAGTGTCACAACAAGAGGGGACCAACACCACAATCCAATTGGGCAAACAAAATGAAATTTGAAAAAAAAAAAGAAATATGGCAGCATCATATGTTAAATGATTGAAAATCAAGGAAGAAAAGTTGCAGATAAATCGGCATCGCACATTCTTGCTTTTTTTTTTTTTACCTTTTCTGATTAATATATGATAGGTTAAGCTATGAATCAATTTAAGTTCACAAAATTAGAGCCGCAAAATGGACTGAAAAACATAAGCTTCTATTTATTATCAACAAAGAATTTTACAGTAAGAAAATTTGGGAAAATCCTTATTAGAGAGCCCACCAATCTGTCCTTTAGTAGCAGAAAATGTACTGCATTAATCTAGCCAACCAAACCATGCATATATATGATGCATTCAATATATCTTTAATAGTTATTTCCCAACCTACATACAACAACAATAACAATGACAAAAAAAAAAATAGCACAATCATTATAAAAAAAAATAGCACAATCAAACGATGAACCATTACAATTGAGATATATCTTATACCTTTTTGGAGTCCTTAATCTATTGGATTCTTTTACAGCATTCCGGTGAAGAAAATAGATTATTAGGATGATTCTAAAGAGAGTTGGTTTATGGTATGAGGACTAGAATAAGGTTGAGTGGGTGTTCTAAATATGAAACACATAAAGTAAATAAGTTATTAGTATCTCTATAAAATAAAAAGGACATTGTAAATGCCAACAAAAGTTTAAAAACATGCTTTTCTTTAAAATTTGTAAACTCTAGAAGATTTGGATTAATTAACAAACTTGAGTTGAAGAAACTATTTGAACCTCCATTTTACCTAAGTAAATACTCAATGAAAGCTATATAATTTCACAACAATCAAAGACCAAAGGAATTAAAGGATGTATTTGGAATCATAAAAATTAGAATTGAGTTGATTTAATTTGAATTACATTAAATCAAATTGAATTAGAAATCAATTCTTGTATTTGGAATTCAAAAAAATTATTATTTGAATTTATTTATAAATCAATTTTTATGTTTGGAATACACCAAAAAATTGAATTGATTTTATTTTAAAAAATTTATATTTTTATTCTTTCTTTTAATAAACCTTGTCTTATATACTTGAATATGCTCTCCAAGCATTGATCGAATAGAACTAAAAGTCACCCATCAGCCTTACATTAATTAACAACTAAAAGTCACCCCCCAGCAATGTCATTCACATTTTGTTCTTAGAGCTTCTAAATAGTAATCTCACACTGAAAAGAAGTTTAAACAATAAGAACAAAATTTAAAAATGAACCTCCGACTATTGCAGGCAATCTGGTTCAAAAAAGTGCTTGGAGAAGTGTGTTAATGCCAGTTACAAAGAGTAGAGTCTATATTACCGTGCCTTGTCACCCTGGTGGTATGAAAATATATTGTAAATAGCCAACCAACAATTCAAATCAATTCTATAAGTCCATCATAAGAAACTACTAAAGCCCACGCAAGAACAAAAAATAATGAATAAAAGATAAAAGTATGAAGAATCTATGGTATATAATAACCAGTGTTCTGAAAACCGGACCGGACCGGCCGGTTCGACCGGTCGGACCGGGAACCGGTTACCCCCCCGGTTCGGGTTATCTCCCAGAACCGGGGTGGTCAAAAAACCGGTCAAAAACCGGTGAACCGGTGTCAAACCGGTCAAACCGGGCAAACCGGCGCCGGTTCTCACGGTTTCCCGGTTTTTTTTTTTTTTTTTTTTTGAACATCTGATGTTAAAACGACGTCGTTTTAACATATAATTTCCAAAAAAAAAAAAAAAAAAAAAATCAGACGACGTCGTTTCGGTTTGAATGAAAACCGAAACCCTCGTCGCTTCTCGCCCGCGTCTCGCGTCTCGGTCTCGCCTCGTCTGTTACCCGTCCGAAAACGAAGCGTAGCTGCGGAAGCGAAACTCGAAGGAGAGAACGGCAGATCCCGACACCCGGTGACCCACGGCAGAAAAAGAGTGAGTTTGGTGACTTATCGCCATCGGAGATCGGAGATCCTCAAGGTATACACCTCTGCATACGCTCTGCGTGCAGTTACTGGTACTGCTGTAGATGGTTTTGATTGTGTGCCCGATTTGATCTTGTAGATGGTTTTGATTCTTGTTTGTGCCGTCTGGATATGCTCTGCGTGCTGTTACTGCTGTAATTTCATTTATTTGTGTGTGCTGCCTCTGCGTGTTCGTGTGTCGGACCACTGTCGGTGTGTGACGCTGCCGGCTGCTCTGCGTGCTGGGCTGCTGGCAGCGAATCGTTTTTTTTTTGCGAATCATTTTGATGGCCAGACCATTTGAATCCCCTTCCAACCAAACCATTTGAAAGCCCAGCTCCATAGCAAAAATCAATCCTTCCTTAACTGCCAATTGAGAGTTCCCCACGATATAGAGGAGTGAAGAAAACCATCCTTTTTACAACATTTACAAGCCAGGAACTTCTCATTGGGGTCACGCAGGATAATACCAATTTCAAAGCTAGGAGAGGATGGTTTATAGCCACATCCACATTCACGTTGTTTGCACTTTGCAGTGCATTGCAGCAGATCAATTTCCTTTCACTTCCATGCATACTTGCAAACTCCTCACTTCCATGCATACTTCTGTAATCAACATGTCGTCCATCTTCAGAGGCATAGGCTTCAAACATTGCATAGGACAGAAACCTAAGCCTAGACGCAATTTCTGTTATAGCCTTATAGGCTTGGCAAGCTTTCGGGCAAACTCAACAGCCTATATCATCAAACAAAAATTAGAAAGATAGCAATGACATTATGAAGCTGGAAATTGTATGAAATGAATCAGTTGCATATTCAAAGGATGATTTGCTTGACCATGTGATAGCAAATATAGGAAGACCAAAATTTCAAAAAACAGATAGGTGTTTCAGAAAAACCTTTTTTATGGGATACATGCTGCAAATATAAGAAGAGAAATTCATTAATTGGATTGATCTAAATCATAATACGTTTATAAAGTTCTGTTGCTTTGGAACACAAATTTATTTATTTCTATTCGTGTGGAACCTTTGGGAAATTCATTATAGACAATTACATGAATTTTAATCTGTATGCTGGTGGTGATGTAAATAATCTGTAGCCTTAATTCTTAAGCAAGGAAAAGTAGTTCCCCAGCTATTCTTCCATTTCAACCTGATTTATTGGAAGGGTGATTCACTGTGATACTTAATGTCAGTTAAGAAATTCTGGCTGCTTAATTGATAATAGATTCTAATTCTTAAGCTCTAAAGTACTAGGTGGCTATGTCCCTACCCTGCATATACGTTGTGATTTCATCCTTTTTCTCAATGAATTCTTTCCCTATAAAAGGGGTGTTAAGCATATATTTTCAGTTTATCATGGATCTGTAAGTAATTCTTTCCCTATCCCCTCTTTATTCAGATATGGATAATTCTAATAATCAGACAAGAGAAAGTAATACTGTTGAGCAGCAATCCTCCACAGGTTCTAGTCGTGGAAAAAGTGATCCAGCATGGAAATATGTTAGTTTAGCTCATGAAAATGGGGAAGCCAGTGTACACTTGTGTGTTTTGTTTGACACGTTATAAAGGAGGAGGGATTAATAGGATGAAGCAGCATCTTGCAGGAAAACAAGGACAAATAGCTTTGTGCAAAAAAGTTCCTCATGATGTTAAGTGCCAAATGTTAGCAAATTTAGAACAAGTAAAAAAAAATAAAGATGATAAAGTGAGCTTTGGTGATGATTATGATGAAGCAGAGGAACAAGAAGAACAAGAGATGATTACTCCTTCACCTCCACCAACTAAGATGCAGCATATTGGAGACAAAGGCAAGCGAAAAGCAAGTGCTTCCCAACCAATTGGTAACTATTTTGCACCAAGGACAACTCCAGGAGCCCAACCAAGTTTAAAAAGTGTTTTTGCTAGCAAAGAGGTCATACATAAAGCTAAATTAGGAATAGCCAGATGGATTGGTTGATGCAGGCATTCCATTTAATGCAATTCAATCACCTTATTTTCAAGCTGCATTGGATGGTATTGCTGCTATTGGACCTGGTTTTAAAGGTCCATCTTATGATGAAAATGAGGGTTCACTTATTGGGAGATCTTAAGAATGAGTGTCAGCTACTTGTTGATAGTTATCGGAGTTCATGGAAAGAAACTGGTTGTACACTTATGGCTGATGGTTGGACTGATCAAAGACAACGAACTCTAATTAATTTTTTAGTGTATTGTCCTGCTGGTGTATCATTTTTGAAATCTGTTGATGCTTCAGACATGGTGAAAAATGCGACAACATTATTTAACTTGTTTGTTGATGTTATTGAATGGGTTGGGCCCAGTAATGTTGTACATGTGGTGACTGACAATGCAGCCAATTATGTGGCAGCTGGGAGACTTATTCATGATAAGTATGAGCATATTTTTTGGTCTCCTTGTGCTGCCCATTGCATTAATCTCATTTTGAAAGATATTAGCAACATGCCCCATGTAGCTAACCTTGCATCCCGTGCTTCAAAGATAACTATATTTGTTTACAATCATATGGTGTTTTTTGTCTTGGCTTAGAAAAAGGCCAGGTTGGAAGGAAGTTGTTCGTCCAGGAGCTACTCGTTTTGCTACTGTTTTTATTACTTTAAAAAGTATTTATGAACACAAGGAAGACTTGCAAGCTTTAGTTGTAGACAAACACTTTACTGGACACAAGTTGGGAAGAAGTGTTAATGGAAAAGCTGTTAGTGATATTATCTTGGATAATAAGTTTTGGCATGATTGCTTTACTGCGGTGAAGATTGTAGGTCCTTTAATTAGATTGTTGAGAATAGTGGATGCTGATGAAAAACCTTCATTGGGATATGTATATGAAGGCATGCAAAGGGCAAAAAATGCTATCAAGCATATGTTTAAGAATAGGAAAAACTTGTACAAGCCTTATACAGAAATCATTAAGGCTCGATGGGATAAGCACTTGCATCAGAATCTCCATGCAGCATCTTACTTTTTAAATCCTGCTTTCTTTTATGATGAGAAATTCATTGAGAAGCACAGGGTTATGCAAGGTTTACTTAACTTGTTTGATATAAAAAGCCTTTGCAATAATCCACTTAAAGCAATGAAGGAGATACAGGTGTATCGGCAGCGCAGGGAAAGTTTTGATAGACCTACTGCTTTGACAGCAGCTAAGGAGCTTCAACCGAGTAAGCAATTTTATTTTTATATGCTGATTTGTTTTAATATTTTGAAACTTATAATATATAATTGATGGTTGATGTTGAGAATTATATTTATTTCTATGTAGATGAATGGTGGACATTTTTTTGGCACCAGTACTCCATGTTTGAAAAAGATAGCATATCGTATCCTTAGTCAAACAGCTTCTTCCTCAGGATGCGAACGAAATTGGAGTCTTTTTTGAACAAATTCATACTAAAAGGAGGAATAGGCTAGAGCATCAAAGACTTAATGATATTGTGTATGTGACTTACAACTTGCGTCTTAAATCCAGGTATATTAATAATTTAAGTATTTAACACTTCTATATTAATGGTGTCATTTATTATGTTTAAAACTTTAGGTTAGTTAACTGAAAAATAATTATAATACTTTATTTATTTGTTCTAGGTTGCATCGCAAGAAAAGGACTTATGATCCAATTGATTATGAAAGTATTGACAGTGTTGACTTTTGGGTGATGGAAGAAGATCCTGAACCAGAAATTTGGTAATGAAGAGATTGAAAAATTTAATTTATCAAGACAATGCTATTCCTTCTTATCATGCTGGTATGTTTTATTCTTATAGTTCTATATAAAAGTATTGATATTATGTATTATAATATTACTATTAACTAACTAAGTCTTTTATTTTCTTAGAAGGCGGAGATATTGATACTGAGTTTGGTATGGCTGAAGCAAGTCAAGCAACAATGCAACCTTCATTTGATGATGATCATGATGGTGGATATGAACAAGAAGATTTTTTTAATGAAAATATTCAACAACTTAATGCTGATTATGATGATCCTGTATAATTTGTACATTTTTTTATGATTACTTTTGATGGAATATTGTTGAACTTATGTTGTTTATATGAATGTAATATTTGTTTACTTTATGACATTTTTTTATTGTGTTATTTATATAAATGTAACATTTTTTTTGATCTATGACATTATTTTTTTTATGTTTCAAATAATTTTATTATTGATTTATATTATATTTTTATAATTTTTATTTATTTTAGTACTATATAAATAATTATATATATATATATATATTTATATATAAATATAAATATATATTTAATTATACTCCGGTTCGACCACGGTTCGACCACGGTTCGACCATTAAACCTTGAATCAGTACCTCGACCGGTTCAATGACCGGTTCGGTTTTCAGAACCTTGATAATAACCATTGCATTTCATTTCATTTAGCCCAATCCCTGCATGGAAACATTTCATTTTTTATAGTGGCCAAGCTACCTAAAAAGTTCATAACTATATAATAACCATTGCATCATCCATGTCTGACTATACATACTTAGAGTTTGTGGTAGATACTGTAATCAACATATGCTTTGATTCAATGGTAGATACTATTATCAAAATAAACTAGGAAGTGATAGTTTCCTCATTTATGAAAAAAAACTTCTAGATATGCTACTGCAGAATCATATGTTACCCATCTTCCTAAATAGCCAAGTTTCGCTTAGATCACTATCAAAAGCACTAAAAGATCTAGCAAGGATAGGAGCAGCTAAAAGAAAATCCATAGCATCACACAAAAGATCTCTAACTAATCCAATCTCTTTCAAAAATTGCACAACTCATTCTTCAAGTGGTTTTGGGTTGCTGCTGTGCATGGTGTCTGTGATCTCCATCATGGCCACTTTAATATCTTGAACTCCTTCACTAACAATGTCTGCAACCTGAGCCTTCCTCTTGATTCCTTTCTTTCTAACATGTTGTTTTGCAAGAGAATTTGTTGAAGATGTAGGTATTTCATCACAATAGCTTTCACTCCCGTGAAGTGGATTAAGCTCCTCAAGATGGATAGTATTATCTTGATCAATATCTTCAATGTTTAAATCTGACCCTTCCTTTTGCCACCTCGTAACCTTTTTCTTTCATACTCTCAGCTATTGAGCCGGTAGCTCTATCTTGTTTATAGATATCACGCATGATATCCAAATGAAAAAGTTGTTTTTCCCGAACTAACTTTCGATCTTCTTTTCCCTTGTAAAGCAAAGGCAAAAGCAAATGTAACTAACAATAACATATACATATATACTGTAAAGGAAGTTGGTTTTCTATGTCTTACCTTTATATCTCCTTCCCAAACTTTAGCCTTAGCTTCTATTGTCTTTCTAATGTCATTCCATGAGAATCCACTTTGTTTCAAAAGGTTTGTGGTGATTACCATTTGTGATGTAACAGTCTTCAAGTGATTTTGAATATTTTCATTCTTCAAATTCTTTCCGAACTCTTGGTTGATTGCTGTTAGGACAGCGTGATATGCTTCATCCAAAAAGTTCTTGTGTTGTTTCTGTCCTTTTAACTTATATTCTTTTAAAATTTCAAGGAGAAGTGAATCCATTTATAGAGTCCAACTCCGATAGTTTTTCTGCTTTGATTCATCCATAGATTCCACTTCTCATCAATGGATTCCATATCTTTGATGATTACACTTGCTGACTGTATTGCTACAATTAAAACAAAAACAGTTGAGCTTCTTAAAAATACATTCATAACTTCTTAAAAATACATCCAGACATTCAGCAATTATTTAAAAATAGAATGGACTTGCTGACTTCCAAGGTTTTGCAAGTGAAGTAAAGAAATACACTATGATGTAGTGAAGGGATACTAGTTCTCTTTCAAGCTCCCCCTTTCTAGTGAAGGGATAAATGCAATGCAGCATAAGACAACAGATTAATTTTAGTGACAATTATGCAGAGCCTATTGCATCACTATATTTCCAGATACATGAATTAATTAGTTACAAGCTATATCTCAAGTCTATAATAATATTCTATTTGCAAGAAAGACCACAAACAAATTCCATACAAAACACTTGTTCATTACTAGCTAAGGGTGCAATCAACCACACCATTTGTTTATCATTCCAATTCAGTTCTCATAGTCTTGATAGATTACACAACAAATCGGATTTAATTTTGCTATTATTACTAACAAATCAAGAGCAAACAATATAAAACAGAAGGTAAAAACAAATTATACAAACATGATTATTTAGTCAAGTAGCATAATAAAAGTTACAGAAATAGAAGGTAAAAATAGAAGATAAGGTTGCAATAAATCCAAAGAAAGTAGAAATAAAAAGTTGCATAACATAAAACTAATAATGAGAGACATAATCATCCCACATTTCCCTAGCAATGCTATCTTTGATTCTTTTCCTTCTCAACCATCAACATCTCTAAGAACACTTCTTGCTGGTTGTTCACGTTCAGGCTCTTTGTTTAGAAGCACTCTATCAACTTTTGATATGAGTTCTTCATCATGATCGACACTCTTCAAAAAATTGTGTAGTATGCAACATGTCAACACAATTTTTGATTGAGTGTCGATATCATATTGCACTTCTATGCCACTTGTATAATTGGGAATCTTTTCTTTAACACACGGCGTTCCATTGAATTGTGCAATGATGAATGTCTTAGGTTAAATAATTCTTTTGCATTTTGAGGAGCATGGCAAGAATCCTCCTTGAAGTGATATCTAGTACTCGTATAAGAAGTGAGAAATCTAGATCTCAACATATAGCCAGCGTCGGCCAAATAGAATTTTCCTAAAATATAAAGTCATGATTTAGCTTCTAATATTTATATTAATTAAAAATAGTTTCTGTATACAAAGTTGTACCTATAGAAACTTTAAGATTATCTTCTCTATGTAGAGTATCTTCTCATACTCCTGTATCAGAAGCAGATCCTTCCCACTTAGGCAAAACATAAGTGACCTTTAGATCAAAAGTTGATGCAACTATGACGTTCATTGTTGAGTATCCCATCCTACCGCGGTATCTAGGTACTTCATCCGTTGGAAGTTTCACCCTAACGTGTGTTCCATCAAGAGCACCTAAAATAACCTCATAAATTGAAATGTTATGTGTTAAAAGTATAACGTAAGTGATTAATAATGTATAAGTATGTAGTTAATTTAATATGACAAGTGATTATTTAACTCCATTGTAATACCCTAGTCTGGCATAGGAATTTTTGGGACTATATGTGATTTTTTTTTTTTTGTTGTTGAGCTCTCAAAATTGACCTTGTGAGTTATTTTATTTTCGTTATGAGCTTCACCCAATTAATTTACCTTATTAAAATATATTTGAAATCCTTTAGAAATAATTAGTGAGTGCCTGGCATTTCGGGTCCTAAAAATTTTCTAAGCCTGGAATAGACATCTATCTAGAAGGCTATATAAAATATGTATTTTATTGAAACCAAAATTTTCGGTAATTGATCCTTGGATATTATAAAATTAAAGGGTAATTTTTTTATAAATTTTTAGAAACATTTAACCCATTCGTTTTGAAGGCAAGTGTTGTTTTTATTGAAATGATCTCTAACTCTTCTAAATGACCGAGCAAGGACATTATGCTCATCAATTAGTTTCTTTAAATCTTCAACTAATGAAGCATCCAATTGAAAGTTGGAATCATTATAATTGAAACAAACAATAAAATTTGGTTTAAATAACTTTTTTTGTTTATACAAAAAATGATAAGCAATGATCCATTTAAATAAGTATCACAAACAAATGAAATGGTTTCATTCTATTAGCAATTTCATTTTGTGTGTCGTAAATGTAAAGTTGAGCAAAATTGGGAATTCTTCCTTTAGAGGGAATCAAAACTTCCTATTTAGTGAAAGTTTTGATCATTGTGAAGTTAATAAAAGCAAAAGAAGGGGAATTGAATTATGTTCTTTGAACTTTGAGTTTTTACAAAAACAACCACCTTTCTCAAAACTTTATCAAGTTTGATGACTTGGAGTTAAGAAAGTTTACAAACAAAATAAGTCAAAGTTGAGAGGGGTCAACTTTCTCAACTAAGTCAATTAATATTAAAAACATTACAAAATTGAAGCTTATAACTTAATTCATTCTAAAGTGTTTTGAAACTCACAAACTAAAAAATCAATACACCAAAGTGTAATTTTAACAGATTGAGTTGTGGAAGCTTAAATTTCAAAAACCTTTGATAGTTGAGTTAGTTATAGTAAAAATCTTAAGCTTTTAACATTCAACTAACAACTTAGAAAGCTCGATGTGATCACAGAAAAGCAATAAAGCTCAAGATAAGGGAAGAGAATGCTCAACACTAGAAATTTATACTAGTTCACCTCAAACCACATGAGCTATGTTCAATTCCTAGCTCCACACTAAGATTTTTCACTAAATTACTGAATATTCTTTGAACTACACCCTCTCTAGTCTAATTTACAAGTATTTTTAATTGGCACCCAGCCTCTTCAAGTTAAAAACAAATACCATAAGTGATTAGCATAACCTACTAGCTCACAATATAATCTCTGAAGATTTAAGAAAGAAGAATGTGTTTTATAATGGGTTGCTCATGAAATCACTCAAAGAATGGATATATACAAGTTTTAGAATAGTATAAACACCTACAAGAAGATTTTAGCTAAGATGCGCACCAGTAGGTAACAAAGAGAAGAGATGAGAAGAGTGTTCAGCTTGTTTACTGCTCTATTGATATTTATGCTTCCTTTTTCTTAATTTTGAGTTCAGATCCTTTTATATGTTTCATGATATGACCATTGGAGTGATGGAAAATTTTGTTATACTCTGGACATTTACTAGCCATTGTAATAGCTCTTTGTAGAGGACTTAGCATGCAAGTACAATTTATCCTAGAGTCACTTAAAAAAGGTTTTTCGTGACTCTTCTCAACTTCAACTGCATCAACTTTCTCAACTTGTTTTATCAAGTTTTGTCTCTTCTCATATTGATTTCTTCATTCTTTGGTGATATGAACTTGTCAAGATAATTGAGAAATCTTGTTCTTGTAACATCTTTCAAACTTATAATCTTGTCTTCATGAGATTGTGAAAGTTCATTAATAGTTGATGTGACCTTTCTCAAGTTTTGCATGCTGGACTCTTTGATGAATCATCTCAAGTCACCAGTGATGCTGTTCATTATATTTTGGTTATCCTCTAGCCATTTTATGATCTTTCTCATATTGATTCTTAAAGGTCTGCACATCAAAACATTGAAAAAAACTCACGAAAACACATTAATTGACTCAAAGAGCATTCAAGTAATGACTTAATATTTTCAATATAGTTTATTAATCATCAAAACCAAAAGGAAAAATTAGTTCATAAAGGTTTTGGAGCTTACATATTGAGAATGACTTGTGGTGGACTTGAACCATCATTAATTGAAATTTCTATCTTTCCACCAATGGAGGTTAAACAAAACATGCTATTGTATGCTCTGATATTATCTTTGCAATGTTTACTTTGTGGATCTCTCTCTGACATTAAATTCCATAAGAATTCAGGAGGTCATTGCAAGAAAGAAGTTGAACCTTTCCTTTCATACAACAAATAGAAAAATCTGGATTGACATTATTTGTGGATTTCTTTGACCTTTCTTGATACCACAAAAAAGCTTTGCAAATTGAACAAGTTAAAATAGGATCTCCAAGATCCGGAAATTTTGCTGTGAAATGAAAAAGAGAAATAAGTTAGATAACAACAAAAGTGAAAATAATGATATACTTCTGAACTAAAAATACATTTAATACCTTTTAATGCACCTTTCTAATAAAATAAATTCTTATGTGGTGCATTTGTCATTTCCTTGCGCAATTTCAAGACTTGAAATTAAATTTGATGATTTTGTATTACAAGAAATAGAATCAGAGAAGATGATATAAAATTATTACTAATTCCATGCCTAATGACAGTGTTAATAATTTCAACTTCTATATCATTTTCATCATTTAATTCATTTCCATTCCATATGATAGATTCTATAATTGCTTTATTTTCATGAATATGAATAAATTAATTTGAAAAAATTAACAAAAATTAAAAAATAAATTGTTTGAATATGAATAGATTAATTTGAAAAAATTGTTAACATATGTAACCAGAAAAATAGTTAATATGATATTTCTCTTTAGTTATCTTCAAACGCAACTTTTAACATGTTATAAACATTGAAAATCCTCATGGGTTACTGTTTCTGACTAGATTTAAAGATTTAAGAATACTTGGAATTTAGCCAAGGTGTATGATGATCTGCTGCTTGCTCCATTGGCCAAAGTAGGGATATACCTATAAAAGGCACTTCGATGCTCAAGTTAGATATGACACTAATTTACAAGTACGCGATAAAAGGTATATCTACTTGAGGGGTAGACCCCTTATATAAGCAGGGTAACCTAGTTTATTTGGAAGAGGATTCCTCCAAGAGGGCAATAAGTCTCTTTATTAAGTTTGTATTTGTATTTATCTTAATACTTTAGGATTTTATCCCTCGTTAATTGATATGGTTATTTGTATTGATACAATTTTTAACTTTATCATATTTGTGGGGCCCAGTAATAATTGTATCAAACACTGCCCTCAAGTCAGTGTCTTGTCATCTTGGCAAGATTTCGAGTTGTTATTGATATTGAGCCTCATTTTCAAGGTGTTGGATAAATTTGGGCTTATTGTTCACAATGACATCCCAAGGCTTTCATTTTGAGGTGAAGGAGTAACGATTCTATGACCCATTATTTTGTAATGACCACGTGTTAAGCAAAAGTCTCACCTTGCTCATTTATTGTGCTATATAATGATTACTTTTTGGAAGTTTTTAAGATGGTTTTTGCCGTAGTAGCCCCAAGCCTTTAAAAGTGAAGCAAATGGTTGCTTCCCGTTTTGTTTATAAAGGAGCTATTTTATTTCTTATTCCTTCTTTTCATTTTATGAATCCCTTTCCCAACTCAAGGTGGCACGAAGCGGCCCGATGGGTTTGTAGTTGGGAATCTATCGTGGGGCTATATATTGTAACTTTTGGAAATTATTATCCTGTTAACCTACTCAAGGTGACGTGAAGTGGCCCGGTAAATTTTATTATTGGGAACCCATTGTGGGGTTCCACACTATAGTTTTTGGAAATTATTATCCCATTGCCCCACCATCATTATCTAATTGCCTGACTTAAGGCAGCGCAAAGCGGCCTGGTGAGTTTTATTGTTAAGAACACATCGTGGGATTCCACACTATACTTTTTAAGAATTATTATCCCGTTGCCCGACTCAAGGTTGCACGAAGCAGCCTTAGTGGGTTTCGTTATTGGAAACCTATCATGGGGTTCCACACTATACTTTTTTGGAATTAATATCCTATTATCCAACTCAAGGTGGCACGAAGCGACCCGGTGAGTTTTTTTGTTGAGATTCCAACCGTAGAGGATGTCATTAAGATTGAGTTTACCGTGGTCATATCGACAAACAATATGTCTAATGTAGTAGTTACAACTATACTGGCAAGGTGTGAATTTCAATTTGAGTATATTGGTCTCCTTTTTGAGTTTTACCTCTTAGAGGACTTTAGTATCCTTTTGGATTTATACCTCTTAGGCAATGTTTGTCTCCTTTTGAAATTCTACTTCTTAGAAGTCTCTTATTCTCCTTTTTAGTTTATGCCTCTTAGGCAATGTTTATTTTCTTTTGAGACTTCACTTCTTGGAACACGTCAGTTTCCCTTTGGGTTATGCCTTTTAAGCAATGTTTTTCTCCTTTTGGGACTTTACTTTTTGGAGAACTTTAGTCTCCTTTTAAGTTTATACCCCTTAGGCAATGTTTTCTCATTTGGAGACTCTATTTATTGGAAGACCATAGTCTCCTTTTAGATTTATGCGTCTTAGGTAATGTTTGTCTCCTTTTGAGACTACTTATTGGAAGACTCTTAGTCTCTTTTTTTGGTTTATGCATTTTAGGCAGTATTTGTCTCCTTTTGAGACTTTACTTCTTGGAACACCTTAATCTCCCTTTAGGTTATGCCTCTTAGGTAGCGTTTGTTTCCTTTTGAGACTTTACTTTTTAGAGAACTTTAGTTTTCTTTGGTATTTATACCTCTTAGGCAATGTTTAAAATCTTTTAGGGCTCTACTTCTGGTGGGATTCCATGTCGGCAAACAATATGCCTAATGCATGTAGTAGTTGCAACTATATTGGTTAGGTATGGACCTCGATGTAACCATCTCATTTTATGTGAGTTTAGTCTCCTTTGTGAGTTCTACCTCTTGGAGGACTTTAGTATTTTCTTTGGGTTTTACTACTTGGGTGACTTTAGTTACCACTTGGAGGATTTTAATATGCTCTTTGATTTATGCCTCTTAGGCAACGTTTGTCTCTTTTTAAGACTTTACTTCGTGGAGAGTTTTAGTCTTCTTTTAAGTTTATGTATCTCAGGCAACGTTTGTCTCCTTTTGAGACTTTACTTTATGGAGAACTTTAGTCTCCATTCGATTTAGGCCTTTTAGGTAATGCTTGTCTCTTTTTAAGACTCTATCTCTTAGAAAACTGTAGTCTCCTTTTGAGTTTATAATATTTATCTCCTTTTGAGATTCTATCTCTTGGAAGAGCATAGTTTCCTTTTGGGGCTCTACCTCTTAAAAGATCGTATTCTTGTTTTGGATTTGTTCTTTTTAGGTTTCCACCTTGGTCTTGGATTATTTCTTGCCTTTCCTCTTGAATTTCCCTTTGGATATCCTTAGGTTTTCACCTGGGTTTCCACCACAGTTCCTTTTGGGGTTTTCCTTTGGGATTTTTGAGTTTTCACTAAAATGGGTTAATTGATTTTGAGGTTGGGGAACTCTAGTAGCATTATTGGCAATAGATATTTCAACCCTTTCATGATTTGCCATGATGATAATGGTAGTTGGGAATAGGATTTTATTGTATTCCCACAGACGGTGCCAATGTTTCGGACCAGATTTAAGGATTTAGAAATACCTGAAATCCAACCAAGGAGTATGATGATCTGCTGCCTGCTCCATTAATCAAGGTGGGGATATACTTACAAAAGGCACTCTGATACTCAATTTAGATATGGCACCAATTTGCAAATATGCGATAGAAGATATATTTACCTGAGGGGTAGACACCTAGTTTATTTAGAAGAAGATTCCTCCCAAATAACAATAAATCATTTTTATTAGGCTTGTATTTGTATTTATCTTAATACTTTAAGATTTTATCTCTCGTTAACTGATATGGTTATTTATATCGATATAATTGTTAACCTTATCACTTTTGTGGGGCTTAGTAATATTTGTAATAGTTACTGTGATAAATAATTGTAAACTAAAATAAGATTGTAATAAACTATACCACAATAAAATTAAAATTTTATAAATATAAAGATTTATACGAAAGATTGTTGAATTGGTAACCAAATTGGGAAATTGTAAAATCCTTTTTTAATGTGATTTATAAATTTTAGAGAATTATAAATTCTTGAATAAATTGTAAATATTATCATTTTAATTAGATAACTTTGTAATTGATTAGATTGGGTTAAATAGTAAATTTGATATTCTATAATTTGTTGCAATGAAATATTTCAATAATTTAGATTATCACAAGTGGCGGAATTAATTTTAAGACAGACTATTTGATATCTGGTTAGATTATAAGATTTTGATTTTCAAGCAAAATAATCAAAAGCTTGAAGCACTGTTTTGCTGTTTAACAAAACTAATGGCATTTAATTATTTGAGCTAGGAAATTGGTTTTGGTACTCATTCATTCTTTTTGCAATTAAGATGATAGAAATTTTAATAATATGTGGTTGTAATTTTGTGATAGTTGCAATGACAAAACATTGAACGTTAAATTTCCAATTGAACAATAATAAAACAACCTAAACATCAATTATAATTGAAAAGGATGAAAAAATATACGAAATAACGTCACCATTAATTTAACATTTAGAATTTGACAAGCCCCTAAATAGACATAAAAAAGTCTTCAACAGTTTCAAACATTGACACCAACTAAAAGAACAACCAAATTATAAAATTATATTCAATTAACATCAGACTTTCTCTTGCTTATCTTCTTCAATTTGTTGTTAGAATTACCACCAGGAGAAATTTTAAATCCATCATTTGAACTCCTCCTCAAAGGAGTAAGATCTATTTCTTCATCAAGAATTTATTTTGCAAGTGAGTCATCTAATGCGGCACCTTTATCACCATCAATGTTTGAAAACTAAGACATCAAATCCTGCAAATAAATTAAAATTAAACTTAGCGTTAAAATATGAATATATTTAAAGATGACAAATTTGAGATTTAAAAAAAACTTTCATATTACTTACACCTTTCCAGCAAAGGAATTATCAAGATGAATGCCAGAAATAGTTTTGATATCTCCAACAAATACAACGCCAGTGTCAACGTCCGAAGCATAAAAAAGGAAGAAAAAAAAAAGACGTAATTGAAACAAAGGACAAATAAACAATCATAAGAATAAATCCCACTTCAATAGACAGGGATATGGGAAAATATTAGTACAATTTTGAGAGAAGCAGAATCCTTGAACTTTTGAATGAAGATGGGATCATCTAATATTCACTTCACACGATACAAAGGTTCAAATTTTGAATTGGTAGCAATCTTGATCTCAACTTTGAAGAGGAGAGTTTTTTCCACCAACTTAAGAAACTACTTAGGAGCATTCAATCAATTGATTAAAAAAACTACATAATTTAAGAAAATTTTATATTTGGAACATATATGTGAACCTTCTGAAGAAATTCAATTATTTTCAGAACATGAATTATTCAACAAGTGAGAAGGTTCACGATCAAAAATAATAAATGAAGCACAATCAGAATCATCAATAACCCTCAATTTGATATCGTTCCTAAGAAATTATAAAATAAATTTAAAAAGTAGAATCAATTATGGAAGAGAATAAAAAACCATAATCAATAATTTCAAAAATCTTAATAAAAATAAGTAAATAAAGAAATGTATAGAACCTTGGAAAAACGTTCACAACACGATTGCGTGCATCACAAAAATACATTACAAAATCTGAATACACAGCTTTATTGCATTTGCAAGCAGTATACCACTAGCAGCAATCTCCCTCTATAATGTGTTTGACAGTAGCTAAACAACATAGAAATAATCCTACCATGAAACAATAACAATGAGAAACATATATAATTGAAAATGAAAATAATTTTGACATTAAGTTTTAAGACACTTTCTGGAGAAGTAAATTTATACTTTGTTGCAATCTTTGAGTTCTTCAATGGATTTTCTTGTAATGTATCGGAGAAAGTCATCTTCCAATGTCTATTGAGATGGCTCTTGAAGTTGACTTAAAGTTTGAGAACTAATTTCTTTACTTTCAGCAAATTTATATCAAAGATGAAATGAACAAATTTTTACAAAAAGCATAACAACATTCCATCAGAAAGAAAAATGAAACTAATATATCTACACAAACTTTTTTTTTCAACTCAACAGCATCTGGGAAATCACAATTGAAAAACAATCTTGCAGCATGCATTACATTTTGCAAGTCAATCTTTCCTGCAAATTACAAAACAAAATACAAAAACTAAAAACAAATATATAAAACTAATGAAGGGTAATAAATGAAATGAAATTTAGATTTCTAACCTTTGTAAGTCTTCATTTTTGCAAATTGAATTAACACCACAGTATTGAGAATATCTCCAGAAGCTAGAAATGAATTTAGCTCATCGACATAACAACCAAATAAAGTACATTCAATCTTACCCCTAATAAATAATTGATTCAAATAAAGTACAATAATATGTATAAAGATATCAGAGTAGAGACAATGAGTAAGACAGTTATTGAATTACTCATCCATGTCTAATTCAATGACATTCATTTTAGTTTTTTTCCCTTCTTTTTTGTATTTCCTTTCAGTATCAACACCAGTCAACAGACCCAATACATTTAAATAAAAAAAATAGTATGACGAACAAATGCATTAACATAGTAAAAAGAAATAAATAGAGATATTCATTTGACATTACCAACTAAGAAAGATTGATTCCAATCCTTTTGGAAGATTTCAACAATAGGAATGAAAGAGAAACCAAATTGGGGGATTTTTGAAGATTTGATGATTTTCTTCGAGGTTTGAAATTGGAAGTTCACACGATATTCATGTTTTGTAATTCTGAAATTACCAACAGTAACTTCAACTCCGAAATAAGCCATCTCATAAACTTCACCTTCCATTAACAAAAATTGAAACTTCTATATTAGCATCTTCCCAAAGGGGAAGCAAGGATTTTATCTCCCTTTTTAAAAAAAATTATAAACAACATAAGAAATGAATAGTGCATGGGTTGGGTAAGACATAAGCTGGAATGAAAAAGCTTACAGATTCATCCAAAAGAGCCATTTAAAGAGAAAATGGGACAGTAGTGATTTTGAAGCTTGGAATACTCAACAGAAGAACAATTCTTACATGCAACTTCCAGGATTCTTTCGTAGGAGAGATTTTGACAACAGGGTTGAAATAAGAAAACATTGTTAGTACTAATGTAATGAAATGATAAAAGTACCAATTTCGGATAATAAAAAACAATAAAAAAGAAATCAGATTGTTAAAATGAAACCAATAAAAGTATGAATCCTTAAATAGATGCACTATTAACAAGCAAAGATGAATCTCTGAAGACAATTGAATCACATGATGCTAACGACACTTGAGAGAACCTGAAAATTTATTTCAATAATAAATGAGAAAACACAACAACAAACCAAACCCTAAAATAAATTTGACAATACGCCTGCAAAGTAGAACTAAGAGAGTCACAGTAATATACATAAGAGAAGAGAAATCAAATTTTGAAATAAGACTTAAGAATTCGAGAAGATGCATTTACTGACCAAAATAAATATTAACATTGGGGACAGAACTATCAGATAAAGCTTTGAAGAAGATAGAATAAGCCTTCTTGAAAAGCAACAAACGAAATGAATACAGTTGTGATTAAATGAAGCATTAATAAATTAATAAATAAGTTAATAAAAAAAGATAATAAAATCAATACAAAGCAATATTCAAATTTCGAATCAGATTTGCTAATTTTAGAAAGAAGAGAATTTTGGAAGGAAGAAGGGTTTATGAAAATTTGACTCTTAAAACTTTTCAAAAAATTACCTCTCAATTGTATCTATTATAATTTATAGATTATACATGATAGATTTGAAATTTTAAATGTATTTTAAACATGTTTCCATGCAGTAGAAGTAATTTGAAAAATATATTTATATGGACACAATATTATATAATACCAAAATTATATATGCCACTTATAATAAAATTTATATAAATCTTAAGTATAATTACGAATGTAGTTATATAAACATTATATTAATATAATTTTTTTAGAATTTTAAAATGTTCACTCGGTTATAATAACTTTCACAGATTTATTGGAAGCTAGGAATATATTTATTTTATTTTTCAACAATGACATGTTCAAGAAAGTTATTTTTCTTTTTTTCATTTTTTTCTAAGAGGGTAATATATGGAAATTGCACATTTTTTTTATTAATTTTTACGTTAGTGGATATTAATAAATTTTATCTTTTTATTTGAATAATAATATTTTATTTTTTATTTAAAAAAAATTTAAAAAAATTTAAAACTTATTATTGATTTATTTTCTTTTCTTGGGCTTCAAATATTATTTCTCTTTTTCTTTTTTCTTAACTTATTAAAAAAAAGAAAATGAGTCGAAAAAATAATAATAAAATTAAGAAAAAAAAGAAATAAATATTATTAAAAAAAGAGAAAGAAATTTTAATAAAATATTTTAAATAACTTTAAATTTTGTGTTAAAAAATTTAAAAATAATATATTTTTATTTAAATAAAAATATGAAACTCGTTAGCATCCCTAAGTTAAAATTAATAAGAAGATGTTAGTACTATCTATCTATCTATATATATATATATTTATTTATTTATTTGGCCATGAGATGGTGAGATTCAGACACCATGAATTTAATAAAAAATGTTGTTCACTCGAGATTCGAGGAGCCTCTCCAAGTCTAAAATAATATGTAGTTTATAAACCCTTCGTAAAACCCTACCAAGTGAAAAGCCAATCCAATAGGCCTCAGATTTCTCTGGGAAGAAGAGGAGAAGGAGGTCTTGTGAAGCCTCAAGCCTTAACCTTCGATTTCTTCGTTCTCTCCCTTTCGTCTTGCCTCGTGTGAACATGGCGAGGCGCTTGGTTCCTCTGTTCAATCGGGTTTTGGTGGAGAAAATCGTCCCTCCATCCAAAACCAACACTGGGATTCTTTTACCTGAGAAATCGACCAAGGTGAATCTTCTAATTGATTCATACCCATTTCATTTCCTGCTTCTGGGTGTCTACTTTAATTCTCAAAATTTCATCTTGGTTCTCATGGTTACAGTGAATGTGATTTTTCATTATGTTATTTATTCCTTTTCAATGTTCCTAGGTTTATGTTTCCTGGTATTATAAAGGAATTTAGGTGGTCCAATTTTCTGTATGTGATATTAAACCTGGCTGGATAATTTAGCTGATGAATGCTTTTGATTATTTGTGTTTCATGGTATATTTTTCACCCCACTTTACAGAAGGAAGTTCTATCCTCCACCGAATATCATATCATTAAGGTCGTTTGGATAAGTCAGATAAACAGGTCGAAGAAAATAAGACTCAAGTTACTGTAATATGGATCGGATGGCATTCTTTCCAAATTCATATTTCGCTTTTAACCTGATTAGCAACCACATTCGTGATTAATGGGCCATTTATGCAACAAATTTAAAGGGATATATTAAATATATGGTTATGTACTCATAATCCCTTTAGGTTCCATTAGATATGTGGTAAAGTTTAGTTTAGTCAGTGTACCATGACATTGGAAATGATTTCTTATCATATCTTACCTGTGATGAAATGCAGCTTTCAAACAGATGCTAAGTGTTTGTGAGTTTGTCTTTGGATTGCAATAATATGGTGCTTGATAGAGGAATTGTCTAGATGTATTCTGAATAGCTACTAAATTTGGAGAATAGAAGTATGTTAATCTCAGTCCACTATGACAGATGAAGGGGAAAAAAAGTTGAGATTTTGCATCACACTTTGAGGCAGAACAAATTAATGGTGGGTTTGGTTTGGTATCAAACGCTTACTACTTACATGTAATTCTTGTGCTTATTATAAGTAGAAGCCACCTGGAAAAAGAATCCCAAAATTAGCCTTCACTTTGCAAAACTAAGCTGATTAGATACCTGTTTTTAAGCTAAGTTTCGTTGTTGTCTTTTGCATTCAAGATTTAGAAAATGAGTTCTTGAACTTTGAATCCTGTTTGCTTTTCCTTTTGTTTCAATTGTTTGCTCCAAAATTTTAAAATTTTGAAAATTTCCTTGTTCAATATTTTGGCCACATTTTGTGTTAAATTCTTGCTCTGTTGTGTGATGAGCTGATAATTATTTACTTGAGTTGCTTTAGCTGAATTCTGGAAAAGTTATTGCCATTGGCCCTGGCAGTCGTGATAAGGATGGGAAGCTAATTCCTGTGGCTGTAAAGGAAGGAGACACTGTCCTTTTAGCTGAATATGGAGGAACTGAGGTGAAGCTTGATGACAAAGAGTATGTATATGTTTCTTATACTCTATACTTCACCTGTTGTTTTGCACCCATACAATCTTTGAATTCCATCATTCTAAATGTCTCTAAATGTCTCTATATCATGTCTGATGTGCTCAACTCTTTTATCAAAATCTTTTTTCTTATTTGTACTGCATTTTTTTTATGAAAAATGTCAAATGTTGTGTGATAAGGTCATAGTTTAATTTAATGGTCCTAAAGTTTAATCTAATGAATATAACAATTTAATTGGAGTACACTATAGGACTAGAAATATTGTTAATGACGTATATTTAGCAAAAGAAATTGTCTCTTTTGATGACTGCACTTGAACTTTGACAGTGTTTCCGTTATTGAGTAATTGTTGTTGTGTTGAAATAATGTAAAGTGGTGCTCTATTTATAATGGCTAGAAGATATATGGCCTTATACTTTCACTGACTTCTTCAAAAATCAATAAAACAAAGCTGGTCCTTATTGGAGAATGAAATCATAGTTCGGATATTAATATTATCTTAGTTCTCATCAATGAAAGCATTTGTATTATAAAATAAGCATTACAATCAATAAAATTTGTCACTTTATATTAGCTTATTATCACTTACATACTGCAAAGCAGACCTTAATTTGTAGCCGCACCAGTGGCAGCAATAAGAAATTGAATCAAATACTGTTTTTTTAAGTATCTACTATCAACTTTATGTCAGGATAATAGGCAACACGGAGAAATGATGCTGTTATCCTTGATACACTGTCCAGTGTCCCCTTCTCTGTTAAAAAATGCTGGCAAAGAAAGTACTTATTAATGTGGAAAAGCATTTGAAGCCTTAACTGGTGATTTAATATCAACTCTTCTTTCTTTCTTTCCTTCTTATTCATTATAGTTCATTGCAATGCAAAATAAAAAAAACAAATTTGATGCAGGGGTAGAGGGTAGAGGGGTTTCAAGACTCCTTCATTATTAGTTTATGCGTTTATTTGAACTTGCCACATTCAAATCCTTAGGGATTTTGTGAAAGGCAAGCCTGGGGTACTTGCTAACTTCAGAAATATTTCATTTCATTTACATTGACAGTTTAACCAGCTTCTTGTGCAGTCATTTCTTTTGACTGAGCATGCATAGTAAAAGCTATCTAGTTAGCCATGCAAATGAATTACCATGGATGGATTACATGGTAATTCATGCAAATGAATTGGTTGCAATAGCTGTTGTTTCCAAGTCTCAACTTACTAGAATATAAGGAATTTAATTTTCTTATTGTAGGTATCATTTGTATAGAGATGACGATATACTGGGGACGCTGCATGATTGATGTCCTTGTTATCTTTGACCAATTGGGGGGACTCAAGCTGCTGTAGCAATTTATATGTTACGTGTTCTGATACATTTTACCAGTTCCAGTCTGTTCTAATTGGTATTTGAGATGCGTACGTTCTGTTATTGAGGAAACAACTTTTGTTTTGTTTTTGTTTCTGGCTAACAATCAAGAATATGCCATTCCTTTTCCGTAACGATTGAGGAAACTATTTCGTGGCCTATACAATTTCTCACGTGCATTGCATGGTACTGTGGCTCACTTAAATGCATTTTGGTTTATCTCGTTTTATGATGCATACTCGTAGACGTGGATTCCAATTTACAGTGTAAAAACGGTGAAAGTTTTTTTTTTTGAGGACATAGCTGCAGGCCTGAATGGAATCAAGAAATTAGTTGTTACATTCATGTTTAATAATGTTGGGAAATTCGAATGACATCCAACTTTACAAGTAGAACCGAGAAATGAGTGGTTACATTTTGTTAGATTCATTTAGTTTTGGTCGATTATATATTGCCAATGTCAGTATTATCTTCCTACTTGTACACTATTAACTCATTGCGTGGAAAGAAAGATAAAAGGAGCCAGGATAACAATTGGAAGAGTTTCTACTTATTGAATGGAAAAATAGGAGCACCTTTGTTAAGTATCCATTCAAGTATCAGAGAGTACTTCTGGAAGTGGCTTTCCTTCCAGAAATGCTTTAAGCAGCACGAGTGATCTCTTTGGCTGTGAAAACGGTGCTTTATGAGATGCTCCTCTTATGGTGGCAAATGATAACATGTCACCATATACTTGTGTCCATCCACCTACCTGAAAAATAATGAAGGTTGAGTGGAGGAATGGCCAAACATATGAAGTATTGGAACTTTTTGAGTAAACACTTATTATATTCTTCAAAAGATATAAGTGACATTAATTTAGTTTTTTAAAAAAATTTAATATTAATATAATCTCTTAATTATAAAAAGTGATATTAATTTACTTTCTCAATTATAAAAAGTTATATCAATTTAATTTTTCAATCAAAAGTTCAATTAGCGGTATTCTCACAGTTCGTAACATAAAAATAATTTTGATGTTACTTTCCATGATTGAAGGATTAAATTAATATTAATTTTTTTTAGGATTAAATTAATGTTACATATATTTTTGTGAATTAAAATGGAATTTATTCAAACTTTTTAGGATCTTAGAAGAAAAAAAAAAGGAGACAGATAAACTCTTGGGATCTTTTGCACTCCAAGTGTTCACCTGACTTCCCTCGAACCAGGCTCTATAGGGCACTGTTGTATTCAGTTCGAACTCCTTGGCTAAACCATTCACCAGCGATCGCGTTCCAATTAATGAGATGAGTGAATCTTGATCTCCACTGCAAGAGAGAATTAAAAATGTAATGCCTTTGATGAGTCATTGCAAGTGGATAATGTAACTATGCAATTAAAATGTTGATGATAGAAAATAATTCACTTACCTGTATACTAGAACCTTGATGCCAGACTTAACAAGTCCCCCTAAAAGACGAATGGTTGGTGTCTCTAGATTCTGCATGTCATATCCGAGAACCCTGTAACAGAAGGCAAATAGTATTAACAGGCAACACAAGTCTCAGGAAAAGGACACAAACCATGGGAGCAAGAAAAAAAAAAAACATTGACTTGATTTTATGTTGGCTTTGTTGCTTTAGGGTGTGTTTAGAATCATAAAATTAGAATTAAATTAAATTGATTTGAATTATATTAAATTAAATTGAATTATAAACTAATTCTTTTGTTTGGAATTCATTACAAAAATTATGATTTGGATTGATTTAGAAATCAAATTTTATATTTGGAATAAAAAATAATTGAATTGATTTTATTTTAAAAAATTTACATTTTTACCCTTTCTTTAAATAAACATTATCTTTCCTTTCTAAATAAATGATTAAGAGTAGAAAAGTAAATTTAGATAAATTCTATCCAAATTTAGTCAAATTCTCTCATTTTTAATAGAGTTTCAAGAGCAACTTATTTAAAATTCATGAGATTTATAAGGATTTCTAAATCTTCTTAATTTACATTTTTTAATTTTTCAAACAAGAAATTTCATTTACAAATGAAATCAAATCATAAAATTATTGATTCCAAACGCAACTTCAAGGAATGCTAAATTGGGAGATTATTTTGGAGAGAAAAGGTGGAGACTTATATAGAACTTTTACAGCTAATAAGAGAATTGACTCTCTCTCCCTCTCCCTTGCCGTGGTAATTGGTGCTATGCCATCTTCCAAGCAAAAATAACTTACTGGCTGCAATCTGACCATGTGGTGACCCCTACAAGCTTGGCATGGAGAGCTTCCTGCACTTCTTTCCTGTTCAAGTATGTGAATACTTTACCATCCACACAAACATCTATCCTTGTCTCTTGCTGCACGAGAGGCGAAGGAAAGAAGAAGAAGATGAATGGGACAACAACAGGGAAAATAGAGAACCAAGATTGCCAGAGAATGGATGAAGCTTTACCGGTTGAGTCATTTGATTCAGCGTATGAGCCTCTTGATCTGCTGATGACAGACACACATCAAGAATGACATCATATTCATCAATATATCCACTAACCTCCGTTGACACTAGGTTCTTTACTCCTGCACAGACTGAAGTAAGAGTCCCACTTTGACTCTCTCTCCTAATTTGCGAATAGTTGCAGACTTTAGTGAGTTTCTCGTAAGTTGAATCAGATATCACTCCGTGGGACCATAAAAACTCAGCTCTGGAGTTGAAATCTGTGTTAAATTCCAGAAGAGGATTCCCTATCTGCATATATATTCACATGAACCAGTTCATGTACCATTCAAGTTAACCAAAATGTTTCTTATACTTTTAATTATTAAAAATTTGTCTTCTCAATACGCACTGCTATCCCCTTGAGATTGAACTTTGTCTTGGTTTGAACAATGAGCTGTGCAAGTTGTGGTACATAGTGACCTGAAAAGGAAAATGCATTACACTACTGCAGTTCCAAAATGAAATATTATTCATTTACCTCGAAAGACACTACCTGCATAGCTCTCCCCTGTGATAAAGAAGTCGTTGTTTTTGTACTCTGGGAATTTAGAGAACCAACGCTGTAAGAAAACAAGATTATCCCTTGCTGTATAAGAACAGAACCATCATCAGATCTTGAGATATGTGAACTCATTAAGCTAATATTATTGTCTGAATGCAAACAAAGCTAAAAGATACGAAGTGGATAAGATGTTAAGGCTTAAACAATTCAACACAACCCATTAAAGATTAAATTATATGTGATTCATTCGGCACAATTATAGTTTTAAATTGCAGTTGTGATTATGCTGCGATTCAAAAAATTACAAAAAAAATACTGTTAATGTGACCACAATTACAATTGTATTGGGATTATGGAGACTCCCGCAACAATAATATTATTGTCGCAATTACAATTGTAGATGGCAATTTAAAACTATAGGTACCATTTAAATGCTATTTTGCACAAGATGAAGTGAAAGAACCTGTCACTTCATCGTTCACAGAACCATAGAAAGATTTATTGGCTGAGTAGGAGAAACCAACACCAGCTGGTGATTCCAGGTACAGCATGTTTGCCTCTGTAACAAGGAGAAAACCAATAAGCAATTTTGATTAAAAGTCAGCATACTTCCACTAAAAAATATAGAACTTACAGATTCGTTGGATTACCTTTGTTCCAGCTATAATCATTTTTCACAAGAGCGTCTTCACTCGGTTTGAAAGGGCCATGCTCAACGAAAGCTCCAGTTCCAAAAGACGAACAACCAGGCCCTTCAAAACCCAGAAATCATCTCAATTGCTTCCCTCAATCTAAAGAGCTCACTTAGATTCCTAAGAAAACCAAAAAACCCAAAGAAAAATTTGCCATATACACAACACTTTATGGTGTCCGTAGGTTGGATGTAGAGTATTTTTATACTTGACTCACTTATTAAAGCAGTGAGTTGAGTTTGGTTAGATTAAAGTTTTTTTTTTCTAAAACCTAAACCAATCCAACCTTCAAATAAGTGTGTTAGTTTTGATTGAATTTGTGGGATCGACATACATTAAAAATAAATTTTACCTACTAACATAAATATCAAAATTAATACAAAATTAAAAATTCATCACATATTATAATAAATAACTTAATAAATTTTAACAAAAGATAATATATAAAGTCTTAAATAAACTAAAAATTAAATATAATAAGTTATAAGTCATAAATATAATATAACAAATCTTAATTTTAAATACAAAAAGTATTACAACAAGTCTCAAAAATTAAATGCAATTAGTCACGTAAAGTCTGAGAGAAGAAAAAGAAAAAATATTAAGTTTAATATGTTAAAAATAAAAAAAAAAAATAAAATTAATTTTTTCTTAAAAGAAAAATAGGCTGAGTTAGGTTCAGTTGAGTGTGGTAAAATTTTTCTGACTCATAACCCAACCTATCATCGTCAGATTGAGAATTTTTAAATTCAATCAAACACACAAATTCAATTTAATCCGTTAATTATGTGTTAAATTGAATCAAAATATATGGGTTGATGGGTTGAGCCAACCCAATGGACACCCCTACGTAGATAAGAGCATACCTCCATTCAACCAGAGAACTAGTGGCTTGGAACCTGGGTCTACTTCTGCTTCAGCAAAGTAGTAGAACAAGGCTCTCTGCTGCTCTTCATCCACAGTAACGTAACCAGCATATTGCTGGAATTTCACCGGTGGCTGCCCCGGCAAACTGCTTATCTTATCAGCTTCTGGAAGTGAGTTCACTCCCACAGCTATCTGTGCAAGAACAACAACTATTGTAGCAATCATAATACGCGTCCGAGGTAGCATGGCAAGATCTGAGAAGTTGTTGGTGGTGAGGTTCTGTGGCTTCTCCGTCTCCGTACTAGCCAGAGATGCCTAGATTAAGGTTGAATGCAAAAGGAGGGAATATAAAAAAGAATTTAAATCTTCATTCTTTTTTCTTGTTCTTAATCTGTCTCCTAATTAAATTCGGTCAACGCTGACATCCTAATTTATTTCATAATTAAATTTGGACCTGAGGGAAAATATTTAAATTTTAAAAAATTAATATTAATTAAAGAGATATATATTTTTTTAATTGTTAATATTTAATTAAAGAGATAAGATTAGAGATGGAAAAAGAAATAAAGAATTTGAATCCAATAAGAATTTAGATATTTTATCTTTTTTTGTTTCTAACCTTGTTCCTCACTTAATTCAGACAACTCAAGAAGAAAATATTCAAATTTTAAAAAAATAATATTAATAATTAAAAGATATATATATTTTCTTATTAGGTTGTCAGTATTTAATTAGAGAGATATGGTTAAGGACAGAATAAAGAGACAAAGAGATTTGAATCTTTTAATAAGAATTTAAATGTTCTATTCTTTCCAATTAAATTCTAACAACTCATGAAAAAAATATTCAAATTTATAAAAAAACGTAATGTTAATTAAAAAAGAGATATAAAAATTAACGTTAATTAAAAGAAATATATTTTTTTGTTGGATTGGTAGCATTTAATTAGGACAATTCATTAATAAGGATTTAAATCTTCTATCTTTTTTTCTGTCCTTTAACCTATCTCTCAATTAAATTCTGACAATTCAGGCAGAAAATATCCAAATTTAGAAAAAAATAATGTTAATTAAAAAAGAGATATATTTTCTTACTAGTTTATCAACATTTAATTGGAAAGATAAGGTTGGGGACAATAATAAGGGATAGAGGATTTGAATCCGGATTTAAATCTTTTATCCTTTGTTCTTATCCCTAATCTTGTCTCATAATTAAATTCTGACAACTTAGGTAGAAAATATTCAAATTTAGGAAACAAATATTGATATTAATTAAAATATCTATTTTGTTCCTAGGTTATCAGCATTTAATTGGGGAGATAGGATTGGATTGTCAGTCTATATGATTATATGTTACTAATGCATGCATTGAATGTGGAAATTTTTGAAGTCCATGCTTAGAAACAAATGTCGGTGCTGAGCCTATGTCTTAAGTAGGGGTGCCAAATAGATGGAATGAATAGATTTTGAGTTAGATAATTAATGGATGGATAGGAAATAAACTAATAATCCATTTAGGATCAATTAAAAAATTATTAAAATCGTCTAATCCATCCATTAATTCAATTTAATTTTTTCAATTAGATATATCTAAACTTTTTCTATGACCAAATACTTTTGAATGTGACTTCGACATAAGAAACGAATTGAATTGTACTTAAAAATTTTCTCCAGTAAAAATCTTTGACACTTTCTCAAGTAAAACTTGGATATTTGAAAAGATAAATTAAAATGGAGTTCCAAGCAACTATCATAATAATGATCATAATTGATATTAGAAATTTAGAACGATAAGCACACAAGTCACCTATTTTCAATCTTACCTAAGTTGAAAAATTCTTATTAAGATACTACCCAGAAAGATATTTTTATACACATACACACTTTACCAAATTTAAATTATAAGTATTTGTAGCAAAAACCTATCAAACCTTATAGTATGGTAAAGAAAAGGATAAGATAAAATCAATATATAAGATTTATACTGGTTCGACCAAAACTATGTACCTATGTCTAGTCCCCAGCACATCCACTGAGATTTTTATATCAATGAGTAGTCTTTTTTTCACCATAGCCTCTCCAAGTTAGATTACCACCATAGTCTCTCCAAGCTAGATTACAAGTAGTCTTCCAAACTAAGCTTCTTCAAACTCTAACACTTTCACTCAATGACCACCATTGAGTTAAGGATACAAGACCAGTAAGAGCTTATGTTTAGGATGCTCTCAAATCACACACAAGGAGTGAATAAATAATGACATTACAGAGGTATATAATCTTTACAAACACACTAAAGCCAAATAGAACTCAATGAAATAGTAGAAACTAGAAATATATGATTAGAATGACGTAGGAGTGATCAGAATGGTTGAATATCAATGAAGTTGTTGCGCAAAAGTATCTGTTCACTTCAAACTAGTTTCTTTTATATAGACATTCAAAAAACTAGCTGCTAGGTGGATTGAATACGTCTGTATGTCGTAGGTTGTTAAATCCAATGGCCTTGTCCTATAGCTTTGTTGCAGCAGCGTTTGCAACTTTTGATTTAGAATTTTGTCTTCTTCTAGCAATACTCAGAATGATGATAAGAATGGTTGTTCTATGATCTTTCTGATCGGATTTTTGGCATCTTGACTCTTCTCATCTTCTTCTAAGTTGACTATGGCTTTGAATTAGTCTCCAGCCTTGAATGTTTACACTTGATTTGGAGATTGATTGACCAACCAACAAGCGCGGACGATGGAAATCATTTTATTGATCATCTTGGGCTTATTTCCTCCATTAGAATGGTCTGCTTGTACTTTTCTAATCATAGAATCTTACAAGCTAGAATGATCTTAGAGTGTTTGTGCTAAAATCTCACAATAATCTAACACAATTTCTGCTAAAATAAAAAAGATTTCATCATTACTTTAGCAAATAAATCTAAAGAAACATACATGATTTAAAAGATGACACCTTCTTAATTCTTACCCTTTTATATGGTGTGGTACTCTCTCCCATCATCTTTGGCATTGTGCTCTAAAGCCCCATTGGCTTGTCCCCCTTTTGTTTGCCTTCCTTGGTTCTCTTTTAATAGCCACATTGGTTGTCTCCTTACCCAAGAAAGTGACTGTAAGCCACAACCCTTCATTTTCAAAGTAATATCTTCACTTAATTATGTGATCTCTTTTGTATTGTGTCTGCATTCAAAATAAATCAACATCAAATTAGCTCTAAATTTTTAATATCCAATTAAATTAGCGTTAAATCTTTAATATCCAGTAAAATAATATAATTAACTAGAATTAATATCTTTTAAGGAAAATAATTCATAATATCACAAATTTATTTGTATTAATTTAATTAAAGACATAATAAAACATATTTTTTATATGAAAAAGTTATAATTTTAGGCTATTATCAAAACTCAAAACATGACTGAACTTATCTAAAACGTTATTCAAATTAACTGATAGACAAATAAAATAATAAACATTAAGATTTTTAAAACTAGCAAACAATAATCTAACAGAGTTTCTGTTAAAATCAACAAGGTTTCATCGTTACTTTAGTAAACAAATATAAAGAAACATAAAAGATTTAAAAGATAACATATCTTTAATCCTTGTCTTCTAATATGATAGTACCCTCTTGCACCATCTTCTCTGTTGTGTTCTAAAGCTCTTTTGGCTCTCCCTGTTTTGGTTTGCTCCCTTACTCTCTATTTATAGTTGCTTAGGTTATGTCCTTTCCCAAGTAAGTGACCGTGAGCCACAAGCCTCCATATCAAAAGTAATATCTTCACTTGATCGCATGTTATCTTTTGGATTATATATGCATTCAAAACTAAATCAACACCGTATCTATTCTAAATCTTTCATATCAACATCAAATCTACTTTAAATCTTTAATATCCTGTAAAATATCAAAATTAATTATAATTAATATCTTTTAAGAAAAAATCTATAAAATCACAAATTTATTAAAATTAATTTAATTTAAGAAATAATGAAGTCTATTGTTATATGCATAATATGTAATTTTAGGCTATTATCATTATATGATCATGTAATCGATGACAATAATCCTTGTTCAGCCTTATCCAGCTTCTCAAGGCTAGATAGAGTTATACGGTCAATGACATACAAAATTATTTTGATTGAATAACTTATGCTATTCAGTGTCTTGTTCAAATATTATATAAGGGTGAGTTGTATTAATTATACTATACTATGTCTTTTTTGATGCATAGTATAAGGCTTGATAATATAAACTTATACTATATCGTTATTTTTATTATATATTTTGGTGTAATATCTGATAGGATAAAGTTATCCCGTATACTCATTTTTATCCAATGATTATAAAATAAATTAATCAAACCTTAAGTGACTTAACAATACCCGATAGGATTATTTTGTATCACGTTAAATAAAAATACAATATTCTAATCCTAAATCATCTTATTCCTTACCCTTGTGTTCTTCTCATACAGTCAAGCTTTACACAAAGGCTTTATATTATCTTACACTATATTATTACACCTTATATAACAGTCTATTATCAGATCTTATCCTATACGATGTATCAAATAAGGAATAGCAAACAGACCATTTAAGAAGATCTTTTACAATAGTATATGGATTTCACCTGGTGCTGGTAAGCATTCTTATCTTTTTGCATACGCATAGACCTTAAAATTTGGGACAAGCTTGACCATTGGCGGTCAGTGAGAATGGTAGCTTATGATAAGTTGTAAGGAAGACATTTGTCGCCGATCACATAATATGGATCAACGGAATCCAACTCAGAATATTTATCATCGATCTCAACGAGTACAGAAATACAATCCTGAAGAGTTAGAGTTCATTTGAATAAGCTTATAAAAAAAAAATATTTTTTTTATATATCTTATTTTAGTAGACTTTTTTTTAAAAAAAATTAATTTTTTATTTAGATACAATATTTAAAAAATACTTTTAAATAATTAAAAAAAATTTAAATTTGTTTGAATAAAAAAGAATAAAAACACTTTATTTATATCAAAATTACTAAAAAAGACATTCAAATTCAAGATATAATGAGTTATGATATGTAAGATATGATTAAATAAATTAGCATAATAGGAATAGTATTATTTTTAAGTATGTCATGGTAACAGTGTTATAGAAAACGAGACATAAAATAACAAAAATATATTTAATTGTGTACCAAAAGACATTAGAACATGTTATTGATATTGTTCTATTTTACTTTCTTTAAGTGGTATAGTCATTGAAATTAAAATTTGATTTAATTAAAGTATTAGGGTATAATGACTTAAAATTACGTTGTTTAAAATATAATTCACAGATATTTAAAAAGATTTATGTGAATAGAGTTTATAAGAAAGAAAAATAGATCATATGAAATGTTGTTTTTAATAAAGATAAAAGATATTTTTATCATAAAATTATATTAAAAATCACTTTTTACAGAAGTTAGATATCATTAGCTTAAAAAAAAAAGAGATAAATTAACTTTTTTTAACTTTTATTTTTTTAAAAAAATTATATCTAAATACACTTCAAAATGTGTTGGATGCTTTTTTTAAAAAAATGTATCCCTCTTAGAACTGTTGCAAACTGAAGACCGAAGCTTATAAGCATAATATGATATCACCAGTAGCATTCATCAACTGCATTGTAATCTGTTTCGTACTCCTATATGCAAAACAACATATATATTAAGGTTCTGAAAACTGAACCGGTCATTGAACCGGTCGAGGTACTGATTCAAGGTTCAATGGTCGAACCGTGGTCGAACCGCAGTATAATTAAATATATATTTATATTTATATATAAATATATATAATTATTTATATAGTACTAAAATAAATAAAAATTATAAAAATATAATATAAATCAATAATAAAATTATTTGAAACATAAAAAAATAATATCATAGATCAAAAAATCTAGATTTAAATACTTAAATTATTAATATACCTGGATTTAAGACGTAAGTTGTAAGTGACATACACTATATCATTAAGTGACATACGCAAGAGGGGATAAATAACTTAAACAGTCGTCGCGTACGGCTATTTTGCAAGTTGAGAAAGATTGTGAAAACCCACAACCATGGCTGTGTTCAGATGAAAGAGAGAAGGGGAGACAGAGGAAGTGAGGAAACAAGAGACTAAGACCAGCACCAATGGTTACCCGACCCCCAAAGGTCACCAACTTAGCACACCCAACACCAGCCAATGATTTGCTAAGAATCAGCGTAATACCATGACAGAATACTCACAAACAGACAGCACTGGAGATCCTCTGTTTCGTGCACAAGAAACAGAGGCCCAAACCATGGGCAAAGTGCAAACCGGCCCATTCCCACAGTGGGATCCGGCCTATCCCCCTCCACCGCCGGCACCGCCGGACAAGAACCACCTTGCGAAGGCCTATTGCTGCAACCCAAAGGGCGAAGATCGGACAGCAGAACTAAAACCGAAGAAACAATGTGACGCTGAATTAAGAGAAGCAGGGAGTCTCAAAAGCTGCCAGCGAGGGCGAGCGTTTCGGCGAGACGACGCAGAGCAGCGAGAGTTTCCGCAGCGAGGGCGAGCGTTCGGTTTTCATTCAAACCGAAACGACGTCGTCCGGTTTTTTTTTTTTTTTGAAAAAATATATATCAAAACGACGTCGTTTTGACTTAAATATTCAAAAAAAAAAAGAGCAGAACCGGGCAACCGTACAACCGGCGCCGGTTTGCCCGGTTTTAGACCGGTTCACCGGTTTTTGACCGATTTTTGACCGTCACGGTTTTCGAAGATGATCCAGACCGGTTAGGGAACTGGTTCCCGGTCCGACCGGTCGAACCGGCCGGTCCGGTCCGATTTTCAGAACATTGATATATATATAGGTATATATGTATATATATATACATCTATATGTATATATATATATATATATGTACATATATGTGTATATATATATATCTACATATATACATATATATATCTACATATATATATATATATATATATATATATATATATATATCTACATAGTGATACAAATACGCACATATTCAAAGAGATGGTTTTAAATTATAATCCACAATTGTAATTGGAGTTGCAATATTGTTGTTCAGAATGCAATTGCATTTATGATTGATTAACTGTATTTTTTCATAATTATCTAAAATTTATACAATCTTAATGTAACTGCAATTACGATTATAATCACAATTTAAAACTATAGAAAGAGAACGTCGAAGTACCAATGTATTGTACTCACTCCTATCCCCTTTAGATTGAAGTTCGCTGTACTCTTAACAATGAGCTCTGCAAGTTGTGGCGCATGGTGTCCTAGTTCAAAAGAAAGAAACAGGGTTGGTCAAGCAATTATATTTCTTTTGATAGCTAATTAAGCTTCTGGTTGATGTTTTAAATTGATTGGAGCCTGTGTTTGAAGTTTAATGACTACATATGCATGTCATGCTTAAGAAGATACCTCATAGCTGTCCCCCATTATGTAAAACTCATTGTTCATGTACTGTGGGAGCTTGGTGAACCACAGCTGGAGAAATACCAAATTGTCTCGAGCTAAAAATTGGGAAAAAAGTATCAGTTTTATGTAACATTTTCCAGGGAAGTTTCTGACACCTTTTTTAAGGACTTTATGCTGAAAAATGACAAATGAAGCAGGTATTGGGGTTGGCAAATTGGGGAACGAGGATGTGGAAACGTACCTGTGATCTCATCATTGAGAGTGTTGTGAAATGATTCATCGGTGGAGTAAGAAAATCCAACGCCAGCTGGGGATTCTAAGTACAAAATGCTGGGCTCTGCAAATTAATAGGATCTCAAAATAGTAAGTTCTGTTGGTATATTTTGAAATGATCACAGTTGGTCCAACTTAGCCTTAACTTGGCAAAGCAAAGCTGATTAGATGACCCAGTTTTAAGCTAAGTTTTTTTGTTGCCTTTTGCATTCAAGATTTCAAAAATGAGTTCTTGAACTTTGAATCCATGTTTGCTTTTCCTCTTGTTTCAATTTATTGATCCAAAATTTTTAAAATTATGAATTTTCCTCGTTCATTGTTTTTGCCACATTTTGTGGTAAATTCTTGCTCCGTTGAAGTACATGTGACAAGCTAGTAATTATACTTGTGTTGCTTTAGCTAATGTCACAACCTAAGTATAGGGCCATGATTGGCGTATAGATTGGACTGACCAACCTAGCAAGCCCTCAGAAGAATTTTACCGAAATAAAATTTTTTTCACACAATTCTACAGAATATCGGACAGAGAGTCTCCTAAAAATTCAACATTCTAGAATTTTACAACTAGAAAATTTCCAATCAGAGACTTCAAATTAAATCATTTACATATCATGAGACAGTCGTAATCCTATTTTTAAACCTACTTAGATACAAATCATACAGAATCATATAAACATAAGGACCTAAATCGATAATAACAAAATGTAATAAAACAATGTATATATAAGTGTTGATCCTACTTATGGACAATGAAGCAACTCTAAATACACAAAAGAATTCATGAATAATTCCCTATTTACAAAACATATATACATATATCAAGGAATCTAAACAAGTCCATTGAAAACCAACACGAGCTCACCCAAACGATGGACTCAGCTACTAGGAGGAGGATTTGAACTGAACGCGACCTTTTTCCCCCTATTTGGAAAAAATACATAAACACGGAATGAGTTATATAACTAAGTGAATAACTAAAATCTATTGCATCAGAAATGGGACAAGCAAAGGCATAATATTTTACAGAATAAGAAAATTTAGGTTAAAATAAATAATTAGTCCTTATAGTTTTACTCAATTTTTATTTTAGTCCCTATAGTTTTCTTTTTATATATTGGTCCTTATAATTTTACTCATTTGCATTTTGGTCCCTCAGGGATCAATATCTTAATAATTCAAACTATAAGGATCAATCTATTATGGAAATAGGGACTAAATAGCTTAATAAATAGAAATTATAGGGGCTAAAATCCGAATGAAAGAAAAATATAAGGACCAATACTTTCATGATAAGGACCAAAATTCAGATGAGTGAAATTATAGGGACCAATATACAAAAAAAACTATAGGGATTAAAATGAAAATCAAGTGAAGGTATAGGGGCCAGCTGTTTATTTTAACCGAAAATTTAAAATAAACTTTGTTGCTTAAATCCTAATAAAGAGAAAAAAGAAAAAAAAATAACAATAATAACAATGAAATGATAAACATTAATAAATTCAAGTGCTCAAATTATTATTATTATTATATTTTTTTCTTTTTTTTTGGTAAAAACTGCATAATAAATCATGTTTAATAATAAGGTAAAATAGATTCTTGTGAATAAAAAAAATAGGAGTTCAAGACACGTCCAATAATAATGTATATAGCTACCTTACTATCGGCAGTATTTGCATTTAAATAAATAATATTTATTATGTAGATTGCAAACACTTTGAATTTATTAGGAAATAGTTATAGATTTAAAACTCTCACAAGTATAAAATAATATAAGATTATTAGTGAACATATAATACGGAATAACCATATTAACAATAGATTTTGACATTTAAATATTTTACTCCTGCAAAATTTTAATTTTTAAACTTCTTAACAATTCAAAAATTTTAGAGAATTTAAGTCATAACTTAGTTTTTATTTAAGTTACATATTCAGGACTCAAGAGGTGGCCCTCAAATATTTTTAATTTATAAGGCACTTTGCTCCCGGCATATTAACAATGTCAAATAATACCCATGACTAAAGAGGTGACCCCCAAACATTCTCAGAGTCTATAGCACTTTGCTTCTAACATTTTGATAGAATCAAAATATTCTTTCTTATTCCAATCCTAAGCAAACATAGCATAGGGCTAGTAACTCCCCTACTAGCTGGGGTCTAATCAAGGTACACAAAGGCGTTACTACTACTGTTAGCTGTAGGGTTCTGACTAAGCTTCTCATATATATTTTTAACAATCTCTAACATATATTCATCTCGAATATCATTTCAATATAACTCTTACTATTTATTTATCAACCAAACACGTAAAGACAAAACATTATTTATTATTTAACCTGTACTAGCAATTTAACGGTTTCCAACTTCACAATTAAACATTTTTTCATTCTATCTATCAACACTACAATGAGGGCTTAAAAAAAATTATGCTTGTCCCAAAAGTTCTTAAAGTTGTCATAAACATAAAATAATTTTTTTAAGATTTTTAAAAGTTATAAGACATCAATAAAATAAATATTTAAAGCTCCGACAATTATCCAATAGGTGAATAAAACAAAAATAAGCCAATAATATTTATTGACATTACAAACAAAGGAAAATAATAAATTTAAAAATTCTAAAACACTTAAAATAGTGCAATAGACATTAACTACTCACAACCACGGAAGAAATCTCTCACTTTCTTGTTCCAATAAGCTCCCCTTTTGAAATGGAAGCACTATCAAAGACCTATAATCCATTCAGTATTATCAAACAATTATTTCTATGAATCCAATTTGTTCTAAATACTATTAAATCCTAAAAGTCCCCAAATTAGGCCCTGATTTTTGCCCTAAATCCCTAATTGTAAGAAATCTTCTAATTCCTCCTAAATACCCAAAATAAAACAGCTAGAGACCTTAGGATTTACCTCAAGAAGTGAGGAGATGAAAGAAGGGGGCTGGGTATGCACAATCGCCACCCCAAAACGAAGCACCACCCTAACAAACACTCCAACCAAGAAGAGAGCGGTGTGTAGGAGCTTCCAAGCTTCAAGGCTGCTGGAAAACTAAGTGGGAATAAGAGGGAAAGAGGAGAAATGAGAGGGGAAGCGAAAAAGAAGAAGGAATGAAGCTTGGGTGAGTTAGGGACATTCAGTCCCGATAGGAGTGGGGAACAGAAGTTATCGGGGTAGGGTGGTTTCTGTTCCTTTTTTTTTTTGGCCTTTTAGTTGCTTCAAAATTATCATTTTACCCTTACTTAAACTTTTATTACCAACCTTTCTTTTTTGTTAAACTAATGGGATACGACAGCTGAATTCTGAAAAACTTATTGCCATTGGCCCTAGCAGTCTTGATAAGGATGGTGTTCGATTTAAAGTTTTGATGATGAAGATTTTAACATGTGTATACTTTGTATGATTGATTTGAATGAATTAATGAATTATTTTTAGACATATATTTTTGTATTGAAAAATATTAAAGTGTGATTATATTTGATTAATTGATTGATTGAATTTTCTAATCAAATGGGATCAATTTGAAATATTTAGAGATAGAATTTTGAATTCAAATTGTAACAAATATTCTGATTGAAGCTATTAATTACTATTCTTAATTGAATAGATAAATTTTCTTTATTATGTGATTTGCTCTATTAAGAAAAGTTTTCAAATTATTATAAGATCAAATTCCCTGATTGGTTGATTTTGCTTATTTAGGGAAACAATATTCTCTATTTCATTTTTACTTGATTATAATATTTATGTGGGAAAGATAAAGTCTACATTCAAATTTATACTGGACTGAGACCATATCAAAAATAGAGAGAAAAACGAGCAACTACTGGACAAATGAGCAACTATTAAAAACGAAAAGAGCAACTACGAAATTTGCACGTGATTCTCATCTAATGACTTAAAGACGTTGTCTTTTGTTGAAATTGCTCTCCAACGGCTAGCAACATCAAGGAAAACATATCAGTGCTGCAGAAATCTTTCTCCTCTATGTCTAAGAGTTTCATACTTGCTTATCTTCTCTAGAAAGAGAGGGTTGTTTGATATTCATTGTAATTCAATTATAAGAGTATTTGAAAATAAGAGTCATACTTTTGTTTTAGCTGGATCAAGAAAGAGTGTGTATAGCATTCTAAGAGCTTTCTTGAGGCTAGGTTACTCTTCTTCGAGTTGAAGTTGGGGGAGACTCGTTGTAGTGTCCTTTTTTAAAAAACATTACTGTTACTCTTCTTTATGTTGAAATTGAGGAAGGTTCGTTGTGATGTTCTTGGAAAAAAATAACATCACTGTTACTCTACTTTGTGATAGAAGTAGATGAAGGTTCTTGTGGAGTCCTTATAAGCAAAAACGCCATAGTGAAATCTCAAGCGATTGCTTGGGGACTGAACGTAGATCATGCATTGTGGTTGAATCAGAATAAATCTACTGTATACATTTTCTTATCTCTATCTCTTTTATTTTTCAAGCATTCATATTATTTGTGTTCTATTGGCATAAATTTTTAATTTTTAAATTTTCTGTTATTGAACCCAAAGAGCCAATTCATCCCCCCTCTTGGTTCTTTCATATGGGAAGCTAATTCCTGTGGCTGTAAAGGAAGGTGACACTGTCCTTTTACCTGAATATGGAGGAACTGAGGTGAAGCTTGATGATAAAGAGTATGTGTATGTTTCTTATACTCTTTCACTGGTTTTGTTTTGCACCGTTACAGCCCTTGAATTCTATCATTCTGAATGTCTCTACACCATGTCCGATGTGCTTAACTCTTTTTTCAAAATCTTTTTTCTTATTCGTACTGCATTTAGTTCAAGAAAAAAGTGAAATGTTGTATGAAAGGGTCATAGTTTAATAAGTACGTTTATTACCGGTCCTAAAGTTCAATCTGATGAGTGATGAATATGTCAATTTAATTGGAGTACTGGACTAGAATTATTGTTGACGACTTATATTTAGCAAAGAAATGGTTTCTTTTGATGGCTACACTTGAACTATGACGGTGTTTCCATTATTGAATCATTGTTGTTGAAATAATGCAAAGTGGTGCGCTGTATATAAACTAATGGCTAGAAGGTACATGGCCTCGTTATAAAGTTGATACTTTCACTGACTTCTTCACAAATCATTAAAACATAGCTGGTCCTTATTGGAGAGGGAAATCATACTTCAGATATTAATGTTATCTTAGTTCTCATCAACGAAAGCATTTGTATTATAAAATAAGCATTTCAATAAAAAAAAAAATCGTCACTTTATAGTAGCTTATTCTCACTTACTTAATGCAGAGCAATTACTTTAATTTGTAGATGCACCTGTGGCAGCGATAAGAAATATTGTAATTTTATTTGAATTAGAGTATTTTTTAAGTATCTACTATCAACATGGTCTAAGAAATGCTGCTGTTATTCAATGTCCTCTTCTCTGTTAAGAAAATGCCAGCAAGCATTTGAAGCCTCAACTGGTGATTTAGTATCAGCTCTTCTTGCTTCTTATTCATTATTATGTTGTTCATTGCAATCCAAAAAAATGCTGATGCAGGGGGAGAGGGTAAAGAATGTGTCTTTTATTAGTTTTAGGCGTTTATTTGAACTTGCCACTCTCAAATCCTTCGGAATTTTATTAAAGGCAAGCCTGGGGTACTAGCCAACTTCAGAAATATTTCATTTCATTTCATTTACATTGAAAGTTTAACCAGCTTCTTGTGCAATCCTTTTTTTTTTTTGACTGAGCATGCATAGTGTAAGCCATCTAGTTAGCCATACAAATGAATTACCATGGATGGATTACTTAGTTGGCTGTTCATCTTAGTTGCAATAGCTGTTGTTTCCATGTCTCGACTTATTAGATTATAAGGAATTTGATTTTCTTATTGTAGGTATCATCTATATCGATATGACTATATACTGGGAACACTGCATGACTATATCGGAGCCTACACCATTTCTGGCATGAACTGCATAGTTCTGTGGCTCAGTTAAATGCATTTTTGTTGCCTTGAGTATTTTGTTATCTAATTTTTTGTTGCATACTCGTAGACGTGGATTGCAATTTATACTGTGTGAAAGCGATTCCAATTTATATTTTGTTACCATGGATGGATTCCAATGAAGAATTTTTTTTTTTTCTCCTTTCTGACATTTTTTGCTTATTTGGGCATAACTTGCAGGCCTGAATAGAATCAAGAAATTAGTTGTTACATCCTTGTTTACTAATGTTGAGAAATTCAAATAACATCCACGTTTACAAGTAGAACCAAGAAATTAGTGGGTTACGTTTTGTTGGATTCATTTAGTTTCAGTCGATTATATATTGCCAACGTCAGTAATATCTTTCTAAGTGTGCACTAATAACTCATTGTGTGGAAAGAAAGGTAAAAGGAACCAAGATAACAATTGAAGGGTGATTCAATCACAATAATCAGTTTCCGTGAGGGGTTTACAAGAGTTTCTACTTATTGAATGGTGAAATGGGAGCACCTTTGTTAAGTATCCATTCATATATCAGAGAGTACTTCTGGAAGTGGCTTTCCTTCCAGAAATGCTTTAAGCAGCACGAGTGATCTCCCTGGCTGTGAAAACGGAGCTTCATGAGATGCACCTCTTATGGTGGCAAATGATAAGATGTCACCATATACTTGTGTCCATCCAGCTACCTGAAATATAATATAAAGGTTGAGTGGAATGGCCAAACATAGAAGCATTGAAACTTACTAGGATCTTTTGCATTTCAAGTGTTAACCTGTCTTCCCTCAAACCAGGCTCTGTAGGGCACTGTTGTATTCAATCCGAACTCCTTGGCTAATCCATTCACCAGCGATCGCGTCCCAATTAATGAGATGACTGAATCTTGATCTCCACTGCACAGAGAGAAATAACTTGGCTTGCTATAAAAATGGTTTTTTTTTTTTTTTTGGAGATCTGCTTTAAAAATGTTATGCCTTTGATGAATCATGGTAGGCAGATATAATGTAACTATGCAATTAAAATGTTGATGATAGAAAATAATTCACTTACCTGTATACTAGAACCCTGATGCCAGACTTAACAAGTGCCCCTAAAAGAGGAATGGTTGGTGTCTCTAGATTCTGCATGTCATAGTTGAGAACCCTGTAACAGAAGGCAAATAGTATTAACAGGCAATACAAGTCTCAGAAAAAGGAGACAAACGATGGGAGCATGAAAATAAAATTGAGCTGATTTTATGTTGGCTTTGCTGCTTTAAAGAATGCTAAATTGGGAAATTATTTTGGAGAGAGAAAAATGGAGACGTATATAAAACTTCTATAGCCAATTAGAGAATTGACTCTGTTATGTTGCTGAAGTAAAATTTTGCCCATATTTGGGAAAGTTTCAAGAAAAGAACTCTAATGAAGATGTGTTACCTAAAAGGATGTGCTCATGTGCTTATTTTCCTCAACTAAATATCACCTAAACTTTCTTTTTTCTACATAAATATACCTACTTTGGGCTCATTTGGTATGATAGAAAGGAAGGAAATGGAATGGGAATGAGAATGAGATTCCCATTCATTTGTTTGGTAGAAAAATCAGACAGTGAATATCCAATCCCTAAGGAATGCTATTCTTTTTATTTCTGGAATACTCATTCCATTCTCCATTCCCACTCTCACTTCCATTCCCATTCATTCCCTTCCTTTCCATGATACTAAACATGCACTTAGGATACCATGGCAACTCCTTGCTGTTATAATTACTGCTATGCCACAAGCAATAAAACTTACTCGCTGCAAACTGACCATCTGTTGATCCCTACAAGCTTGGCATGGAGAGCTTCCTGCACTTCTTTCCTGTTCAAGTATGTGAATGTTTCATCTTCCACACAAACATCTATCTTCCCTGTCTCTTGCTGCACGAGTGACGAAGGTAAGAAGAAGAAAATTAATGGGCCAGCAACTGGGAAAATAGAGAACTAAGATTTCCACAGAATGGATGGAGCATTACCAGTTGAGTCAATTGATTCAGCACATAAGCCTGTTGATCTGCTGATGACAGACACACATCAAGAGTCACGTCATATGTATCAATGTATCTACTAACCTCCGTTGAAACTAGTTTGTTTACTCCTGCACAAACTGAACTAAGAGCCCCACTTTGAATTTGTCTCCTAATTTGGGAATAGTTGCAGACTTTAGTGAAGATTTCGTATGTTGAATCTGAAATCAGTCCATGTGACCAGAAAAACTCAGCTCTGGAGTTGAAATCTGTTGTTAAATTCCAGAAGAGGATTCCCTATCTGCAAATATATATATATATACGCATGAACCAGTTGTACTATTCGATTAACCAAAATGTTCCTTATACTTTAATTACTAAAAATTTCTTCTCAATACGCACAGCTATTCCCTTGAGATTGAACTTTGTCTTGGTTTGAACAATGAGTTGTGCAAGTTGTGGTACATAGTGACCTGAAAAAAAAAAAAAAATATGCATTACACTACAGCAGTTCCAAAAAGAAATACTATTCATTTACCTCAAATGATAGTACCTGCATAGCTCTCTCCTGTGATAAAGAAGTCGTTGTTTTTGTACTCTGGGAATTTAGAGAACCAATGCTGTAGGAAAACAAGATTATCCCTTGCTGTACAAGAACAGAACCATAATCAGATCTTGAGGTATGTGAACCTCATTAAGCTAATATTATTATCTAAATGCAAACAAAGCTAAAAGATAAGAAGTGGATAAGATGTCAAGGCTTAAACAATTCAACCCAACTCATTAAAGACTATACTATATACGATTCTTTTGGTACCATTTAAATGCTATTTTGCACAAAAAGAAGTGAAAGAACCTGTAATTTCATCGGTCACGAAGCCATAGAAAGATTTATTGGCTGAGTACGAGAAACCAACACCAGCTGGTGATTCCAAGTACAGCATATTTGCCTCTGTAACAAGGAGAAAATCAATAAGCAATTTTGATTAAAGGTCAGCTATAGCATACTTTTCCACTGAAAATATAGAATTTGCAGATTCGTTGGATTACCTTTGTTCCAGCTATAATCATTTTTCACAAGAGCGTCTTCACTCGGTTTTGAAAGGGCCATGCTCAACGAAAGCTCCAGCTCCAAGAGACGAACAACCAGGCCCTTCAAAACCCAGAAAGCATCTCAATTGCTTCTTTCAATCTAAAGGGCTCACTCAGATTCCCAAAAAAAAAAAAAAAAACCCCAAAAAAACTAAAAATTTATGTTTTGCTTTTGCAATATACATAACAGCATACCTCCATTCAACCAGAGAACCAGTGGCTTGGAAGCTGGGTCTACTTCTGCTTCAGCAAAGTAGTAGAACAAGGCTCTCTGCTGCTCTTCATCCACAGTAATGTAACCAGCATATTGCTGGAATTTCACCGGTGGCTGCCCCGGAAGAGTGCTTATCTTATCAGCTTCTGAGAGTGAGTTCACTCCCACAGCTATTTGTGCAAGAACAACAACTATTGTTGCAATCATAGTACGTGTCCGAGGTAGCATGGCAAGATCTGAGAAGTTGTTGGTGGTGAGGTTCTGCGTCTTCATACTACCCAGAGATGTGCGGACGAAGGTTGAATGGAAAAGGAAGGAATATAATAAAGGCCTGTGTGATTATCATGTTAGTAAAGCATGCGTTGAATGGGGAAATTTTTGAAGTCCATGCCTGTTGAAACAAATTTTGGTGCTGAGCCCTACTCGAGTCTTGGAGCTGGGTTGTTATCTCAAAGTTGGGAGACTCAGATTTCATTAGGTGATATTCTTTTTTTTTTTTCAAAAAAAATCAAATTATGAAGGTTCTCGTTTTCCTTTTTATTTTTTTGGGTAGATTTCTCCTTTTTGTCTTACTTTACACTATGGTAATACAAAAATTTAAATTTATAATCTTTTTAAAATTATTTAAATTTGATGTTATTATTTAAAAAAATTCTTATTTATTATCATAATATCTTATTTATTGATAAAGTAATATATTCAATTTTAATTTTAATTTTATTATATAATATTTTATATTTAATCTAACGATATATACAATTATTATGTTTATATATTATAACTTTAATAGATTAAACATAATATACTCGAAGTAGTACATAATAATTTTTCACTCACAAGGCATGCATGAAGGTTCTCGTTTTATTGTAATGTGTGATGATTACCCACTTGATACTCAACTAATCGGATAATCATGTCTGCGTTGATTGAATAGAAATATGTTACTTTGAAAAAGTGTAATTCAAATAAAACAATAAAAAAGAAAAAACATATCATTCAATTATTTATTAAGTTTGAACGGGATGTGATAGAGAAATTATTTATAAACCATTCAAAAATTTTGTAGAAAAATAATGTGTGTTGGGATGTCTTTTCTTTTTGTCTATTTTTCACGTTAGCTTTTTTTTTTTTTATATCACACAAATATCTGAGAATCTCATTGAGTATATTTAGAATAATAAGTTTTAGAAATTAATTTAACTTATAAATAAAATTTTCTGTTTAAAAAGTTATAAAATAAAAATTAATTTGATTTAGAAATATATACGATTTAAGTCATGTGTATTTAGAAATTCATCCAAATTTAATTCAATTTGAGTGAATTTGATTTAATTTTATTTTATTTGACAATTTTATTCTTATTATTTTTTCACTTATCTAATTTAAATAAGAATAATAAAGTAAGTTACTAAAAAAAAATGAATTCCAATCATTTTTTCAAGTTTTCTAAGTATAAAATTTGATTTGTAAATCAAATCAAATTATATTTTTTATAAATAATTTTAAACATAAAAATTAATTTTTAAATTAAATCAAATTATGAATCCAGATCAAATCAAAACCAATTTTATTTTTAATGATTCCAAACACAATCATTAAGTTTTCTTTTTCCTCCTTTTGAGTTGTATCTACAATAAAAAAGAGTCTCAATAAGAAAGTGGGTGTGGGAAACTTTACAGCCAGAGTCTCATTAAAAAAAAAAAAGAACAAAATTACAGATTCACTCATTTGCTCATGAGATTTTCTAGCTTACAAATTTCGGCCGAAGTTGAACAACTTGCAACCGCATTTGAAGACTCACGGGCGCATTACATGACAAATTTGAACCAAAAGGTAGGGCATTCATTGAAATGGCCGCCCAACTTGCTATTTGGATATTATACAAACATGTACAATTACTACTGATCCCGGTATGTGTGGGAAAAGGTGGCCCTAAACACTTAGGTACTGTTTGTTTGAGATTCCCCCTAACGCAAACGGGCATTAAGAGAAAGGAAGATTATATTTTCTTTTAGAAAACGCTCTCGGAGAGCGTTTGCGGTAGGAAAACTGTATCCAAACATGCTGGTAATAATCCTTTTACATGCCTCACATTGGTGTGTGTGCACAGTACATTTCCAAGGATATGAAGTATTTTCAGCTTGAGAAATTTCATGTCCTCTGCAATATCTTAATACTGGTCCACAAATTATTTTCCAGTAGACAAAGGGCAAGTGCTCCTCCACGTTTATCAATTACACAGAACTATTAGGTCCTGAAATCACAATGGTGGGGTTGATGAATCAGTGCACCCTTGTTTAAAATTTTTTCTCCACATATCACATCTGACATGCGTGAGGGTGAGTATGGTTCTTGGTTTAGTGTCTTCAGGGCAAATCATATCCCACCAACAAAGTGGTGCTATGTCCTGATATGACAAAACTATCTCCAAGGGGAAATTCCAAGATAAAAAAACTCACCCAAGATTTGCAAGGGACTTATTCTGGGGAGGGTCTCTGACCCAGTAAAATGTAAGATAATGTTTTGTTCCTGCAAATTGCTTACACGGTTACACCAATCTCTAACTACGTCTGGGGTCCCTGGGTTCCAAAAGCCCTAAGGAGAAAGTTTGTTGTCTGTTAGCTCATCGAACCCATACACAACGTGATTTCAGGATACTGTGAAGTGTAAACAGCCACTGATCAATCATATAAAAGTTATTGTCAACTTGGCATCTCATTGTTTGAAAATGAACTAATCTATGAAGAGAAAGGTGGGAAAAAGGTGTCTGTATTTATTGTATTTCTATATTTAGATATAAGAGACATAAGTGATATTTATGGTTTTAAATTATGTTATGTAACTTTAACAGTAATATTGGAGCCGCATTAGTTATATTTTTTTATAATTATTCGTAATTTTTATAATTATAATATAACAGCATATGCAACCGCAATTGTAATTTAAAATTATAATAGTATTCATTATAGTAGAAAGAGTGAGATAACTCTTTAGCCAACCCTGTTTAATAATCAATCCATAGTGCATAATTACATATACCCTACATATTACAAATAGTTTAAACTCTAAACATAAATTGCTTGCTAGTTTTTTTGACATATGGTGCCATATTTTAGATTTAATGGAGTTTAATTTTATTATATTTGACTACATTGTCTAAAAGCTAGAAAAAGGTATGCTCTAATTATTTCTGGTTAGTGTGAACTGACATAAAAAGCATAGCAGAGGTTCAAATTCAAAGGGAAGTATGCAAGACCCAAAATACGAACACCCCTCTAATGTTTCTCAATTAATGATGACAACCTGAATAAACTCAAATAATCTTATTTATTTCTGAAAGCTTGCTGCTGTGTGCTACTTCAATACAATGCAAGAGTTCCACTTAAGCGCAGAAATATGTTCTAGTTTTGACCAATTTCATGCTTTAGGGAGTCGTTTCCCTCGAAGAAATGCATCAAACAACACAAACGATCTCTCTGGTTGAGTAGTTGGGGTGCTGTGTGAAGCGCCTCTAACGGTAGCATAGGTAAGACGATCACCATAAACTTGTGTCCATCCTCCAACCTTGTGAAGTTCGTGAAATGTGAGTCACTATTCCATGTTTGTAATTTGAGTTGTGCAGAGATTAACTAACCTGTTTTCCAACAAACCAAGCACTGTATGGCACAGTTGTTTTCAGTCCTAGTTTCTTAGCTAGTCTATGAACCAATCTTCGAGTACCAATAAATGGAATGACAGAGTCTTGATCCCCACTGCGCATCTCATTCAAAAATCACAATCAAGAGTTGTATAATTAGTCCATTTAAATGGTAATTACTCCTCTATCCATATTTTTTTTTAAGGTGCCAGTACTATGATGTGTCACAAAATATTTATTGATTGTTGGGTATATTTATGAATTTTAAATAATTTTAGAAAGAATAATAAGTTAATAATTATTTGATAACTCATTTAGAGTATCGGTAACCTAAAGAAAATTAGGATGTTGTAGAAAACATCCATTTAAATGAAACAAGGAGTAAGCAACATTCAAGCTATTGTTAAGAGGTTTGATGGCTCACCTGTAAACGAATACTTTAAGGCCAGACCTTACGAGTGTGCCCACAATGTTGATGGCTGGTATTTCTTCATCTTCTCGTCTATATTTATCCCACACTACCCTGAAATTATTTTGGTAAAAACATGAGACAAGGATTGCTAAGGATGAAAATGAAAATTTGAATCACAAGAATGAGGAATGGAAATTCATGTATGCGTACTTGGTATAAATTATGAAAATAAAGAATGAATAAAAAGAGAAAGAGGAATACTACCACTTGCCACTTCAGCCATTTTTAAATCTTTCTCATCTTAAATTTAAAATGAAAATGAGGTTAAAAAAAATGCAAATATGTTGAATACATGTCATCATTGTTTTATCCTCATTACTCGAAATTATTGTTAGATGACTATAATACATTTTCATTAATTAATTCCTTAATCCTTTACATTTTGCTTTCTAATAATTAAAAAAATTATGACTTAGAGAGAAAATTGGGTTTTATAAAAAGATGCCGCTTTAAAAGAGACAAATAAAAATAAAAAAAAAGAAAAAGAAAAATGTTGCTTGGCAACATGATTCACAATCCATAGATTAGGACGACATTTCTAGGGTTACAAAAAGTGCCGAAAGAAAAAAGTCATCACGACCAATGGATTGCAAATTGGATTGGAAGCTGCCTTTTTCCAGTGAAAAGTTACAACCAAATTTCCATCTTAATTATTCCTTGCACAAATGTCGAGAGCCATTTAGACAACATGCAAAGAGATGGACCATTCGCTTTTATTCATAAAGAGATTCAAAGGTACATTCGTCTTTTACTTTAATTCTTACATTTAATTTTTTAGCATTAATCATGGTTAATATATAATCAGTAAAAACTTATGATGACTTACATAATTAACATGACACATATATATTTAGTGATAAAGTGTAAGAATATTGTTTTACATCAAGTGATGATGCGGTGTAAGAATATTATTCTTAAGTTAAGACAATATTTGAGAGTTTGGAACGTAGGAGATGGGTAAGGATTTAACAAAAATAAAGGAGAAGGGAAGAAAAGAAAATTATAAGTTAATTAATAAATTTTTATTTTTTATTAAATATTTTAAATTTTCTAAATTAAAATAATATTAAAATATTTATAAAAATTAATAAAGAAGAACTTTAGATAATTATTTAAAAATCTTTATTTTTTTCCCTTCATTTTATAAAACTTTTAAATATAAAGGAGATTTATAATCAACTTCTCCCTCGTCTTATTTCTCTTCTCAAATTCCTTATCCAACGACAACTTAAAAATCTATCTAAATTACGGAGTAGTTTGATATGTTTCTTTCTTTAGATACTAATGCCCTCATAAATTATAAAATATTTATTAGTTGTTAATTGTATACTTGACCAATTTTAAATGTTTATTGTGAAAATTGATAAGTAATAAATATTTAATAAGTAATCAATTGTATAACTAAAAAAAAAAAAGAACTTGCATATGTTACCAACTCCCCTTCATTCATATCACTTCTTTAAAAGCCTAATCATGTGGGGGCTTCACAAAAAGTGATATTGATTAACTAATGGCTAAGGAAGTTATTTAGTTATACTCCATGAATATAATGTTAGTTAATCATATTAGTATGATACACATGGTATTATTATTGAGATAACTTTTTAGGTAAATTTGGTGAAAGAATGTACCATTAAGTATGTCCACCTCAACTATGTAAGTGATCACTATCTCCCATTATAAAAGATGATGAAGGCCAAATAGCTAATATAGGTTACCAAAATGATAGCCACTTAACAAATATAGCATGAGATAAGTGATGTAGTGCAAGAACATTTTCTTACATTAAATTTCCCTAATAATCTTTCTAGAACTCCATTATAAATAATGGCCTTTTCTTTTGGATTTGCATCCTCTCATTTTCTTTAAAAACATGACGGTTTCATGTTATAAAAGAGACACAAATTGTGTCTATCCTTACTCGGTGGACCTTGTAAAAAAAAAAGTTGTGTCTTTCTCTCCTGACACTATCATAGTTTTGAGAAATGAGAAGATGTAAAAACTTTTTTTTTTTTGTTTAAAAGATGAGAGAGTGGTCTTACGCGCTACACAAACGATATTGGGTCACTCCAACAAGCCGAGCATGCAGAGCCCTCTGCACCTCTTCTTTGTTCAAGTACATCTCTGCATTTTTCTCTGGACAGTCATCAAGTTCCTACACGAATCAAAATGGAAAAAGTTAAGACCAATCACACTTTACATGCGATTTCATTCTATATGTAATTGACTACATGACCATGCAATCGACTACAATAATCCTTATTTAGCTTTTTCCAACTTCTAAAGTTAGATAGAGTTACAGTTAATTTTCAGTAAAAAAAAAAAAAGAGTTAGACAGTTAATTGTGCATAAAATTATTTTGACTAGATAGCTTATGCTATCTAGTGTGTTACCAAAATATTTGTATAAGGGTGAACATATAGTATTAATTATATTATACTGTCTATCTTTTATACAATGTGTAAATAGAGCATTAAGAAGACCTTCTACAATTGTACATGGACTTCACCTGGTGTTGGTAAGCATTCTTATCTTTTTGCATACGCAGAGACCTCAAGATTTGAGACATGCTTGACCTTCGGCGGTGAGTGAGAATGGCAGCTTGTGATAAGTTGTAAGAAAGACATTTGTCGCCGATCACATAATATGGATCAACGGAATCCAACTCAGAGTATTCATCATCGATCTCAACGAGTACAGAGATACAATCCGGCGAGAAACAGCCTCTCAAGCTTTGTCTCGAAGATTTAGAACTGTTGCAAACTAAAGACCGAAGCTCATAAGCATAATCTGATATCATGCCGTGAGACCAGTAGTATTCATCAACTGCATTGTAATCTGTTTCATACTCCAAAAGGGGATTTCCTATCTGCAAAACAACATATATATATATATATATAGATTGAACAGTGTTACACACACACATACAGAGAGAGAGAAGGCTGAAGTTCCAATATATTGTACTCACTCCTATTCCCTTTAGATTGAAGTTCGCTTTACTCTTAACAATGAGCATTGCAAGTTGTGGCACATAGTGTCCTGGTTCAATAAAAAAAAATGAAAAAGAAAGAAAAGAACAGGGTTGGACAAGCAATTATATTCCTTTTGAAAGCTCATTAAGCCTTCTGGTTGATGTTTTAAATTTATTGGAGCCTGTGTTTGATGTTTAATGACTACATGTACATGTCATGCTTAAGAAGTTACCTGCATAGCTCTCTCCCATTATGTAAAATTCATTGTTCTTGTACTGTGGGAACTTGGCAAACCACCGCTGCAGAAATACCAAATTGTCTCGGGCTAAAAATAGGGAACAAAAGTATCAGTTTTATGTAACATTTTAGGGAAGTTTTTGACAACCTTTTTAAGGACTTCATGCTGAAAAATGACCAAAATTGAAAAATGCATATGAAGCAGGTATTGGGGTTGGCAAATTGGGGAACGAAAATGTGGAAACGTACCTGTGATCTCATCATTGAGAGTGTCGTAAAATGATTCATCGGTAGAATAAGAAAATCCAACGCCAGCTGGGGATTCTAAGTATAAAATGCTGGCCTCTGCAAATTAACAAGAGCTCAAAATAATAAGTTCTATTGGTGTGTGTGTGTGTGTGTGTGTGTATATATATATATATAGGTATTAGTTCTGCTGGTATATTTTAAAATGATGACAGTTTGTCCAATTTGGTACTGTAGTATTTATAATGCTTTTGAAGTTATGAGAACTTCTTTTAGTGTTTTCATTTTGTCTTTCCTTATCAGTTTTCAGAGCAACTTTTAACTAATCATAGCATCATTAAGTGTATATTAAATTAATTTATTTTTTAATTAAAATAATTTATAATTAAAATTTTACTATGAGCTTTTAATAAAAAATAATTTTTTAAAATTAATATATTACCAAATATACATAAATCCGACTCAGGATAAACACATACTCCATTTTCAAGCTGAAGTATTATTACATCAAGAAAAACAATGAGGCCTCTTGTTTTATAGTAATATTTTTCTTATAGACTGGTCAAGTTCATCAGTGAACAAAAGAGAAGCAAAAGAAGCAAATGAGCGGCTCAAACGGTGGCACCTCTATTCCAACTGTACTTATTCTTCGTAATAGACTCGCCATAAATGGTGATAAAAGGGCCATTTTCAGTGAAAGCTCCAACTCCCACAGAGGAACAACCAGGTCCTACAAAAGGATCCAAGAAACTACATCAAAATTTTAAATTATAATATGCAATCGCAATATAATCGTAATTCCAGTTACATAAGTTATATTTTTTTTAATTATCAGTAATTTTTGCAATTACAATATAATCATATCTATTACGGCAACTACAATTTAAACCATGATTCCAAATATATAGGAGCAAGATTCTGTTTCACAAAACCCCTCTTTTTTTTCTCTTCTTTTTTTTTCTGTACCAAAAAAAGAAACCCTTTTTCAGCATTCAACATAAACATGTGGGCAAATATTCTGCAGAATGAGCATACATACCTCCATTTAGCCACAAAACGAGAGGCTTCGAAGCAGGGTTTGTTTCTGCTTCAACAAAGTAGTAAAACAGAGCTCTCTGTTGCTTGTCATCGACGGGTATGTAGCCTCCAAATTGTTGAAAAGCAACTTCTGGTTGGCCTGGCAAACTCTGGATCTCGTGTGCCTCTGAAGAAGATTCCACTTTTGTGCATATGAGCTGAAAGCTTGCACAGATTATGGCCATAAGGATCCATTGCTGAGATAACATGGTGTCTAAGAGGGGAAAATTAGTGCGAGTGTGGACTATGAAGTGAGGAACAAGAAGCCGTGGAAGGTGAATTCTTATACCAAAGTGGCGGTGACATATTTGAAATACGAGCCACAAAAGGCAGTTACTTCATCTTCGTGGCATCTCAATGAGCACCACAATATCTAAAGCTTCAAACTTTTGCCCCCATGATTATATATCATATACCAAAATGAAAATAGAAACTTGATGTACAAACTGTTGACAAACTACATGATTTGCGACCTGTGCTACAATCTCTGCATGTTAAGGTCATACATACGTTGTGGCAATTTTCTTGAAATTATGGCAGCCCTCTGAAGAGAAATGATATACCAATATGTCACATAATTCAGCTAGATTCAAAGGTGGTTATTAGATAAAATAAAGTAGTAAAAATCACTCACTTATTCAATAGTGAACTAGTATGCAAAATCACTTCGTCTGACAAAAAAGTTCGGATTACGTAGTATTTTTCCTTGTCAATTGGTTGCCTTCTTACTCTTTCTAGTTTTATTGAAATAAATACAATATAAGAGTAAGAAGAAAAACAAGGAAAAAATTAAGGTATAGTACAGAAATAGATCAAAGAAGAAGGAATGATGGTGAAAGTAACTATTCCATTTAAATATGGAAAAGAGCATACAGATTCCTTAAACTTCGAATCATTTGTAAATAGATTCCTAAACTTTAAAATCATTCTAATTAATACTTAAAGTATAATAATTACATAAATCAACTCTTCTACCCATTTTTCATTCACTTTAATTCTTTTTTTATTCAATCTAGAATAGATGAAAAGTGAATGGAATGGTTGATTTGTATAATTGTTATAGTTTAAGTACTAATTAAGACGATTTTAAAGTTTAAGGGTCTATTTGTAAATAACCCAAAGTTTGATAGATCTTTATGCTTTTTCCTCATTTAAATATGTTGTCTTAATATTATATAGTTCTTTTAACTAATTATAGAATTAACTAGTATTTGGGTTGAGGATAATTGGAAGAGGAGAAAGGAAAACAAGCCTATCCCATGAACTTCTAATGAAATTTAAATATGAAATTAAGTAATTAGAGTGTTCAACCCTTAATCATCCAGAAACACACATGCAAAGTATATGATCACTTACAATTAGTAAGTTTAAATGTGATAATATAGAAGTGAATGTTTCGAGAAGTGGGATTGCAAGTTTTAAGTTGAAAAAACAAGAAAAGCTATACAGAGAAAAGTTAAACTGGATGCATTCAGTTTGGATATATAGAGAGCAGAAATGTGTGATGATTTTACATTGTTCATAAAAAACTAATTAAAATCTTATTCCTCTCTTGTTTGGGATTACTCCCTTTCTTTACTTGAGGCATAGCTGACCCTGAAATCCTTTTTTTCTCATGTTTTAATAATTTTAATTAATTAGTTTCATATTTTTCATAATTTCTATGGTAGATCTAATGATAGTTTCTTCTTTAGATATGATTTTTATTGCGATAGATCTTGAGTTTCTTTTTTTTTTTATGTAATGAAAGATTTTTAAATAAGAATTGGGATAGAAAAATGTGAGATTCTCCATAAAAAGTAGAGAAAATTCATATAATAAGTCCTAGGAAAAATAAAACATAAATGATGAATTTATAGAGTAGCCCATGCGGCGCATATTTTAGTTTAAATCTTGAGCTCTTTGTATGTTCTTTAATAAAATGTCTTCTACCTTTATCAGACTTTTGGTTACTTTCTTGATTGTTTGGTCTAGTCAATATTTTTTTAGTGAAACTTTTGAATTTACTATTTTGAGTGGAGAAAAGATATCCATTGAAAAAAAAAATGTTGAATCATAAAACACTAAATTAAAGCATTGCTTACATGTGCTGTGATGTGGGGTAGTTTTAACACTTGACAATGACACTTAAGTCAGCAAGACGTAGAAATTTATATTAATATTAAGTACATATTTAGTATAAAAATAAAACTAAGAATAAATTTTTATAAGAAATTTTTTTTATACAAAATTATATAAAAAATTTAATTTACCTCTATTTTTATCATCATATCAAACAAACACTAAATCTAAAAATTTCACAATATTCTATGGGTGCGTGCCATTGGAGTCGGACTAGTATGTTCTAATGGAAATTTTCATCTCTTTTAGCAGCATGTAAGGGCTGAAAGGGTCCCTGCATATAATTATGTTGAAAGCTGCAATCAAACTTTTCTTTTATTTATCAAACTTCAGATAAAGGTCATGGCATTTCAAATATTTGGCTTCATCCAAAAACATCAAAAGCATTTATGTATATGAACACTTAGCAGGACTTGTTAGGAGCTTAGACTACAGGCAGACAACTTTTTCTGTGGATAAGGAAGAGAAGTAAACAAATGATTGTGCCACAATGTGTACTTACACAAATAAAGGGGAAAAAGTGCTTATATATGCCTTAGCCAACGACTCCTGTTTGAGCCACTTCCATTGCACCACTCATGACGATATAGACAGCCATTTGCAAATGCTTTCCCACATAGTGGAACCATACTCATGAACATCTTCATGATTTTTGCTTTGCCTCCACTTCTGCGTAAAAAGGATAAATGGAAATTAAAAAAAAAATTATTTAAAAAAAATACTTTTACATATTTTAAGAATATTTAGATGTAACTTTTAAAAAAAAGTATAAGTTAACAAAAACTTATTTATCACTATTTTTTATAAGATAATGATATTTAACTTCTAAAAAAATAGAATGAGTAGTTATTTTTAATATAATTTTATGACAAAAATATTTTTTATTTTAATTAAAAATTACATTTTATGTCTTCTTTATTTTCTCCTTACAAACTCTATTTAAGCCTCCCTAGCTAATATTATGATTTACGTTTTAAATAACGCAACATTCAACTATTATATCATAATACCTCAAAACAAATTCCAACCTCTATGACAATATCACTTAGAGAAAGTAAAAGAGAACAATATTGACAACATGTTATTAAGCCTTTAGATATACAATAGATATATTTTTATTACTTTACATTTCATTTCTATGATTCCATGGCCATGCATGACATACCCCATTCTGCCAGTCCATTCCATTTGATCATATGATAATTGTCATAGCTAATAATATGTTGCATTTATATATCTCTTTTAGTAATCTTAATATGATAAGAGAAGAAATTGATAGAAGTTGGTAATATTCCTTATACAATTAATGTATTTTTTTAATGTGATAATGTTATAAAAATTATAAATTTAAACTTAAAAGTTTTTACAAATTAATAATCAAAATCTCTACTAGTAACCAACTTACAACTATAGCATTTAAAATTTTATTACAACTTTTAGTTTTACATACACTGAAGCTACTCTATTTAGGTTTTATTTTTGGGCTAAAAGTCATAAAATAAACTATACAATTCTAACAATTTTAAACGAAAGAAATATATAAATAACATTATTTATAGAAATATTACAAAAAGAAGCCAATTTCTAATAGAAAAATGCATAAAAAAAAATTAACTGCTAGGAATTTTTGACGAAGAATCCTTCAAAATTTGTGTTTCCGATAAATTATTTTCCAAGAAAATTTTATAAATATTTTGGTAGAAAATAAAAATAACCGAGAAAAGAAAACCTTTGCAAAACATTTTGGTTTTCAATTGCAAAATTTTTTGTCATTATTTTATATTAAAAATATATGTAAAAATTCCGTGGAAAATTTATTCTTTATCATATATAAATAATTTTCCTTACAAAATTCCTAAAAACATTACTTTTCATTGTGTTAAATATAATTTCTCAAACCAGTTCATTGAAGATATTGGTTGTATAAAAAATTGTCAATACATTACACTCATAACTCTCAAAGCTAAATATTTTAGTCGAAAAAAATTGTACCCAAAGCAACTCTTTATGTAATTAATTTTAGTTTTATTTAAAATTTTTTATGAAGACCATATAATTAATCTATTTTCCGATTTTTATTTACGAAACTAAGTTAAACTAAACTAAAATAACTATGTATGTTCTTTAGTATTAACATAATTATAGATGATTAAATATTAATTTATTGTTATTTTTAAGAAAATGTTTAAGTTAATTTGTTATTTATTTGATAATATTTCTATATATTAAGATTATTGTTAATTGGACCATAGAAAGAAAAAAAAGTAAAGTTGAGTATGAATTTTTTTAAGAAAAATATGCTACGCAAAAAAAATTGATCAGATCGAACTAAACAAAGTCAATTGAAACCAATTTGATTTGGTTAAATTTTCTTATTAAAATAAAACTAATTGGTTCTTAATGTCAAAAAATTGAATTGGTTCGAATCATATGATTTTTCTTTTAATTAAACTGAATCAATCAAAATCATAAACATCCCTACTTATAGTGCACACACAAAGAAAAACAACACTAGGAGATGTAAAATTTTTGTAACATTCGTTCAAATATTTTTCGCCATAAAATATAAATAAAGGCAAAATCAACAAAAAAAAAACAATCAAAATGCATTTCTAAACCATTTTTTTAAATATTAAACAAGTAAATTATACTCTATTTCTTTGAGGTTTATCATAATGATACCAAATATCAAACTTGACCATAAATTATATCCTTGTCTGATACGATCACATATAATACAAATAGTTAAATCTAGAGAATCTTATTCTCTAACCTCTCATAATCTTATGCCTAAACAATCTTCTAATTTGTTTAATGCTTTATTTGGATCCTTTTAGATCTATTTATAATACATTTGGTTAATTATTCAGCACTAAAAAACTAAATGTAATAATGTATTAGTGTAATATTAATACAATTCCTATTCATATCTATCCCTACGAAAATAACCATGTCCTCAAGATTGACGTTTGAATGTCTAACTTTTTTTTTAACACTTGTGTAGCCATAATTCTCAACACTTTGAAAACTGGTCTCTAAAAACTCCTTGCTCGTCAATGCTCCATTCTCAATATATGCACTTCCATGCAAATAGAATTTAGCCAAAGAAAGCCAACACTTTGACCATGGGGATGCAATTTGCAACGTTAAGACCCCCAAAAGCCACACAAAACCTGTCTCTCACCATGCGGGCCCTTTAGACACAAATCTTTCCATATTGCGAGGCCCAATCTTTTCCTTTGTTTCAGAGCAAATATTGCTATCTCCTCTGCAGCTGCTATAAGATTCATTTCTAGCTCCAGAACTGAGTGATCATCAGATTTTTGCCTCATTATTAACCATGTAAACTTCATATCATCAAGCAATCTTAAACAACCCTAATCACGATTGTAAGAGAAAATAACAAGACCAAATCATGTTATGAAATCTTAAGAAGCACAGATATGGTACGGGAATATGGTAATTTTTAAAAAATTAGGATATGGGTATGGCAGGATATGGCAAATCATATATAACTAAAATTATATATTTCATCTCATAAAATATAAAAAAATACATATATCATCATAAAACCATTATAAGACATATCAAACATCTCATTTGATATAACTCCCATAGATAAAATTATCTCAAAGCATCAAAATCAAGTATAAAGTAAAGAATTTCAATAAGCATCAAAGTCTGAAGTCAAGTCCAAAATAAATCATCTCATCAATCATCAAACATCATTATCTGTAGATAATAATTCCTTCTCTAACTCTGGTTCATCAAGAGATAAGCTTGCAATCTCAAGACCTTCAACACCATCAAATGGCACCCACTCATCCCAGCAATATCCCACATCTTACTTTCTTCACTATTATACTTTTCACTCTTTCTGGACAAAAGACGAAGATTTGTACGTACATATACTAAATCTTCAGCCCTTTTAGGATTAATCTTGTTTCTCTTCAAGAAGTGAATGAAAGAGTAGGTGCTCTATTTCCATGCACAACATGATGAGTAAGGTTGTCCAAGAAGCTTTAAAGCAAGGCCTTGGAGCAACGGGGCTCCTGAACCATAATTTATCCATCATTCTTTTGATTCCAAAAGAGCTCTATCTGCTATGGAATCATAAAGGCTAAAGTCATCCAGCTCTCCAGAGAACTTAGAAAACTCTCTTGTTACCTCTCTTTTTTCATTAGGATCAGTGAAATATCTTCTTAAGCACTTTTATCTCTCAATGGAAATTTCATGATCTCGGTGTGGAGGAACTCTATTTGGTCCTTTAACAAGCCATTGCTGGCTATAATACCTATGTAATAAAATAATAAATTTAACTAACATTAATATCATAAAGGCAAAAAAATTTATTAAAAGAATAAGATTAAGTAGGAAAGAAGTTACCAAGGATTCAATGAATGTGTCAAACAATGCAATGGTGTGCAACTTTTTGTCCACCGATCAAGAAGAATTTCATACACCACATCATAAAAGGATGACATTCCTCCATCTTTAATCCTTTCATGCTTAAATATTGCTACCATCACTTGTTCAATCATTGAATCCCATATATCATAAATTAAATGAAGTGTGACTTATCAGTATCACATAAATGAAGCATATCACAAATAGGCCTTGTAAAAGAAAGGATATAATCTCCTTATCCCACCAAAAATCATCAAGAATAGTTGTTTTCACATGTGTTGCCTTTCCAACATCATCCTCCCTGTAGGTATTCCACTTTTCACTAATAACCATGTTTGATGAGCCTTAGTCTCTTTAACATGACTATTGTGGAAGCAAACCTTGTCTCAGCAATATAAAGCAATTTAAAAGTCACAAATTCATTAAATATGGCCAACCTCACAAAATGATTCATGATAAAATTTCTAATAAAAGCAGCATCATCACTAACTAATGTGATCCAGTGGCACTCCTCATAAACAACTTCATTCCTCTCTATGTTCCTAGCAGCACAAATATTTTGAAGGGCAAGATTACACCACACGAGGGGTCCCAAAAATGTGAGGATAGTCATTTTCAATAAAAAGGTCAGCTGCCTTATACACAAGAACATTATCAGTGATAATTTGGACAACATTTTTTGGTCCAACCTCTTCAATGGTAGATCTAATTAGGCTTGCTATGTAATGTCTATCTTTGTACTCCTTAGAACCATCAACAACTTTTAGAAATATAGAACCTCCATCAGAAGTAGCCATGAAATTAATTAGTGGTCTTCTCTATGCATCTGTCCATCCATCGGTTACTATACTCACTCCCTTTTCACTCCAAGTCCCCTTAATTGGTTCAAGTGCCCTTTCCCTTTGTAACAATGTAGTTCTGAGTGCATTGTAACCAAGAGGAGTAAAACCAGCAATAGAATTATTTGCTGCAAATTGAAACGAACTAATATAATAAGGATTATGTGCAAGATTAAAAGGCAAACCAGTTGAATAAAACATCCTAACAATTTCAGACTTGAGCTATTCTCTAGCTCCTGTGTTGAAGGCTTTCTCTAAGGGATTAATTTCACTTCTTTTATTTCCAATTCCTTGACTAGCTCCAGGTTGATTTACTAGTTGTGATGATTCAACTAATGAGTTATGTGCATGGGATGAGGAAGGAAAGGGAACATTTTTTGGTCTTCTTGCTTCTTCAGCACTTGTAACAATTTTATGAATTTCTGCTAAGTATTTAGCATCCACTTTCACACATTTCTCAATTCCAAAACCAGGAATTCCTAGTAAGTGGACCTTCACTCTAGTATATAAGCCATTAAAATGTGTTTGACAAAACTTACACAACCAACCTTTATTACCACTGCCTCCTGCAACAAGGTCTTCATCTTTTGTCACATAAGCCCAAAGCAGAGAGTAGCAGTTTTTTGTTTACCATCACCTGCGAATTTACTAATTATGCTATTGGTTCCACTGTTGGCACTTAACATTCTTAAAAGAATTATCTTCCAAAATTGATTCAAAAATGAGTCAATTGATCTACAAACATTAAAATTTGTAAATAATATAAACAACGAAATTTTAAAAAATAAGTAAATAACAAAAATTGAAAAAGTTTTTTTTTAAAATTTTTAGCAGACTTTTAGGGAATGAAAATGTAAAGTCAAAAAAGTAAAACTCATAAAAAAAAACTCAAAACTAAAATGTTACCTGATAAAGTAATATAATAATACTAATAAAGACAAAAAAGGAAAAAGGTGAGATAAAAATGTGACTTACACAGTTACCTCACTGCAGCAATGCCAAAAAGTTAGGAAAAAGCTGTATGTGGCTTGAAAAGAAAACAACCAGAGACCTATTGCAGAACCGATGAAGCACCGCCATGAAGAAGCAAGGAGTCACACCGTCGCAGCCTCGCAGTCACAGGGTAGGAACCAACTGAGGCATGAAGCAAAGCAGTTGCCAGGGAGCCTCGCAGTCGCATGGTAGAATGGCTGTCAAAACGCAGTTGTTTTGCCCTAAAAAAATTTGAAATTTTTTATGCGCCGTTTCAGTGCAAGCTAAGCAAAAATGCACCATTTTGGTGCCGTTTCCAGCAGTTTCAGCGTATTTCTGGCTGTTTAAAAAAAATAAAAAAATTCATATGTTTCCGACCGTCTAGTACACATTCTGGTATCGAAAACGTATCGGACACCGGTACGGTAGCCTGACAACCATACCAGTGCTTCCAAGCTGAAATCTCAACATCCCCATGTACACCATTTTTCTTTTTTCCCAACCATGCATAACATATTCTTGCCTTCAAAGTGTCATCCATCTCAGACTGGCTAAAAAATGTAAGGATTGTACCAGTATTATGATTGTTATCAACATAAAATTTCTTAAGCCTAATCAAGCTTCCAAATTCATAAGGAATGGCATCATAAAGCTGCCTATCTAATTTACAGATCTGAGAATAATTCAAACAAGAGAGGGTGTTGGAGCCAAGATCCAATTTTTGTAGGATGCGTGGTGGCCAGGGCTAATGGTTTTTGTGGCAGAGGAAAACATAAGCATTTACTGTGTTGGCAATTTTTGTACACAATTTGTTCCTCTTTGTTGCCAGTGTCATAGTATCTGCAACCCCGAATTGGACTTTAATTATGAGCAAGTCACAACCACACGACCAAACAAGACAATTCAAGTCTAGTTTCTTGTCCTCGAACTTTCCTTCATCCAATTTCATCGATTTATCTTCACTCCTTGAAATTTCGCCACCTACTCAGTTGGTTTTTAGCACTTCAAGCTCGTCGTACTAGCACTAGAACGTTAGAACGATCATTGGAAGGAGCCACATCTCCATGCGATTTTGGTTCTCCTTGGGCATATTTGGCAGAGTCAAGCCATGCTTAATGTCATCGATTGAGGTGGGAAGCGCCATGTTGGAATGATTTGCTATGATTACAATTCATCCTTCAATTATGATTTGCTCTACCGTTGGCAACAATTCCAATTTCGTATCCCAGCCATAGCGTGAAACGTCCATTAATTCCTCAGCAATGAGTCTTCTTGATGGGTCTTGAATCAGTATCCCACAAGCACTTCTTTTATCCAGAACTCCATATATCTCCAATTCCCCATCTTCTAGAAGATTATTTCTTTCTTCCAAAATGATTTCATCTTCCACTACAATTTTGGATTCTATTTTCTTCAAGATTTCCTAATCTTCATAAGTGGTGGTATTCACCTCACACAATGTCTCATCGTCTCTTTGCTGCTTCTCCTCAATGGAGTTCCTTTGATCAATGGTTTCTTGAATGTTTGAACAAACCACATTTGGTGGTGGATAGAGTAGGGTAGATCTTGTGATGATGAATCTTTGTGATGTTGCATATTTGGCATATGATCATTACTAGTTTTTTCCTCTGCTAGTATCCTATTCATACCACCAGATTCTTCCAATATTGATGTTGAAGGAACTTTGGTTGTGTTATCATTCTTGGACAACATCTCTCGTAGTATTTCCACTATCTCATTTAGAGAATTCTCCATTCTCATCAACCTTAATTTAATGGAGCTTTGGTATTTGATAATATTGCACAGAGCTTCCTCCACTCAATCCAAGTGTGATTTATCCTCCATTGATGAATCTCAAGAAAACAAAAGCACTAATTGATTCAATCACATAAGGTACAAGTGGCCGAATTTAAAAAACCTTGTTCTCTAGCCTCTCATAAGATCATCATTGATCTTATGCCTAAACAATATTCTAATTTCTCTAATGCTGTCTTTGGATCCTTTTAGATCTATATATACATTTGGTCAACTACTACTAACAAACTAAATGTAATAATGTACTACTATTATAAAGTGTACTACTAATACACTTCCTATCACTATGCCATCTTTTTCTTTTATCAGCTGTTGACTAATTTCGTTAAATATCTCAAGAAAAAAATCACTAATTGATTAATAATTATTAATTATTTATAAGCTCTATATTATAACTAACGTTGTTAAAGTTGGACTGAACAATATATCAACGAGACTTACGATTCCAATTCAATCGTTTAAACCAGCTACTCTAATTAAATGATTTTATAAAAATAATTTGCACACAATAATATGAAATCTATGAAAATATTCATAAAATATGAAAAAAATATTAATTAAAAAAAATAAATTAATGACCAGCAGCTTCAAACAGTTTAACTGCCTGATTTAAACAGTTTTGACTGGTTGTGTCTGGTTTTGATTAGCTTAAATTGGTCTAACAATGAATTTAGTTATTAGGGTAAATCATAAATGACTGAGCATCCGATTCACGATTGAACTCGTCAAACTGTGCAATCCCATCCTATGCTGACAACATTGATTACAAAATCATTATTGATTTATTCTATGAAAAGAAGTATTTTTTGAAAATTTAATTTCTTTTCTTAATTTAATTAGAATTATATATCTTTTACTTTTATGTTAAAAAGTAAACTTAGTTTTGCAAATAAGAAATTATATGATCCATGGTTTGAATCTGCCCATGTGTATTTTGACTATGTAATATGGAACTATGTTTTGACATATATCTTTAATAATTTCGGGCATTTGGATATTTGTTTATGGACCCAAGTCACCCAAGCATTCATGATTGTCTCAACTTAATAAAGAAGGGAGCTAAGGGTTTTGTTCCTTATTTGAAAACCCCACCCTAAATTTTTTCTTGCTAAGAACGTTCTGAGCTCGGCTTACTTGTTGTTTCAATAGTTTGTTCATCTGAACTCTTGTCTCAAGCTGTATTTCTCCTTCACCCTTCATTATTGTGCATATGTTTTTCTTTGAACATGGGTATTTTAATTCATTATAAGTATCTTTAGACATATAAATCATTATAAGTTTGAATGAGAGATTAGGTTATACAGGGCATTTGGAACCATCCCCCAATTCTTCAGGTACTTCCATTTTTCTTTCTTCCTAAATCTCAGTTTTTTCATTTTTGATTAAAAAACAATGTTCTGTTGGTTTCTTATTTGAAAGTCCTAAATTAGACATTAACACTTGTTTAGATACATGACTGCTCTGCTCCACTCAACTTCCTTTCCTGCAGCTATCTTGCTGAAATACCCATTACCTCGTCTTTCTGTTATTTTGATTTATTGGATTTTTCAAAATGTTAATAACAATTGTGCATGAATATTGCTGTAACATTTTAGAAAAGATGATAATAGGTAATTGTAAGAATTCTAAGTTTTATACTTTCATTTGTGTAGTTGGCACATGATTTTTTTGTTTATCTTTAATTCATTTCTTCCCCTTAAATTTTCTGTCAACCTGCATGTGTCTTTCTTTTTCCTTTCATGTCCACACTTGTATTTTTCTTGATTAGCTGGTCCATATGAATTAGAAATAAATAAGTAATGTGCCTTCATCAGACAAGTCATCCAGTCCATTCTAAGTGCATCATAGTTATTAAGAATATGCACACATAACCTTAATATCATTTTTGGCTTAAAAGAATTAATTTTGTTAATGCTTTTTATTTGCCTTTGGCTACAAGTAAATATCTTAATGTCTTTCACAATTCCTAGCTCATAACTATTGGAACTGAGGAGTTTTTTTTTTTTTTTTTTCATACAAAGCATTTGGAACCTCCCCACAATTTGTTTAGGTTCTTAACAGATAGTGCCATAATAAAGATGCAATGTTTTGTGATTATTTGTTATTATTTTCATGTTTAGAAATTTTAAGATTCCTATGAAAATAAATAACGTTGTGTTGAATGATAGTAGTATTTTGATTCTTATTTATTCCTGATATAAGGTTTTTGGTTTTTTATTGAAGGAATATTTTGGTTATGTACATTATGAACCCTAAATATATATCTATTGTTGTGTGCATGTTTTTGTGATATTGACTTTTGTTATAATTATAGATTTTTGGATTCTATTTTTGAACTGAGAAGTTTTGATTCTATTTAGAAAAAATCTTGTTTTTCTACCTTATTGCTTTAAACCTTTGATATGTCAAATTTTCCTGTAAGAAATGGTAATATCATCATTTCTGTTTGAAAAATGTAAAATATGATTAGAAATGATAACATATGCATTAATTTATTACAAGAATTGGTGATATGTGATTGTTTTATCGTCATTGTTACTAACCCATTGTTACATGACCATTATTTTCTCTCATGAGTTCAAAATACTGTCCAATTTATTATTGTTCTTTTATTTATTTCCCTTGTATTCTATAATTTTTTTTGTTGACTTTGCTTTTTTTTTTCCCAGATGTAATATCAATATGTTTTCATTGATGATGTCTATGCTGAGCAAAAGATTTGGAACTTCAAAGTTAGGATTGTTAGACTTTGGAAACAACATAATTTTGTAACTCCATCCTACAGGTCGTTGTTAATGAAAAGGTGTTGTGAATGGTATGATTTATGATTTTTACAAATATATACTATTGATTCCTTTTACCATTGTCATTACACCTTTTTTTGGGGTAGGGGGATTTGGGCTACTATGAAAAACATGCATGTTTACAAGTTTGAATCGAGGCCGGAGATAGAATGAGTTATAATAGTTTCAAATGTTGGTGTCGGCATGAATCTGCAGAGATTCAAACCCTGTACCCATGAGTATCGTCTGTATTTTCAATTGAAAACAACTGAAGAGATTTATGATCAATCTATTCCAATTTATGGGTTCAACTTCATGCCTTTCAAAAGTTCCAAGGAATTTCAAATGAGACCGACCTTTTAATAAGTGAATAATTATATATATTTTTTCTAACCGTAAGGTACCATTTTCGTTATTTTGTGATTTAATTATGTGTGTTACATTGTCTTCGATGTAATTGGTGAAATGACTTACATTGGTCAATGATGTATACAGTAAGAATGTAACTTTCAAATTAGATGATTATAGGTATGTATTTTACTTTTTAGTAGTTTTATTCTATTTATGTTATTTTCAACAATATATGTTTCATGTTATTTGAAAAAGGTGAAAAGATCAACTGTACTCTGTGGAGGATTTTTCTGCTCAGCTTTTGAACTTTGCTGAAGAAAACAAAAGTGAAGCCCTTAATATCATTTCGCAGCTTGGAAAAACAAAGCGTTGTTACGGTTTGAGCCCTTTTTTATTGTACATTCTCTACTTTAATTTTCAATTGTTTGATTATTAATCCTTTTCACTTTGTAAATTTTAGGGGAGATATAGACAACAAATACCAAAAACTGTTCAAGGATGTTCATAAATGCCAATATTAAAGAAGTGATTGACTTTAAGTCAAGGTTTAGTACAATCACATTTTTCTTTATTATGTTTGCGATGTTTGTTATATGTTACAACAATTAATGTTTTTAATTTAATAAACATGCTCTTCAAATAACAAGATTCCAGAGAAGCAACCTGCAAGCATATTTTTTTCTTAGCTAATTGTCATCTCTGTCGTCATACTCTTTGGAAAATGATTTCTTCCGCCAAACAGTTAGGAAGACCATTGATGAATTGAAGGAGACCAAGAAGTGAAATTAAATATCATGTCATTGTATCTTTCGGTAAGGTGTAAACTATAACATCCGCTCCTAACTTAGAACAAAATACATAGTTCTAATTGTCTTAATAGTTAATATAACAATTATTGCTATTTTTTACTCTGTTTAAATCTTGAAGAGAGAACTAAAAATTACGTAAGGAAACTAAATATTAGTTGAAATACTTAATGGAATAGTGAAAACTAAACAGTGACAATTTAGTAATTTTGGATCTGTAAATAGGGATATTTCTGTCCAGTGAAAAGTGTGAGATTAGTAATTAGCGGAATTGATCATTTAGTCCATTACTTTATTTCTAGTCACTTTATAGTTAGATTAGATGACAAAAGTATAACAAAATTAATAGAAAAGTAATTATTGTAAAATTAACCAATAAGATAGTGTCACTTATAAGAATTTTATTGGTTTAGAATAAACCAATTAGGTTATGACATTTGTAAGCACATGATTGGAGGAAAATAGGCTAATGAAATGTTGACATATGGAGGCCTATGATTGGCTAGGAAATTAGCCAATGAGGTTGTGACATATATAAGCATTCTATCGGTTAAGAAATAGCCAATAAGGTTGTGATACTTGGAAGAGTGTAATTGGCTAGAGTCTTGGCCAATAATGTCTTGACACTTGGCACCATGTGATTGGCTAGAATCTTAGCCAATGAGGCTTTGACACTTGGAAGCATGTGATTGGCTAAGAGTTGGCCAATAAGAGAGTGACAAGTGGAAGCATGTGATTGGCAAAGAGCTTGACCAATGGTGTCTTAACACTTGGCAACACATGATTGGTTAGAGAAAAAGTAATCATTACTCAGTTAGAGAAACCAAACCAAACCCATCTAATTAATTCTATCTAATTCAAATCTAACCAAACTAGTTCAAATCTAACTAAGTCATCATTAATATGATGACTCACCTAGACATGTGAAGGCTTCCCAATGGTTTACCTAACAAAGCCAAATTGGCTTAGCTCATCACAAACAAAACCAACAATTCCCCGTAGCTACCTAACCCCACGGCCAAAGAGAAAGAGAAAGGAAAAGGAAAGAAAAAAAAAAGAAGGAGAGAAGAAGAGGAAGCTCACGGCCAAGCAAGGGGGAAGAAGAAGGAGGAAGAGAAAAGAGGAAAAGATAGAAGAAATGGCTAGAAATCAAGAAACAAAGCTTGTCTTTAAGAGGTAGGAGTTTAAACTCAAGCTTTTCCATTTTTAAAATCTATAGTTTTATGGTGTGTTTCCATGGTGGATGTTCTTTTAAATCCATGGAAGCTTGTTCTATATGGATTCTATGCTTGAATATGGATAGTTCATGACAAGAGTAGCCAACCTTGTGTTGATTTCAAGCATGATTTTGATGTGGGTTGCCTACTTTCTGTATGAGGTTACCTTGGGTTTATGTTAGTAATCACTTGTCTTAACTTAGATCTTGTCAAGATTAAATAGATGAATGCAAGTCTAAGCATAATTAGATGTGATCTAAGCTTATTTATAATTAATTAGCTTGAAAAGTGGCTTAGGCTACTACTTGATGCTCATGGCCATGGTAGGCTTTAGGTGTGATTATGTGTGTTGTGATATAAGTATATGTTTATCAAGATGCTTGGATGTTGATTGTTGATGTATGATTTACTTGATTGACTCTTTTATGCCTACTTAAAGTTAGTGTAGGTGCTTTCTTGATTTGGTCTTGATATTAGAAAGAATGAATGTATAAAGATAGATCTAATGACTATTTAGGTACTTCTTATGCTAATTAATTATTATCTATGTTTAAATAGCTTGAAAAGTAACGTAGAAAAACTCCTTGACATGCACAGCCATAGTGGGCATTAGGAGTAGTTATTTGAGTTATTATGTGATTATGAGCTCTTTATAATGTTTTATAGTTGATCTAGGTAAAATTATAATTAAACAGCTTGAAAATGGTTTAGTTTGGCCCTAGGTGCCTCATGGCCATATAAGGTTATCACATAAGTTATGTATGAGTTACTTGAATAATAAGTGGGAGTCAAGAGTTTTAGAGCCACCTTAAGGTATTTCAAGAAAGAAAAATAAAGAAGTTCATGATTCACTATGGATTTGGGTTCGGCTATATAGGCCTAGCAAGGGGAAATGTGTATTTGGTTTAAATGGTTGTGTGGCTTATGAGGTTTAATGAAATTTAGAAATGTCTTTCAGTAGAAAATGTAAGAAAAGATCATGATACTTCACAGTAAGGTGTTTGTCCATATAAGATTCCAAAAGGAAAGCTTAATGGTTGATGTGGTTATGATGATATTGGTATGCACCCAAAAGGTAACGTATGACCATTTTAAGGTTATGAAAGAAGGAATGTGATTGGAGTGTATGGTGTTGAGATTAGAATGTTTTAATAAAGTTTAGAGTGCTCCAATGAAAGAATTAAAGGAAAAACTAGAATACCCAAAGAAGGTGAAATTGGTTATATAATGGCTTAGATATTAGTTTCATGCAAATGGCTTAAAGTGAGAAGAATAAGGAAGGTAATTTGAAGTTTTGACCTAGAAGTAGTAAGATAACTCCTATTACAAAATTATGGGCATTAAGGTAGAATATGATATTCTATTTAAGAATGGAAAAAGTGTTATGAAGGTTTAGTCTTGAGAAAGTAAGAAGGACCATTGGAGAGCTAAATTGTGAGGCTATGATTAGGAAACCTCTTTTGTCTAAGTGTCACTTAAGTTGTGATTTCAAGGTAAGTCGTAAGATTTTAAGTATCAATCTCAATGATGTTTGGCCATTGAATGTTATTATGATGTTAAAGCCTTGGGCTTGAAGATGTATGGCCAATGAAAGTAAGTCAATGATGTATGGCCATTAAGTGAAATTATGATAGTAAAGCTTTATGCTTAATGAATAGCTTATGAATATATAAAGTGCCTTGAAATCACACTTGTATGAATTGCATGCTCACTATAAGTAAAGTGAAAGAAATATTCTAAGCTTGGAAATGATCCTCAATAAAAGAAAAATTAAAAGGAATGATCCGGAAAGATTAGAAAAGAAATGAGAAAGAAAACAACATGGAGATGATCCAAAGGCACGTGATCCATGAAAGTCTTACATGTGCCTAAGATCCACTTTGTGGATATGGTCCACCAAAAGGGTGTAGATATGTTGAGTGGAATCCACCAAAAGGGTTAGGTATATCCACTTATGTTTAGGAGACACCCTATGTCAAGGGAGAGCTCTCACTCATGATAATGGTCATTAATGATGAAAGTTAAAGGAGGTTATGCTCCAAGATATGAGACCATGTAAGTAAAGATGATTTAAAAAGGGTTAAAGCCTTATGTTATTAAAACACATGAGTATATAATTGATAAAGAGTCTAGCGCTTACTAAGATAAGGTAGAAAGTCTAGAATTAGTTAAATGGATATTAGCAAGCTTAATGCAAGATGCTTAGTTATGAATTATCCATATTTTAATGATTAACAGTAACCATGAAATAGCTTTTGTGTGATATACAGCTAGAAGTACTATATTTTTTATAATTATTTTTATATGGTTTAAAACCCTACTGAGAATGTAGAATTTTCACCCTTATAAATGTGGTGTTTTCAGATAATCTAAGAATCAAGAAAAAATGCATCCTATCATGAAAGTTGATGTAGAAGTGAATTAAGTGCCTTTGAAGATAATATTTAGAATTTAATAATGATTATGTATTTCTTTTACTGTACTGTTTTGTATAAATAATGTGTATAAATATTTGATCATGAATATTAGTTTGACAAAGATTGTATATGTATGTGTATTAATTCATTTTTAATAACTTCACTTAGCAAAATATAATTAAGGCTATAATATGATAAATTAGTGAGTTGTCCTATGTTAGAAATTCAATGAATGTGATTAAAGAAAAATAGAAATTTAATTAAATAATGTAATCACATAATCAAAAGTTTATTTTATTATTGTTGCAGTGATAACGTAATCTTTTGTTTTAAATTAGTAATGGACATATTTTGTATTTTAGTTATGTAATCATGATATTAAGTTTAACATTTAATATTTTAATTAGTCACATAATTACGTAATTTAAATAATTATTTATATTTTGATATTTTAACAGACACGTAAGCATTTAGTTACGCAGTAAATCAATTTAGTTAATTGTAAAATTTAGTTAAAATTCATGCATATATAATTTATCAATACAAGTTAAGAATTAGTACGTGATATTGTACCACATAGGTAGATGATACATAAATAGGATGAATAAATAGGATGAATTAATTTTAAATAACTTGATTGTTGTGTTTTCTTTTAATTTCAGCTAGCAAAATGTATAGTCATTGAAACTATCAAAATTTTGGTGAAAACTTATAAATGGTGAAACAATGGTTGTCCCAGTAGCAAATGCACAACAAGTATAATAGGTGATGAAAGCACGTGTGTAAAACACTTTCCTTCTTTGGTGCCAATGTATATATCATTATTATTTGAATTATTAAATGAGCAAGTGTTATAACTCAACATTAATAATGTTGTTAAGCTTTTTATTTTTATTTTTTTACTATTTCTAGTATAGGACCCAAATGATTATAGAAAGAACCAAGAGGAGGATGAATTAGTTTTTTGAATTCAATAATAGAAAATTTAGACTTTACAAATTTATGCCAATGGAATACAGATTATATGAATGTTTAAAAGTAAAAGAGAAAGGGATGAGAAGCTTGCACAATGGATTTATCCTGATTTAGCTACAACGTGTGACCTACATCCAGTTCCCAAGAAATCGCTTGAAATTTTCTTCACTATGTCGTTTTTGCTTACAAGGACTCCACAAAAACCTTCTTCTACTTTTATTCCAAAGCAGAGTGATAGTGATATTTTTTCCAAGGATACCGCAACGAACCTCCCTCAACTTCAACCCAAAAAAGAGTATTCTAGCATTAAGAAAGCTCCTAGAATGCTACCCACACTCTCTTTCTTGATCCGGCTAAATAAGAGTACAACTCTATTTTCAAATGCTCTTATGATTAAGTTATAATGAATTTCAAATAACTATCTCTTTCTAGATAAGATAACCAAGTATGAAGCTCTAAGATATGAAGGAGAGAGAGTTCTGCTGATGTAAAGCACTTTCTCTATTGTTCTTCACCATAGGCTCTCTTTGATTTCTTCAAAAGGCCATATTTTTTTAGTGAAGGACTTCTTTAACTTTTGCTAGCCGTTATAGAAGAATTTAGCTCTCAGAATAGCTTCTCAAAATCATAAGAGAGAATTCTCGTGCAGATTAAAGTAATTGTTCATTTGTTTGTAGTTGCTCGAAGTAGTTGCACGTTTTGTCTGTTTTTTGTATTGCTTCAAATTAATATTATTTTGAATGTTAAACTTGACATCCTCACATAAATGTTGAATCCTAGTAATAATTAAGTAGAAAATTAATTTGCCTTCTTATACATAATCAATCAATTAAAGCATTTATCAAATAATAATTTGAAAACTTTTCTTAGTAAAATAAATCTCATAATAAAAGAAATTCCTCTAGTCAAATAATAATAATAATAATAAACAATAGCTTTAACAGGATATTTGCCTCAAATTGATTTCAAAAGTCTATCCTCAAATGTTTCAAATCGATCCCATAAAATTAGGAAATTCAGTCAACCAATTAATCAAATATAATCACACTTTAATCTTTTTCAATTCAAAAACATATGCCTAAAAATAATTTATCAATTCAATCAATGTTCTGAAAATCGAATTAGTTACTAAATTGGTCGAGGTACTGATTCAAGGTTCAATAGTTCAACCGTGGTCAAATCGGAATATAATTAAATATATATTTATATTTATATATAAATATAAGTATATTTATATATATATATAATTATTTATATACTAATAAAATAAATAAAAATTATAAAAATACAATACAAATCAATAATAAAATTATTTGAAACATAAAAGAAATAGTGTCATAAAGCAAAAAAATATTACATTCATATAAGTAACACAACATTAATCCACATAGCAATATAGCATATAAATTAACCAAAAATAATCCACCATCATAGTTAATCATACTAACAATAACAATCTTAAACAAGTAAACAATACACGTTCAACAATGTTCCATCAAAAGTAGTCATAAAAAAGTTCACAAATTAAACAGCATCATCATAATCAACATTAATTTGTTGAATATCTTCATCAAAATGATTTTCTTCTTGTTCATCTCCACCATCATGATCATCATCAAATGAAGGCTGCATTGTTGCTTCAGGCATACTAAATTCAGTATCAATATCTCTGCCTTCTAACAAAATAAAAGACTTAGTTAATAGTAATACACAATGCCAATGCTTTTATACAGAACTATAAGAATAAGACTCACCAACATGATAAGAAGGAATGCCATTGTCTTGATAGATTAAACTTTCAATCTCTTCATTAGCAAACTCTAGCTTAGGATCTTCTTCCATCACCCAAAAGTCAACTATGTCAGTACTTTCATAATCAATTGGATCATAGGTCATTTTCTTTCGATACAACCTACAATAAATAAACAAAATACTATAATAATTTTTCAGCTTACTAACCTAAAGTTTTAAACATAATAAATGGCACCATTAATATAGAAGTATTAAATACTTAAATTATTAATATACGTGGATTTAAGACGCAAGTTATAAGTTACATACACAAGATCACTAAGTCTTTGATACTCTAGCTTATTCCTCCTTTTAGTATAAATTTGTTCAAAAAGACTCCAATTTCGTTCACATCCTAAGGAAGAAGCTGTTTGACTAAGGACATGATATGCTATCTTTTTCAAATATAGAGTACTAGTGCCAAACAATATCCACCATTAATCTACATATATATGAATATAATTCTCAACATCAACCATCAATTATATATTATAGGTTTCAAAATATTAAAACAAATCAGCACATAAAATTGCTTACTCAGTTGAAGCTCCTTGGCTGCTTTCAAAGCATTTGGCCTATCAAAACTTTCCTTGCATTCCCGATACACCTGTATCTCCTTCATTATTTTAATTGGATCACTGCAAAGGCTTGTTATATCAAGCAAGTTAAGTAAACCTTGCATGACCCTATGCTTCTCAATGAATTTCTCATCATAAAAGAAAGCAAGATTTAAAAAGTAAAATGCTATATGGAGATTTTGATGCAAGTACTTATCCCATCGAGCCTTAATGATTTCTGTATAAGGCTTGTACAAGTTTTTCCTACTCTTAAACATATGCTTGAAAGCATTTTTAGCCCTTTGTATACTTTCATATATATATCCCAATGAAGGCTTTTCATCAGCATCTACAATTCTCAACAATCTAATTAAAGGGCCTACAATCTTCACCACAGTAAAGTAATCATGCAAAAACTTATTATCCAAGATAATATCACTAACAGCTTTCTCACTAACACTTCTTCATAACTTGTGTCCAGTGAAATATTTGTCTACAACCAAAGCTTTCAAGTCTTCCTTGTGTTTATAAATACTTTTTAAAGTAATAAAAATAGTAGCAAAACAGGTAGCTCCTAGACGAACAACTTCCTTCCAACCTGGCCTTTTTCTAATCCAAGACAAAAACACCATATGGTTGTAATCAAATATAGTTATCTTTGAAGCACGAGATGCAAGATTAGCTATATGAGACATGCTACCAATATCTTTCAAAATGAGATTCATGCAATGGACAGCACAAGGAGACCAAAAAATATGTTCATACTTATCATGAATAAGCCTCCCAGCTGCCATATAATTGGCTACATTGTCAGTCACCACATGCACAACATTACTAGGATCAACCTATTCAATAACATCAACAAACAAGTTAAATAATGTTGTGGCATTTTTTACCATATCTGAAGCATCAACAGATTTCAGAAAGGACATACCAGTAGAACAATACACCAAAAAATTGATTAGAGTTCGTTGCCTTTGATCAGTCCAACTATCAGCCATAAGTGTATAACCAGTTTCTTTCCATGAGCTCCGATAACTATCAACAAGTAGCTGACACTCCTTCTTAAGATCTTCCAACAAAGTGAACCCTCATTTCATCATAACATGGACCTTTAAAACCAGGTCCAATAGCAGCAATACCATCCAATTTAGCTTGAAAATAAGGTGATTGAATTGCATTGAATAAAATACCTACATCAACAATCAATTTGGCTATTCCCAATTTAGCCTTAGGTTTGACCTCTTTGCTAGCAAAAACACTTTTTTAACTTGGTTAGGCTCATGGAGTTGTCCTTGGTGCAAAATAGTTACTAATTGGTTAGGAAGCACTTGCTTTTCTCTTGCCTTTGTCTCCAATATGTTGCATCTTAGTTGGTGGAAGTGGAGGAGTAATCTCTTGTTCTTCTTGTTCCTCTGCTTCATCATAATCATCACCAAAGCTCACTTTATCATCCTTATTTTTTTTATTTGTACCAAATGTGCTAACATTTGGCATTTAACATCATGAGGAACTTTTTTGCATGAAACTATTTGTCCTTGTTTCCCTGCAAAATGCTATTTCATCCTATTAATCTCTCCTCCTTTATATCGTGTCAAACAAAACATACATGTGTACAATGACTTTCCATTTTCATGAGCTAAACTAATATGTTTCCATGCTGGATCACTTTTCCCATGACTAGAACCTAAGGAGGATTGTTGGTCAACAGTGTTGCTCTTTCCTGTCTGATTATTAGAATTATTCATATCTGAAAAAAGCAAAATTACAAAATCCACAAATCTAAATCAATGCTCTAGAAGAATAACTAATAAGCTTATGAGCCAACAACACAACACAGAACAACTATGGAAAATAGCAATCAACATTACAGAGTCAACAATACACATAATTAATGGAGTGCATTTCTTACAAGCAATAGAGATAATGTTAGGTGGAGGTGGCGTCGCATCGGTAGCGGCAGGTAGAGGTTGTTACGGCGTCGGCGTTGGCAGTGGCAAGTGATGGCTGGCACGGGGGCAGTGGAAGCTCGCACGGACCTGAAGCCGAAATGGAAAGCCTGAAGGTGGAAGCTCATCACGGGCGGCGCGGTGGCGGTGGAAGCTCACACGGACTAAAAGGCAAAATGGAAGGCTGGAAGGTGGAAGCTCGTTGCAGACGGTGCGACGATAGTGGAAGTTAGCACAGATGGCGCAGCGGCGGCAATGCTATCCTCTCACTCTGTTCCTTGCTTGATGACGGAGGTGGAAGCTGCGGAATGGAAGGCCTGAAAGGAAGCTGCGGAATGGAAGGCCTGAAAGGAAGCTGCCGGCGGTGGAAGGTCATCGCGGTGGAAGGAACCTTGTCGCGGTGGAGGCTCGCACAGACGGTGCTGCGGCTGGTCGTTCGATGTGAATGACGAAGGCGGGGAGGGAGTCGGAGGCGGAGGCGAATGCGAGATGCAGGACGCTGGACGCTACGACTGGCTAGGGTTTTCAACCCTCCAGCCCGAAAGGACGTCGTCGAACTTTTTATTTTTGTAAAAACACGAATAAAACGACATCATTTTAATTTAGCATGGTTCAAAACAAAAGATTAGAATCGTCAATAGCATGGACCGGTGCCGGGTTGACTGGTTCTGTCGGTTTAGAACCGGTTCACTGGTTTTTGACCCTAGCAGTTCTAGGATCATATTAAATATGCACATGATAAAATCCTCATCATCAAAACCTTAAACTTTACGTTCTCTCTCTTTTGGATGATTACACAATTAAGAACAAATAAAAAATTTGAACATAATAAATTTCATAACTAAACCAAAATTCAACAATTATTTATTATTATTACCATATATTAAAAAAATCAGAATTGGAAACAATATCTATCAAAGCCAATTGCATTTAGAAAATCGAAGAGTAAGAGTTTAGAAAATGCTCCTTCTTAATTCATGAGCTCCCCCTTAATCCATGAACTTGCTTTATGGTAAGCTTCTCCTATGCTCCAAATTTTTCTATAATTATCAAACATGTCTTTTCTCCAACTTGCTTTATAGTGAGCTTCTCCCACACCCCAATTTTTTTTTGTAGTTATTAAACATGTCTTTTCTCCCCTTTCAGTATAAAAAAAGTCAAGTGTAGAATATGGTAGCCAAAAATAATTGTAAATGCAAAAAGAAGTTAAAGTGACATAATCAAGATAATATGCCAAAAAATAAAAAATGGATGACCATATCAACTTTTAGATTTTTCAAAAAAACTTAGTGAAAAGAATAGAAGGCTCCAAAACAAATTTAAGAAAGCATGTTAAAAAAAAATAACTTTCAAGAGAAATTTATGAGTGTAATTTGAGTACTTGCAATTGTTGTTGGTTCTCCATTATTCTAGCCAAAACATAATTTTTCCAGAGATCTTGTACTCCAAAAAATTTCTACCAATCATCATCAAAATCAAGGACAAGAATTGTCAGATCATTTTCCATATGTCATATACTGCAATTTCATGATGTGCCAATACTTTATCTATCAAAGAACTTCAAATAAATCATTCTCTTCATAATCAGAATTCTCTTCATACTCAAGTTTCACTTCTCAAAGATAATTGAATCCAAACCCATAGAGCACCATCCTTAGAATATGTGTCTTCATAGAAAATTTCCTTTTGGCCTGAAATTTTGATTTTTTTTTAAAACTTCTGTAATGATTTTGCATTTTTTCCTTGGAAACCAATGTGTTTAGAGATACAAATATTAGCCAAAGATTGTCACACAAACTTCACAAATTCAATCAGAGACCAAAAGATATTATAGATATTCAAAGACTCAATAGCAGTGTTCAGACCGTAAACATTTTAGTCCAAAGCCAATAATCCGTGGGTATGGAAGAATAGAGATATAACCAAGCATCAACATGCAATGAATAGGCCAAACTTTTAGAGAATCAACTAGCACAGCAAGAGCTAGAATTTTGACTTTTCTCAACATAATATTCAGTGAACAATTAGAGATTCAATCCAAAGTGGGCATCAGATCAATCATTTAGGAGTAGCACAAACCATGAAGAACAAGAGATTAAAGACATTACCTAAGCTTGGAAACTGATGGCAATGAGCGACCTAAGAGAGCTGCACATTGACAACATAAGCAACGTGAAGACCTAGAGTGAATCAAGGTTTTAGGAGATTTTTGTGTGTCGGTAAGAATGGGTGAGTGAAAATCTTGAACAAAAACATGATTTAGATGGAGAATAGACAAGAAATTAAGGTATTTTGGAGTTAAAACTTGAGAAGAAATTTTAGATAGTAAGGAAAGAAGAACGACGCATAAACGTAAGCAAGGGAGAGAGAATTGTTTCTAAAATTAATTTTTTTAAATAAATTTAAGAAATGAAAGAGCAAAAGATAAAATGCCCCTTTTTAATAAGTTTCAAAAGCAAAAGGAGAATTAAAGAGACAAAAATACCCTTATTTTAAAAATGTCAACATTAGATAACCATACTACAACTAGAGAAGATCAGCAACTAAAATAAGCAACAAATGGCTAGTTGTTCTTATGCCCAAAAAAGTTGCTCTTTTTAACAAAACCAACAAAACTCGAAATTTCAAAAATATAAGGTTAGAAATGAATAGATATGGTTCCAATAATGTATTAATGGCAAAATTGTCAGTTTTATATCATCATTTCATACACTTTAATAATAAAACAATTAATTGGATATAAGAGCATGACTATGTAATGAACAACACATATACTAACATCATAATTCAAGTGTTTAACAAGAATTTTTCATTAAACCACATCATGCATGAAAAAGCAAACATTTAGGTCAAGTGTTTAACAAGAATTTTTCATTAAACCACATCATGCATGAAAAAGCAAACATTTAGGTAAAGTGGATATGTCATACCTCTATACACCCTTTACAAATACCTTCTTACCATTCTCAAAATTGTCTACCTTGATAGAATAGTTTATTTGGTAACTAGAATACTTTCGACACATTCATCTTCCTCGCTTAAAAGCTTACTCATAGAAAGATAATTAGACTTATAACACATGGCATGCTTTAAACACTTATCAAATTGAACAAAGGTAATAAAAAGGAATGAGTTGATACTAGTTTTTTCAACTCCAATGATTATCCTTTCTCATTATCTCCACTGTGGCATTTTCACCTTCTTTAAGCTTGAGGACATGAATTTGGTTAGCCTTTCTCATGTGACTTGAGCTTCCATTTACAAGGAACCATTGTTTCTTGACGTTTATCTTCAAGCATACCTACAACACAAATTATACTTTTGGTACCCAAATTTTCTTGGGTCCTTGGGGCTTAGAGCACAAAGATGACATTGAAGCATTTTTCTTAAAAGCACAAGTGCGTGAGATGTGACTCATTTGTCTACAATAATTACAAGTCACATAAAGGGTTGAAGAATCACTAGCTTTCACAAAAAAAGTTCTTGTAATATTTTTTACTTTTGCGCTGATTAAATCCAATTCCAGCTTTATCAGAGGAACATTTTCGTTTTCCCAAAAGAATATCTAAATTCTCTTTTCTTTTCAGAAACTTAGCAAGATCCTTAGTAAGCTCATCAATTTTTTCTTGTAAAGAGAGATTTTCAAAAATTAACTTTAGTTCATTTTCATTTGAAGACTTTTCTAGTTTCAAAACTTCAATTTTTTTTCTCAAGTTTTCAAGATCAACCAAAGCACTATCATATTTAGTTGTAAGAGCAAAATATAATTTATATAATTTTATAGAATCATTTAGCAAATGATCAAACTTTTCTTTTAATTCATCATAAATATAAGGATCATCAATATCATTTACCTTATCATTTTGTTCGCTTCTTTCCAAGAAGCATACATTTGAAAATTCCTCTTCATCTTCTTTCATCATGATGAATAATTCATGCTCATGAACTAGTATGTCAACATTTGCTTCTTTTACTTGGCTAGTACTTTCATAGACGACTTCTAACTTGTTCCACATTTGCTTAGCTGTTCTACACAATAAATTTCTCTAAAATCTCATGATTAACAGAATAATAAAGAAGATTTATCACTTTAGCATTTTGTTCCATATTCATCATATCTTGATTATTTAACTCTTCTTCTCTCTTTTCTACTTTCGACCATCTACCACTTTTTTTGGAATGTTTGGTCCATCTTTTATCACAAGCCAAAGTTTGAAATCCACGGACTATGTGAATATTCTCATATGCATCTTCCAGTAGGTGTAGTCCGTCCTATCAGAATATGGTGGCCTCGAAATGGATTGTCCTTCAATGATGGTTGCATTCATTAGATTTTCTATCATTGAACCTACAAGAATCTTTTTCTCAAGTTGTTAAGCCTTAAAGAGAATTAAGCTCTAGTACAACAGTTCAATTTGACTCATACCCTATCTGGGCCTTGCCAAGGTAGGATGTTAGCCTACTCCACCAATAATCCCCCTCCCAGCATCTACCACCTCTAGTTTCGGTGCCTTTCTAGGAATTGAACCTGTGACCTTGGCTCTCATACCGCTAATTGGATTGAGCGCTTACTGTCACATTCCCATTAAGAGAAAATAAATGTCTTTTAATTTTCTTTTAAGTAGTTTTTATGCATGTTAATATTTAACATTCATAAACATGTTATTATTTAATATTAATAAATATATTATTTAATTGCTAATATTTTATTTTAGCATTAAATAGAAAAGCACAATGAAAATTTCTTAAGGGGTACTAAAAAATAGTTGAGATACCTGAAGGAAGGAATAATGAAAATTATACAGTAGTAATTTGATAATTATAGAGTTTCACTTGAGGGCATTTTTGTTCAGTGAAATATTTAAACACAAAAAATTAGCAAAATTTATTTTATAAATTATTAAGCATTTATAAAATTAAATAGTGGATATTATCATACTTTAACTTTGTTTAAAACTTATTATTTGAAAAGATTTACATAAAAAAATATAATTAGCATAAAATGACCAATAAATATCTAGATGAGTGCCTAATTCTAATTAAATAAGAGAAATAATCACTGTTGGGCTAGAATAATTAAGTCTATTATTATTTAGTTTTCCCATTTAGCTTCCATGTAACTAACCTAGTTACAAACTAATTAAAAACCAAGAATTATGATTTTTTTTAAATTTATAAAGCTTGCTTAGCAAGCGAAAATGAATAAAAAACTAATAAAAACAAAACAAAAATTTCCTCCTAGTCTCCAACCCCACGGCCAAGTAACATAAGAGGGAGAAAAATAAAAATAAAAAGGGAAAAGGAGGGAGAGAGAGGGGAAGTCACGGTTGGAGGAGAAAGAAGAGAGAAGAGAATGAGAAAAAGGAAAGTAAAAAAGGAAAACAAGCCAGGAATCTTCCTGAGCAGCAACTCCAAGAGGTAGGAAACTCAAACCCAAATTTTTCTCTTTCAAACTATGGTTTTTATGGTAGTTTATAACTCAAACTATGCTAGTTTCTCTCTCTCTAAAAGTTTGAGAGTATCTATGGATGGTTTTGAGTGTGGTGAGCCATTTAGGTTGAGATTCTCACTCTAGATTCAAGTAGAAACCCAAGATCTCCAAATTGACATACTAGAGCTCTTGTTTTAGAAATTGGTTAGGATGTGGATTTGAGGATTTTGGTATGGTTAGGAGCTTGATTGGATGTTTTGGAGTCTTTGTGGTACATGAAACATGGCGGAAATCACTTGGAATTGCAAGATTTGGCACCCCTAGCTCACAGCCACATTAGGGTTCTATGGGAATATTTTGTTGATTTTTATTGTAATTGTGTAATTTTGTTGGAATTGTCGTATAATTATCTTTATGAATATTTCTTGCTTGTTAGAATGAAAAATTCATGAGTGGTTATGTGTGTATGGCCCACGGCCTTGTGTGGCAATTTGGGAGTTGGATGATCAAGTTGCTTGAATATGTTTCCTTTAGTAAATAATGAGAATTTGATGATTTTGTGGTGTGGTTTCATGATATAGTATTGATTTATGAATAAATAACCAATATTAGTAATAATTGTCTTTCCACTAGATTTTGGTTATGTAAGAATTTCTAGTGAACGTTATGTGATTTAAGTGCTAGATAATCATTTCAAAGTGTTTTATGAAGAAATGAATAGGTGTTTTGTTAGAAAAGTAGAGTTTGAGACTCTAGGGCATATTTTACTAAGTTATACTTATGTTAGTGAAATTGAGATATTGATGTTCTATGAAGTCCTCTCTCAATATGTTATATGTTTACTTTAATTAAAGAGAAAGAATAAACAAAGCTTGGATATGATCATCTAGAGAAAGAAAATAAATTTTGAGGTGATCCATAAAGATTAGAAAAAAATACTCTAATAAAACGTCATGGAAGAAGTCCATGAGAAGTCCTACATATGTCTAAGTCCATTTTATGGACAGTCCACCAGAAGTGTGGATAGTAGAGTGGAATCCACTAGTGCACGTGGAATGGTCACTCTAGTTTAGGGGACGCCTTATACCAAAGGAGAATTATCAACCAGTTAAAGTTTAGACTATGTAAGCAAAGAGGAAATTTAAAAGGGTTTTAAGCCCTAGTTTAAGCTTCGTAAGCATGTAACATAGAGAAAAGTTTCATGAGATAGGAAATGTTATCTATTATGCATATTTGAAATAATTCACTAACTATGGAATTATGTTTTCTGTACTTGTTATTGCTGAAAATGCTATGGGAATTATATTCCTTTATATTTTTATGTGGTTGAGTACCTACTGAGAATTTATTTCTCAGCCTATAAACTATGGTATTTCTATAGCCCCCTGCAGCTGATTAAAGATACAGATATACATTTTCCTATTCATTAACACTGGATGGATGTCTCCTTTCAGGGGACATAGCTTATTTTGGTTACTAAAAGTAGTAATTATTAGTAGATTAGGGAGAATCAGTATGGTGTGTAGTATGTTTGTGTAGAATACTTCCTCTTATTACCTTTTCTTACCTAGCCAAGTGAGGCTAGCAGTTTCATTTTGATATACATATGTGGATAGGATGTAATGTTGGTGAAAATGTTAGACATATAATCTTTTGAATGTATAGTAGTGTTTAATTATGTACAGCTTGAAAATTTCACTTTTGTATAATAGTGTACAGTTCTTGGATATGAGGTAAATGATAGGTATGGAATGTGGATGTACGAGTGTCACCTAATAGCTTAGTTTGATATATTTTCTTTATAGCAAACAACACGCAATTGAGTATATTTATAGGTTAGGGTGTTATTTTTATTCGGTGAGTAATATTTTGTGACACAGAATTAAATTCTGGATTTTTTTGATATGTGACGTATATTTTCTTTCTTTAGAAATAATTTAATATGGACACGTGATTATTAAAATAATATATTTAATTAATTTAAAAATTTGTACTCGCCTAATATTCAAATAATTTTATTTTTAATACTTTCAAACTAAATTCAACATTAATTTAACTTAAATCTAATAATAAATTTTAACACATAACAGAATACCTATTTTAGATAGGGTATTACACTTACCACTAGGCCAAACGTTATAACAATTAGTCATGATATAACTCTTTCTACTTAAACCCATCAACAAGTATCATAGTTCAATTTGACTCTGACCTTACCTAGGCTTTGCCAAGGTAAGATGCTGGCCTACTTCACCAACAATTGTCATGGATGATATAGAATATGTTTGCTTTATTGCCTTTGCCAAAGAAGTTGAGAAGCTGGTAAATCTTAGTGCAGATGACTTGGTTCGTCATATTGAAGAAAAGGTAATTTTATACATTTAAATATTGCAACATCAATAACCAGTAGTTAAGAAATATAAACTTGAAAATTTTGGTTTGTTTGCTTTAGGGAGGATTTGTTCATGAATATCTAGTTGAGCTCAATGATTTGTTGGAGATGATGTTCCTCTTTAAAGTGAACAAACAAAACAATTTGCAAAGCCTTAATGAAACAACCTATACCATGTGTAGGAAATATGTGTTGATGAAAATATTATTAGTTCTTTCATGAAGTTCTACGCTTTGGATCAGGTATAGTTTCGAAATATTGATTTAATTTTAAGTGCTTTGCTTTTCCTATCTAATTTAACAAAATTTCATAATTATATGCAGACACAAAGAATGTTTCTCTTTGTCCTAGTGTGAATGATGAGAATGATGTAAATGTCACAAGCTTGAAAATTGTTGATTGTTTAGTTAAAATCAATATTTCATAACTATTTGCAAAAGACTTTAACGAAATTATAATGATGAAAAAATTTATATTTATGATTATTTACTGGATTTAATTTCAATATTGTCTTGATTTAATGAATTGAAGGGTCATAGTTCTTTGAATTCTGCAACTCCTTTTAAAAGGTAAGAAATCCCAAATGGATTTGAAGTTGATTTAACTGTTCAGCATTCCTCTTCAAAGTTATTGAAGAATATCAAGAAAGATAAAGAAGAATGAACTTGCTACTTATCTAGAAAATGAAGATCATGTTCTTAGTTTGGTTGATATATGTTTTTTTTTTTTTTGGTTTTTTAGAACGAACTTTCGATGCCTTGTTCAAGTATTTTCTATAGTTGGAATTCACGTCTTTACATAAAAATATCTATGGTTCCTTTGTTGAAGTGCTTTTGTTGGGAAACTATCATTTTGACAAACATTGGATGTATTTAAGGGTATGAATTTTAGTATGTGATGGTTCTTATTGACATCATTATTAGTTGCTTATTGCTCATTGTGGAATCTTTATAGTATTTCTTTAATTATATGCTTGATGCGATGAGCTATGGGTACAAAATGGTTTTTTTCAAGTCAATTAATATGGTATTCAAGAGAAATGAAATGCTTTTCAAGAAAAAATAATTGACTGAAGATATTTAAATACAAAGGAATTTTGTGTTCATAAATATTTCTAATGGTGAGACTTTAGACTTATAAATGATTTGAAATATATATTATCGGATTATAATTATAATATTTTTATTACCATGTAGTTTCTAAATGTGATTCCTCTGAGAAACAAGCTGCAAAAGAAAGAAGAAAAATTATTTTGCAAAATAACAAAACCATGAGAACTTCTATTGTTATGCATCTTAATGAAATACAAACCTCGAGAAGCACAGCAGTTATCACAGATATATTGAATGGTGAGTTTGCAATCTTTTTTCTTATTTGTTTTAGTAAAGTATTTGAAGTTCTGTTATTTATAACTTTGCATTGTTGCCATATACTCTTGGGCTTTTGTACATTGAAAGGAATGGAAATATAATTTTTAATATATATCAAACCCCAAGGAGTACTATTGGCCTAGACATGTCTAACGGTGGGTTTGCAAATGGAAAGTACGAAGATTTAAGCAAGTATCAGATTTCTTTAATTTTATATATTTTGAAAAGTCAGTTACTGAAATTAATTGTTGATAACCATTTTATTAAGGTTCATTTTCTGAATGTGTCTCATGTGAGAAAAAAAGGCATCAAAAGACAAGAGAAAAGATATTATGAAGATCAAAAGAAACCCCCCAAATACAAGTCTTCTAGTAAATATGATGCTCAAAGTGAGTTTTGGTATTTTACTGTTTTTTTTATTTTGATTACTTTTATTATGTTGACAATCATTAAGGGTCAATAATTAAACAGATATTCCAAAGCTTTCAAATGTTGTAGCAATGCATTCAAATGTTGTTAAGAATATGAAGTTAATTTATATATACCTATATATATTTGAGTTTCAAGCAAACGATATATTAATCTCATAACAGGAGACGTTGTACTTTTCATCTAACTGTATATAATTTCATATATATATTAGTTGTGCAACAAGAGATGGAAAGAAAGTCTATAAAAGTAGGAGAATAATACAATATGTTATATTGGATGGATCGAATATAGTAGAAGAATCATATATCATGCCACAAGGAGAAACTCCCAAGGAAAACTCAAGTAATAAATGATAATATATATGTATCAAGTAAGATTTCATATTAAAATAAATTCTTTACATTACTAATGTTTCGTTTGTTTAGAATTTGAAATTAAAATTATTTGTATTATTTGTAATGTATAGATTCAGATTATGTATCAAATGACAGCACAAGTGATGATTCTTTAGATGATGACAGGAACAATAATCCTTTTTGTTTCTATTATGGGCAATAGAATTTATATACATACATACATATATATATATATATATATATATATATATATATATATGTGTGTGTGTAATTTATCTATGTAGCTTCAAGTAGTTTTTTTTTTTTTCAAATGAATATAGTTTCAGAATATCATGATCTTGGAGATCCCACATTTATTTGTAAATCATGTGCTACAATGATGTGGTATGATGAAAGGTGTGGAAAACGGTGTAACGCATCAAATTCATAATTTTTATTGTGACAATATATTCAAAGGCGTCACGACGAGAGAGGCAACTAAACTTTATAAAAAATACTTTTGTGAAATCGTTACCAATTTTTATTTGGATAGGAAAAATAATTGAAAAAATCTTTTATAAAAATTTTAAAAAGATCTGCGAATCAAAGTCAGGTTCGAGAATTGATTTATGCATAGGAAAAGATGAAAACTTAATCTCATTGTACTCTTAATATATCCATCCTAAGACAGTTATCCTAAAGTTAATTGTGCAAAGTAATAACCTCAATATTTATTTTACCCTACAAAATCAAATAAAAGATTAAAAGACTAGCAATTAATTAGATTAAAATATTTATAAAATACTAAACAATGATTAAAGTATTCACAAAATATCAAATGATGAACTAAATTAAAACATTCACAAAATAACAAACAATGAGCTAAATTAAAATATTTACAAAATAACAAACAATGAATTAAACAAAAATATTTACAAAGTTAGCTTGTCCAAAGTACTTACGTATCCTCAATTGAGGAATTAAAGTCTCGTGATTCATCTAAAAAGTAATTGTGGGTTAAAGAATTTTAATTACAATTAAAGAATTATTTAAATTAAAATAATTATTAATAAAAATGAAAATGCTTCATTGATTAATTGATTAATAGCGAATCATACAGGATTGAGTCATGAATTAATTATAGAGTCATCTTAAAAGAGGTCAAGAAGATTTACTCTTCAAAACCTATAATGTAAGTCACGAAGACTTATTCCTCAAGACCATTAAACGTGCTTATTTGATTTGATTAGCAAAATGATTGTGCGTATTCATTTTTTAATTTTAGGAAAAACCATATAATAACTCAAAAATTAATACTATTGTTTGTTTTAATTTGTTCATTTTATTTTATATTTTCTAATCTTCATAATAAAGATTTTCTTAAAAGTAAAATGAGAAACAATAAGAAAGTGATGAACGGGAAAACATAAAAGAAATAAAAATAAAGAATGATTAGCATAATGAAAGTTGAAACAATAAAAGTTAGGAAGGAAAATAACATACAATAGCCAGGATAAAAATTAAAATGATGAATTAGACTAAAAGGAAAACAATAAAGCAAACCAAGAATGCTTGAAGCTGTTGTCCACAAAAATACTTAAAAAAATGCGATAAAAAAACTTAAAAAACATGAATACCTCCTTGCTATCTTTCAATTCATCTAAGGTCTTCCTCATAGTTAGACGAAGGAAATCATCTTCCAATGATTATGTATTTTGTGTTAACCCATGGCTACTTGATGGATGACCCACTCCAACCCTATATAACATTTAAACAATTTAATTATTATAAGATTAAAAAATTTTACCATTAAACTTAAACCTAATAACAGCCTGGATTTGAAGTCATTTACTTCCGTAATGCTGGCATTTATGAACAATTTTGAAGAATACTTTGTATTTGATACTTCAACCTCACCTACGAAAATTGAAATTTTAAACTAATGATAGAAATTTATAACATATAAGAAAATTTCATTTTTAAGAAATACATAAGCAAACCATAGTGATGTTTCATTTTTCCTGATTGCAAGATAACAATGTAAGGTCCATTGTTGTTCTCTTCAACATATTTAAGAATCTAGTCAGCAAAATCACCTCACAAAACACTTGATCTTTGATCCACTACTGAATAACAAACGAAAAAATTAATCAAAATACGGCACAAAAGTAAACAACTAATTCAATTTTACATAAGAAGTTGTGCAATAGATACATATCTCAAATCATTTAGTTCGATGGAAACATTTCTTGTGTCAACTCCATTCGTATGACATTGTCTCAATTAACCAATTGAAGTCATGGATCCAATAACATCTAACAAATAGGCAAATATTAGTTAATTGAGATATATACATAAAAATGAAAATGAAAACGAAAGATTAAACAATTATATACTGAGTCATGGTCCTTACCAATCAAGAATTCACCGTCATTTGAAATACTGTTAACGTTCTTAAATGGATAAAAATTGAATCCACACATAGGAATTGATGGTTCTTTCATTTCCCTTAATTTTGTCTAATATTCGAAAAACAACTGGTACATGGACACATGGCTTATACTTTTGTTGATTTAAGCCTACACTAACATAAAAAATGCTATAAATACATAATTCCTTCAATTTTCTTTCAAACAAATAAATGTGCGTTAGTTTGATAGTGGCTTGAATCCTGACACCCTACAAATGAATTGAAAGGAAATAAATTAATTCATGACACATTTCATAAGATTAATCCAAAACATATCACACAATTAAAAAAGAAAACAACCTTCTCGTCTACAACAACTAACTCCAAAGTCTCACCAAACAAAGGATTTCCAAAATTAGGTTGCTTCCAGACACGGACAACCCAAACTTTGAATTTCCACATCTTCTGAAGCACATATGTTTTCAATCAAATGAAACTTCCCAGCCATTTATTTCAAACAGCATACAAATCCATAAAGACAATTTATGGCAAAGCAAATGCCACACATATAAAATGAAAAAACAAAACAAAAACAAATCACACAAACTCCTTATAGTAATTGCTAACCAATTATGAATGACACAAAAACATAAATAAAAGTTCACATTTTGAATTTGGCCAATGGATGTTATTATAGAAACATTTAAAATATTGTGACAAGGTTACTTGACAACTTTATCAAGAGGAGGACATTAAGAGTATTATGCTCAATGAGCAACAGTATTTCACAAAATACCATAAATCAATTAAAAATAAAAACACAACATAGTGTTCACAAACCTCAAGACATGTAACAAATATTAAACCTCAGTTCATTCACAAATTTTGGGTCTCTTTGTAGGTTCTTTTGCTACCACTCAATACTGAAATGTTATTTTTTAAAGTTAGACATTTTTTAAAATACACATAGTCGCTATTTTCAAATAATATACTCAACTAATCTAACACACCCTTAACATAAGAAGCACTAACAGCAAATCAAACACTGCAAGCACTCGATTAATTTTTTTGGTTCATACTTTCTTCTATAAAGCTTCATGCTTGTGACATTTTTCAGAAGTTATATACAAAGATAAATATGTACAAGACCTAAAGATACTCACATTCATAAATATGCAAGAAACACAACAAACATGTTATGAATGGGATCCTATTCTAAAATCACTTGGACAAACAATACCATATTCAAACGTCACAAACAAAACACTAACAAACAATATCATATTCAAATGGGAGAAGGAAATCACTTGGACATACCTGTTGAATGAAGAGTTGAACACCTATTTTCAAAAGTTATATGCAAAGATAAATATGCATAAGACTTACTAAAGGTACTCACAATCATAAAAACATTGATACAAAAGCATCATTGAGTACAGTTGAGGAGTAAAATAAAATAGGATCCCCAAGCACATGGTAATCAATTATAGAATCCATCTGTGCAACGAAAAAATAAACTATAGCCATTTTCAAACTATGAGTTTGTAGAGGTTTGTTTTTCTAACAACCTGAAACTCATCTTGGACATCTTTAAAAGTTAAAACTTTTAGGAAAAAAAAAAAAGAAACAAACCTCATCAGATGAAAAATAGCATATTCAAATGTCAAAACCAAAACACGAACAAACAATAAAGAGGTTTGTAATGGGATCCTATTCTGAAATCACTTGGACAAACAACACTATATTCAAATGTCACAAACAAAACAAGAACAAACAATACCATTCAAATGGCAAAAGGAAATCACTTGGACATACCTTTTAAATAAAGAGTTGAACACCTATTCTGAAAATAAAAGGCAGAATAAAAAGAAAGCTCATCAGATAGTCAAGCCCTATGCATATTGAGAACAAAATAGATTGAAACATAATAGAGCCATTCATATGACCACATAAACACATAGTAGATTTAAACACCAACGCATAATATTGACGGTACAACGAAAACATACCAGGAAGAACAACCAACGAAAACATACCAAGAAGAACAACCAATATCCCTTCAACTTCGTACAATCAAAACATTCGACCAAGGGGAAGAAAAAGCCATTCTTCAAAATTTATAGAGGGGATTAATAAGACATTACACCTAGAACGAGAAGACAATTAAAGAGGGAAGAATAATCATCAAACTTATGCACATATACTACCCAAAATCACCAATAAGCTTCAGAATGTGAAGGGTTGAGGAACATTACCGATACAACGTGGGAGGAGGAATTAAATAGGATGTCAACAGATTCTTCTCTTAGAGCATGGATGGATATATTTTTGATGACAAAAAAAGGATTGGGAATGAAGTGTCACCAACACGTTTGGGTTATGGTGAAGGATAAAGCCTTGAATATAATGAGAGATAAGGCCTAATTTTGGAATTGGAATTCAATCCGCGAGAGTTTTTTTTTTTTTTTGAGAATGATTTTTGTATCATTTCAACTACTGCCATTCAGTGACAAAAAAAAAAAAAGAACCCATATGTTTTTAATATATTTTTAAAGAAACATAACATTATATTTAAATTTGAAATTTTTTTTTATCGAAATGTTATTAAAAAAGCCAAAACATTTTATTGGAATTACTGATGCAATTTACCACCATTCAATTGAAAGATTAAAAAAAAAATAGATTGCAACCCAATTGTTTTTAATATCTCTTTAAAAGAAGATAACATTATATTTAAAAATATTTTTTTGAACATTGGGAATTAAAATCTTTGTTTTTAATATCTCTTAAAAAAAAAGAAAGTATTATATTTAAAATCAAATTTTTTAACATTTAGAATTTAAAAATTTTAAAAATAGGATTCCAACATTTATTGTCTTGTCTAGTAGAATTTAATAAGAAATTATTTATTTATTTATTATAGATGCCATGCAGATTCCACTCAGTCATCTCATACCATGACAAATGATAAAAATCTTTTTCACATGTCAATATTGATCGCCAAATGGTAATATTATTATTTAAATGACATGGTCAAAATCTAAATGGTAAGGTTAACTCAAGATATTCCTTTTATATATATTATTATATTATATTAGATTCTAAGACACAGTATTTGGATTGCTTTTGTACCTTGAAAGTATGCAAAACATGCGAGTTTATTTTTATTTTTTGTTTCATGACTAGTATAAAAAATTTTAACAATTTTTGCTCGTAAGTGAAAATGTAAGTAGAAAATGAGGTGCTTTATTTTCAATAAGCAATAACAAAATTTTGATTAAAAGTCGTAATTCAAGTGATACTACATTTTTTTTAAAGGGTTGTTTGTTCTTAGATGGAATGCTACTCAAATTGCTTTATCTGCACTTTAACATATTATTCTTTTCCCTTTGTGAGAGTTTTTGTCCTCTTATGTAATTCAAGTGACACTATATTTTTCGAAAGTTGTTTGATCTCAGATCAAATCCCATTCAAATCCCTTTCAAATTCCTTTACGTATAGTTTAACATATCATTCTAGACCTCTTTTTCAACTCAAAAGAAATAATAAAATAGCTATGAATAATAGGTCGTAGTGATTAGCGAAGTGTTATTGCAAGAACACCAACAAAATTCAAATTATAGAGTTACTAATTAAAAAAAAACTTTAATCATTACGCTCCTAATTTAAATAGATGAGAATTTCTTCGTACTTTCTTTAATTACTTATAAAAACAACAAAGAAATAACGAAGAGCTCCTTGTCCCAAAAATTTGTACTGGATCCCAAATACCATTTTGGGCCGAAAGTGCCCATATCAACCCACAAATTTCAAGTGAAGCTTGCAGTCAACCTTGTCTCCACTATCCCTCTCGCCAGAGCCACGGCCACACTCTTCACCGGCTACCACCGCACTCCGCCACCACTACCCCACACCGATCACTGTCAGAGAAGAGCATTTCGGAAGTCTGCTCGCCGGAATTCGTCATTTCCTTGCTGTGAGTGGAGGTATGTTATCGCTCAACCCTTTCTATTCTGAAATCAATCTTCTCAATTCAGACGGAGAATGATGCTCTCTAGTGTAGATATGAACTTGGTAGGTTGTGAATCTGCAATTTTTCCCCTCAAAATCGGATTCTGTGTTGGTTTTGTTCTGGAGCTTATTTCCAATTCTCCTTCTCAGTTTTTTCTCTTACCCTCATTACGTTCCTGTTTGTTATTTGCAATCGTTTATTCTTGTTATTTTCTTACAATTAGGTTTGGGTTTTAGGCAGATTTGTCGATTTGTGCCTTTTGGGCTCTAATTCTTCTGATATTTGGTCGCTTTATTTTTGGGGTTTTTGTTTTCTCAATTTTAATGATTTGTAATAATTTTCATTGGTTGTTGCTACATTTTCATGACCTTGGCTTAAGTTATTGTCTTGTTGTCATTAAGTGCCATATGATTAGCAGTGAAATACTAAGCTGAACTGTTATTTCTCAATTTGAGACTGTGATTTGAGGATTGATGATCAAGGGTTTTACACTTTATTGTTAACTTGGTATTTCTTTCATATGAGAAGTTTGGTTTTCACACACTGCAACTGCAAATGTAAGTGGAGTGAGAAATTCTTGAGTAGGCATTACTTATCTTAGGCACACAAATAAGCTTTTTACATGTTTACAGATAAGTAAATTTATAACATGGCTCGCATAAATGCAAACATGTCAAAAACTGATTTAAATACCTAAGATAGGCAAGAATTTCTCGGAGTGAGTGCTGAATGAATAGCTTGTTTGAACAATGCTCACAATTAAAAGGAAAAATGCATGAAGTATTATGGGCTTCATGAGTTTCCTTTATCACTGGATAGAACATGAACAGTTCTTCCATGGAAAATACAATCTCTATTATGAGCATTTAATTAAAAATAATTTTCAATTTGTGTTTCCTTGATCTGTTCTTGATTTGTTGTTGTATATGAATCCGTGACCTCTGTTCAGGTGTTTCCAGTTTTGTGATACTGGTGAATTAAACATAACGTGCTGAGTTTTAAGAATGGATCCAGAAGCCGCACGAACTGCACGAGAATCTCTAGACCTGGCATTCCATATGTCGAATATACTTGACACAGGTCTGGACCGTCACACACTTTCTGTTCTTATTGCCCTTTGTGACCTGGGTGTCAATCCTGAGGCACTTGCTGCTGTTGTCAGGGAGCTGAGAAGAGAGAAACCTTCATCATCATCGTCACTGCCTTCAGCACCATCGTCTTTGTCGTAAATGGATTTGATATCATTCTATTTATGCTTGTTCAAGTTCTTTAGGCCATCCCTGTTGTCTGTTCTTAATTTGGTTCAATTTCTGTATATGCTTTACTTGTTCTTCTGTATGGGTTTCGTTTGATACATTGTGACATAGTTTTAGCACAAAATTAATGTGTGTATTGGAACACCTATGCAATTAGAAATATCTACACATATTTAAGGCACCAATGTTAACTGCACATGTTCACTTAGCTACGTGACTATTCATTTGCAAATCTTTGACAAATTCCATATTGCACAAAGTCACAAACATTTGACTTGGGCGTTGAGACAGAATATTTGTAACTATGGGGGGTAATTCTCTTTACATAGGAGGTAGAGAAGACTGATGTTATATTTGGATGTTAGGGAAGGAGGGGAAAGGAAAGGGAAAGGAAGGGAAGGAAAAAGTGACCCAAACTTCTGTTTGGATGATTTTTAATGTGAAAAAAGGAGGGGAAAGTGTTCTCCTTCCTTCCCCCTCAAAGTCCTAAAATTTCTCCTCCTGAAATTGGGGGATAAGGAGGTGGAAATGTTTTATTGCAAATTAAATAAGAAGAAATAACTTTCATTCCCTATACTTTCCCTTTCTGTTTTTACTTAAACATCTAAATAAGGGGAAATAACTCTCCTTCCATTCCCCTCCCTTCCTCACTCCCTTTCTCACATACATCCAAACATAGCAAGAAGGTGCGACTAGGAGATATTCAAAGATGAAGCCGAGAGGTTATAAGAGTGGAGATGAATGCCAGAATTATGATATTAAGAAAAACCAAGGACATTCCCTACCTAGTACTACCTCCAGTGTTTTTCTTTCTTTGGTCTTGATAATACGTTGAGGCACCAAGGCCTAATCACAGATTCTTCTACAATGCACAAATAGATAGTAACAGCCCAAGTTAGCATATACGGAAGCAAGCAGCTACTAAGCAAAGGGAACAGACCTCAAGTTTAAAAAAAATAAAAGGCCATGATTTGGGCATGGCTCCATTTGAGGACAGCTAACAGGTAGAGGCAATACAGCCCTTGCAGGTATGTTTAGTAAACTTCGATAAAAAGTTTTATAATGAAGGCGTAACCATTTGGACTGATTAATTGTCATTTTATCGTTCAAGACAACAAAAGAAGTTAATATATTATAAGTAATAACCACTTTGGTTATTTTGTCTTTTATGATAAGTATTTTTAATAAGAATTTCATTTTGTGAATTCTCCCCTTTTGTTTTTAATCTATTCAAACTCTAACTAAATTCACATTTTGGGTTGTCCAAATCCCTGATACCTATACATCTATTTCTGGAATAAGCACAAACAAGCTGCCATGCCATCCTAGAGATTCTTTTATCCAATCTAATCCTGAGTAAGGGTATCGCTCTCATACAATCCTCAAATCATCCAGTTCCCTGAATGTTCAAATGGCATATACTTTGGGAGAAGGAAGCATTGGGGTAATTAAGTAATTTAGTCCCGCTGAGCACAGAAAACTTATCTGTCTTGGTATACACAATCTTTGGTTGATGGTATAGAAATTGGATGAGGATATATTAACAAAGACCAGCTAGATTTGTTCAAAATCTTAGTTCAAGTGGCACCACCAAGTTCCTTTGATCGTTACTTGATCTTGGAATTAAATTTTATTGACCTTCTTTGCAACAAAAAAAAAAAAAAGAAAAAGAGATTTATAGTGAGATTAGGAGTTCCTTAAGTCTGCAAAATTCTCTCAACCCTGTTATACATGAAATTTTTTGTGCCTAAAATCTTAACTGCTGGTGTATTTCATAGCGAGAATATTTTGTTTTTTACTTTTGTAGAGGTTACAATTCATAATTGTGCAACAAGCCATTATACGAAGTTGTTATTGATTGGGGAAGACTTCATTAATTGAGCTAATAGTTCACAATCTTTTCAAGTTGATCCATTGCTTCACAACTGATAGAGGAACATTTGTGTAGACCCTGTTGAATAATTTTGTCTTCTACAATCAAGTCACCACAGAAAGCATGGCAATTTCTTATTTTGGCGCTTGCCTTTGGAAAAAGATTCAGAATTTTGACATGCGCGTTCACAGCAAAGATTTCCTACCTCCCAGCTGATACATGTCCCTGAGTGTCAGAGCCAAATAATGCAGAAGTGAATGATTTCAAGATTTTTTTTTTCCTTCCGTTGAGTTTCAAGATCTTTTGGGAACATGAGCACTGAGCATAAAAAGTAGCACAAGCAACAAGATATTTGCATCAGTGGGAAAACTATTTCCAGGGGGGACATATAAATTTGTACCGTTTGAACATGTAGGGCAATAATTCTATTAACAAAAGGAAAGGTATGGCGAAAACTAAAGCTGTTATCCATTGGTAGCTTTACCGAGATCCATAGGCAGCAACATATAGTACGCAAGATAGCCACTGCTCTCTCCGTTTACTTTTATTTGTCGTGTAAGAATTTTTTTTGTCCGACAATATCTGTCATTTGAGAATATTAAAAAAGTATTAATTAATTTTTTATAACTTTACTCTTATCTTTTAATGGAGAGAATAAGTGGAGTAAGTAAAATTAAAAAAAAATATTAATGAAATAAGAGAAATTTAATTATTTTGAACTATATTTCTCTATTTAATAATTTTTTTTTAATTCCTGTGTGAAAACCTTAAATGACAAATAAAAGTAGACGGATGGAGTATTTAATTTAAAAAACAAATAACAAAAAAACAGGTTGCTTAACACAGTTGAAAAGCAACTAGCACATCCATAATCTCTCCTAAATTTGGTTGTAGTGACTATTGCTATTACTTTAAGAGGCTAAATTATAATAAACTCCTTTCAAACTATTGGTCATGTACAGAAAACTCTCCTATGCTTTGAAACTTACAAACATAACTCTCTTAACTCAGCAAACCTTGCATATTAACTCTCTTTAGGAGGTTTTCTTCATATACACTTGGGCTTAATATGAACTAGTATGCAAATTTTGATGTGTTTAGGGAGTCATGTTGATGAGTTTTAAAGTACAAGGAGGTATTCTAACTCACAGTTGGAGGGAATTTCCTGTAATGTAGCCACTTTAATACATAGAGAATGGCCTGGTTATACTTGTTATACACTTGCACTATTGCATGCAGCACCAGACTAGTCGTACTTGTATGTAGCAGGACTTCAAGAGAATCCAAAACTCACTCTCAAAATTGGTATAGTATGATAACAACATATGAGTGACCACTAACCAGCAATGGTTAAAAGAATTGACAACAAATCAACCAGGAAATATGATCCACGAAGATAAATGAAGCAAAGCAGTTATTTTGGAGAGTACCACGTATTATGGGGAATCACCAAGGAGACAAGATAAACGTGTTGGCTTTACAAAGCAATTTAGCAAAAACGACAAATGGACAAGCATAAGAGAATAAAACGGCCCACAATATTTTGGTCTCTTCCCATTGAATCAACGCTATAATCATAGTAATCCTGCCAACATCCCATGCAGGAGAAGGAAATTAAGGTTTTGTTGTCTTTGTTCTATCCCCCTAAGTTCCAACATTGACCCCTCAAAAAGAGTAAATTGCTATTCATTTTTACACAAGGAGGTATGCTCAGAGCCTTGACCGTTTGAGTTCGAATCTTAATCCAGTATTAAAAGGAATTAATTATTCTAAATGCACTAGATCGATGTGGGGTGGACTCCAAACTGAAGACCACATTTAATACGAAAGTTCGTTCGAGAATATCCTTACTGTATAACTAGAAATAAGCGTCGGAAACTCAAAACTATTTATTAGCCATTATATGTTCTATGCAGACTTCAAAATTTTTGCATGACATATCTGCTGTGAGTGCAATAACACATGCAAGTTGAATACAACATTACTGGAAAGGCATGCTATATGGCTTCCAACAATTTCATAATTGAAAAATCACCTAAAAAAATTGGTTTAAATTTTAAAACACAAATAACATGGAAGTTGAGGAGCTTGTGAGTTACAAGGAGCATTTTTTTTTCTACACGTTTCCTTGCAAGGGTCTTAAGCATTAGAGGAAAAAGAACCACCAACTACCACTTTGATTTATAGAAGTTCTCCCATTGACCAAATATTCCTTCACATTAAAGCTTGCTCTTTATGCTTTTGTGACCATTTTAGGACCAGACTAGATGCTAGACTCTTTTTTTTTTCTGTGTTAAAGTTGCAAAATTCCTGATTCCTTGCTCTGCAGTAATGTCAAAATGCCTAATCTTCATACAAAACCCAAATTACTACACTTCTTTACCAATCAATCCTCTAAAATCAACCAATTATCCATGAGCACAATTACCCTTGAAGAAAATCAAATATGAATCCAACTTCTCAACTGGTAATAAAGGACCACCGAGAAAGGAATCTTCCAGTAATGGTGGAAGAGTCAATATGTTACTTTGCACTTGAGAAAGATTGGTTGATAAGGATTCTAGATACTGGTGAGGGGGCTAATCTTCCACCATGTCTTTTCTCACAAGGATTCCTTGAATGGAGTAATTTTTGGCCAATGATCACAACTACCCCACTACCATATATTGTTGCTTGAATGCAGTGACCACGATTAATGCAACTTGACAGGGAGACAAGATTCACTTGAAAATGTTTTACACTTGCTAGAAGAATATATAACGATCAATAAGTGTCTTTCATTGTAAATTTTGATCTTCTATAGAATTCCTACACAGAAAGTATAATCACAAGAAAGTACACTATTAAACATAAACCAAAATTAAACCTTATATATGTCTCTTAGGAAATTGAGACTTTCCCATTGCAACTAGTTTTATGAAACATCAAAGTATATCCTACTTGGGGCATAAATGTCGTCTCCTTTTTAAAAGATCAACAATCCTTATCGTTACAGCATCATAAAGATTTTCAAAAAATTATGAAGTATATAGAGCCATTTACACCAAGCAAATCTAAAATATTGAGCATTGGTTTGGGCTACTTTTGAAGAATATACTATACTGAAGCCTACTTGCTAGATATTAGAAAAAAATAGTTCCATAGAGCGGAGGCAATCTAAAGCAAGTTGCTACATGTAGCCATGGTATCACTATACCGACCTCAGAAATATGATTCTTTTGTAAGCTTTAGCCTTATTCCAAAATCCAAACAGATATTTAGCCTTTCTCTATAATTCAGTCATTTTAATTCTTGATTGAAATACACTAAAGTATATTTATTGTGTGTTTAACAACATTAAAACCAAAAAAAAAAAAACAAGTTGTTGCTAACCACACTCATTGCATATATGGCACACAACAGCTTGTGGTCTTGAATGTTGATGGCCTCAAACCATTTTTTAAAAAATATATGAGATTTACAACAATTTTCTACATGCTAGCACCAAGTCATTGGACTTGCAAAGTGAAAAGTTAAAAATAAATAATAGAGAATAAAAAACAACAGAATAGGTGACAAGTAATGGTATCTTATTATTGCTCAGATGAAGCACAGAAAATATGCTGGGTTATTTGCCATAAGGCTGTTAAAAGAACTAGCAAAATCTGGTTCCCTGTAAATCTAAAAATAAATTAATACAGCAATTAATTTGAATTATTCAAGGGAGAAGACTTGCCTGCAATTTATTCAAAATTAGCATAACATAATACTCCTACAAGACATGACAAACTCTATTTTCCAGTAACTCCATCATCCTATAATTCCTATTTGAATCTCTAATGTCAAAAAGCTTCTCTTTTGATGCTTTTCCCTCACTCACCAACATTCAGTAAAAGAACCGTCTAACTTAGTGGAACAAAGGCCTTAAAAAAACTTTATCTTCCTGCATCATGGCATACCAATTAGCCATTTTGAGAACTAAGTTTTCGTTTAATCATTCATAACCGCTTTTGGAAACAAGGTTAATGGAGGTTTCTGTCATTTTACTACCTTTCTCTTGCCCAGGACCAACCAGATATTATTATGGATGTTCCTCATTTACAGGTGCAGAGACCAAACAAATGAATGAGCCAGCTAGACTCAACCCTTGTGTTCACCCAGAAGGGGCAAACTCCATACATGTATCCTGTTTGCACGAGGGGTGACCAAACTTAGTAGCTAAAGATAATGATCTCTATACTATAATTAGTAGTTAATGATTGGTGGGCAAACGCTAAAGCATATAGTTATGCTCCATGGCATTGGCCTTAGGTAACAGCAAAAGAAATGGCAAACAAATCATGAAGGATGTTCTATATATATATATATGGCAGTACTGTATTTGTTGGTATTTAATGTATTCTCTAAAACTATTTGGGACATAAGAATAATAGAAGAATTATAAAGTATTATTGGTCATTTATTTCCCTTATCAAATTGCATTTTTTTAACCTCAAATGCAGGTTAGTATAAATGTTGTAATAATTTGAATTATTTAATCACTTTTCCATGTCACATGATTTGAAGATTACCTACAATGGATACTCCAATGGTAATTAAAAACATGCTGTATAAACTGATATGCCCATCTATTTCCTACATGGCTATGCTCCAAGGTTATGGATCTCACAGAATCAGAAGACACATTGCTTGAACAATAGCTTATGTAGTTGTTGGAAGAAAGGATCCATTTGTCTATGTAACTAACATTTGTTTGGGCCATCTAAGCAACCAACATCAAACACAAACTGTTATCAGAAACCCAGCAGTTAGGGCAGGGGCCCCCTTAACAGCTACAAGGGTAGTAGGTAACCTATTTGACCTTTCCTTGGGGTTAAAAGCAAACAAGAATCGTTGTACGGGCACAACTGGCCAGCCAGGGAGTGTTGGAATGTTGTCTAGGACAAAGTACACTTAACAAGATCACCTGCAATGATGAAAAACACAAAGGGATTTTCTTTGCAATCGAACTCTTTTGAACAAGATTTTGTGGTTGCGTAATGCATACGTGAAAGCTATGGTACTTGCAACAGATTCACTGGGTTTGAGCTTGGACCCACTGAAGACCCTGCAAGCAAGGGAATAAAATAAAGATAAGCATTAGCTAACCTAGCAGATAGGGTGCTCTCACGTATACGTTCTTAGGATCTAAACCACAACCCAAATTTATTACCCTTTAATACAAAGAAGTTGGTGGTGTCCATTTGCTCAACCACGTGATATCTGCTAAACTAACATTAATTTCAATCTACGGAAGTGGTTTACTTGCAGGTTTTACATGTTCTCAACTATTTATCAACATGTAGAGTTTTTTTTTATAGCTCTTCAATTCACAAGCTTGAAACATAAGAAAGTAAATTTTCAACTTGATATGATTTGTGTACCAAGAAAAGTAGGTGGAAGGGGAGGAGGAAGCCAAAAAAAGTTAAAAACTTTTGGTAAGACCTATCTATTCATTCACTTGTTTTTATTATTTTAAGATACTGATTCTCCCATATTGCTGCTCAACTTCTTGGTCCGGCTCGATTATGTGGTTCCTGAGGAGACAAATCATTCAAATTCTTCTTCATTTAAGCAAGATTTGCATGCCAACTAGCACAACCCCATCACACACCCTTCCCTTCTGCTTATAAAAGGAGCCAGGCATTGCCACCTCTCTGCACATATCAGCTCTTCCTTGGAGTCTTATTCTATATACTATCTTCAACCTTCTTAACACCCTTTGCTGATCTTAAGCACTACCTAGTTCAGTTAATTTCCTCTGCCTTTGAAACCTTAGATCATTTTCTATAGTGATTCTCAAGTCACAGCTTATTGTTCCCTCTTCAAAATTATTGCCTTAGACTAGTTGCCTTGCCTCTGAGAAATGGCATCCAGCTCAATGTCATCCTCTAGCTCATGGAGTGCTAGGGACAATAAAGCCTTTGAAAGGGCTCTAGCTGTTTATGACAAGGACACCCCTGACCGTTGGCACAATGTTGCCCAGGCTGTTGGTGGGAAAACTCCAGAGGAAGTGAAGAGGCACTATGAGCTCCTCGTCCAGGACGTTAGGCACATTGAGTCAGGGCAAGTGCCATTCCCAAATTACAAGAAAAGTGGAGGGTCTGATGAGAAGAAAAGGTAGTATAATCTAAGACCCTATCTATGGCTAACTAGCTCTAAATTGATTGCTTCACATTCCCACATGCTACTTATTAAACAAAGCAATATTATATCTAATTCTTCTCTATATCTAAATCGCCTATGTATGCACGTACCCACTAAATTCTAAAAAGAATCATTTTTCAACCAGAAAGCAAAAGTTGCTGTTGCAGTAGTTAATTATATTTATTAACCCTGCAAGCAACCGTTTATTTGCACTTGCCACTTCTTGAACCTGATTCTTTATTGCCCCCAACTTTTGTTTGCAGGATGAGAAACTTGAAGCTCCAGTAACCCACTAACTAGCATCAACAACAAAGAATTTCTGATTTTCACCATCCAACAACTTTTCCAGAATCCTGGTAGTAGTACATGGTGTTATGTAATATGCAGTGCTAATGCCACAGCATTAGACTATTAGACTATTTGTCATAAGAATCTACCCCATGATTCCATGTTGTACTTTCATGTGTTTGAAGCTGCCAAGAAGAATCAACCACTGTTTTAGTTCCCCATCCTTAATAAAGTTGCACTTTTGTGTTTTTTATTATCATGGAGTATCAGTTACCTAATTCTTAAGTCACGCAGAAAGAAATTAATTCAGTAGAGGAATCAAATCTTAGGGTCATGGAAAACAATAACAGCGGGTATAATGATATCAAGAAAAAGATAGACATAGAAAACATTCTACCAGGTGGATGTTTGGGAATCACTATGTTGGTCTTGAATCCACCACAATAGAAAAATTAGAGGATTGCAGCTGCTCATCGCTGAACTCAATATATAGAGAAACACAAAATGAGAAGTGGCGGGAAAAGTTTGCTTTGAATGTTGAAAAGAATATGGAAATTGGAATCGGTGACATGCAATGATACTTTGCCACATGGAAACATCATAACTACTTACCGCTTTCATTCACTGCACATGTATTTGGCTCTTAAATTTCTTATAAGTTACTATTTTAATTTGCCATATTAGTGTAAGAATATTGATTAAGATTATTTTGATATCTATTTTTTAGGGCACTGGTCACCAAACATTTATTGTTTACTGATTATATTTTATAAGTTTTAAATATTTAATGTAAAAATTAATAATTAATAAATATTTAACACATTAAGAATACTGATATTCTCAAAATACCATAACAACTCTCAACGTTCATTAGTTATTAATCGAAACATGAGTGAATTACCTTAGGTTTAAAGGGGGCATCCCCAAATTTTTTAAAAATTCTTTTATTCTCAATATAATTTTTTTAAATAAACAACTATTTTTTATTTTTACCCCAATAATGAAAAAAAAATTTTAACCTATAGTTAGATTAGTGTATCAGCTCTAATTTTAAACATCAATTAATTATAAGAAAATAACTCATAAATATCTCAATATATTAAAAATAACAAAATCCCGAAAAAAAAACGAGAAACTTAAAATAAAAAAGTCTGATCACTGCGTAGCAACTCCTTTTCCTTAATCTTCTTTTCTTGTGTTTTTTTTTTTATTCATTTTACGAAAATGGTTTAATACTAAGTGCTGTAGAAAGTTTCTTCACCTCGTAGATGCAATTATTGCTTGAGAGAGCTTTTTATACCACAACCCTCTTTCATTTCAGTTCTCCATTGAAGATAACGATGGATTCCTCAATCTTTTCAAAATTAATAACATGTTTTTTTGTTTTTGCCAAAAAATTAGTGACGATATTTAATCCTATGATAGTTTAAATAATGCCAAAAATATTTCATATCATCTGTCACTATTTAGGAAGCATTTAACATATGCTAATATTCGATGTAGATTAACTCAAAATCTTCCATGTCTAAAACGACAAATAAAAATTATCCATAAGCTTACGTTAACACTTTACACCTATAAAAAAATATACTAATTTTTGTCTAGTTAATTTCTGAATTATGAAATTTTATTTTTAATAAATATGTGTAATATTACATTAAATTTTGTTTACCCATATTCATATACAATATAATAATTCTGGACATGTATTATCTCTTTTTATGCCCTTGTTATAGCATCAACCCGGTCTTGATGTCTTTTTCTTTTTTTTTTGGTTTTTTTGTGTGAATTATATAAGAATATCTTTATACAATTTAACCTATTTGAATAATCTCATAATTCTAATCTTCTTAGATAAGAATTGATAATAATATGATATTTCTTATGAAATATGATTATCAAGAATTGAATAACAATTTTTATGTCCAAAGATATAATCCACTTCTAATATGTCAACACCTCATGAGTTGTTAATGACTCTTTCTAATTGTTATACTCGAGCATCATAAACCCTTTTATGATTATATATTTCATTGACCATGTTCTAAAAATCATTCACGTAAAACATTTCACTTTTTAAGGTAAACATCATTTTTATTCCATAGATTAAGATTTAGTCACAAATGGAGACATAAATGGCTAATAGCCACAAAAGTACTAATTAAAGCAAAGTAAGCAAAGATTGAGATGCCGAGTTAAGTCTATTTGTTGAACAACTCCGTCCCATGTACCTACTCATGTGTGCCTCCCTATTCTTGATAATATTAATGGTCCACTAAATAAGGAACAATGGATTTTGTTTTTATTGCTATACTTTGCACTAGATAAAAAAAAAACAATTTTGTGGTACAAAACATCGATCTTACTCAATTTTTGTTCACTTTTTTTTATTAAAAAAAATGCATACAAAATCCTTTTAATTTCGAATAGTTTGTAAATTGTTACCATAAATTATGAAATCTTATTAAGTTTCTAAACTTAATAATTTTTTATAATAGATCCTTCCATCAAATTTTAATCAAATTTCTAACAATCTCTTTTACATTATTAGTGCATCTTAAATATTATTCTAAAATTATTAATTTGAGTTTTTAAACACGTGCTAGTATATCGAGAGAAGTTGTCATTAAAAACTTAACTAATATTTGATGGAATGATCTATTATAATAAATCATTGAGTTTAGGAAGTTAATAAAAAGATTTCATATTTTATTATGACTATTTGCAAATCATTTAAAATTGAAGGAATTTGTATGTATTTTTCCATTATTTTTTTTACGTTCACCAGTCCTTTTGAGCCAATTGGCCTGATCCAAAGTGTTACGATTCTTTCTTCCTTCAAAGAAACAAAAGTTTCACCTTAATGACCCGATGACCAAAAACAAAAGAGACATAAGTTTCCCCCATGAGAAAACAGGCTTGGCAAGAGTGTTCGGTGCAGCGTTTGGAGATGAAAGAATTTTGTTTGAACCGCAAACGTTTCTCAAATTGAACATATTTGGAAATTGGAACTGATTTGAGCAAGAGGACCCAATAAAAAAAAAGAAACATTTGAGCAAAATCACGCTTAAACTAAATCATACTTCGTAGACCAAAAACAAAAAAAACTAAAACATACTTCTATACCGCAACAGTAAAAGCAACATTCTTGCTTTTGAAAAACAGAAAAAACCAAATTTGTGTTTATTGATAGAAATATCCATATGACTTGATATTATTTAACAATATTTAGATCAATGAAATCCTATAATTTTTAAGAAGTATTCTTATGATTACACTCTAAAACTTATTCACTTTTACAATACTTAAACTCAAAATTCTTAAATAAATTCATTTGCCATCGATTCTTTTAACATCAAATTATTTACAATACATTCTTTCACAATTTAACCCAAGCGATAACTCATACTAATTTAAATAATTACACATTTAACAATAATTTTTATCTAACATTAATATGCTAAGATCACTTTATAGAGAAAGATTTTAAACATAAATCACTTTGCTCTAAACTTACTTTTCACCAAAATTAATTTTACAAAATTAAATTTATAAAATTTAATCTAAACACACAAGGTCTGTGTCCTTCAACGCAGCAGAGCATCATAAGAACCCCAAAAAAAAAATTAGTCTTCAGGTTCTGGTTCAATGTCATGGTATTCCTTGAAATTGCTCACTGTTCCAAAGAATTTGACTTGATACAACATCCTTCATAAAGGAAGGTGGAACAGAAAAGAAAGGAAGGGGGTTCGGGGTTGGACTCAAATAACTAGATCAACTACCAAAATTCAACATTAGTTAGGCAGCGAAACCATAATGAAAAAGTCATGCATGGCTGACATGAAATAACCCATGGAGTTTTACAATAAAAATTGTTTCAAATAGCTTCTCTCCATTTATTTAAATCCTATATAACTATACATATGGGTATCACCACATGCTCAGCCAAAACCTTGTTCAAAAATAAGATGTCTACTCTTGTACAGTTGTTCGAAGAGGAAGAGAACTTTCAACTTCTTTCACAGCATTAGAGTTCTTTTCAGCAACAACCTTGGACAAACTGAACATCTGAAATTGATCCAAAACCATACATCAGCTGATAGTAAAAAAGAGTGATGCAAATATAAGTCTTCTCAAAAAACTTTTTAGGTACAAACTACAAACCTTCTGAACTGTTTTCTTAAAGCAAGTTTTGTGTTCATCCATAGAAGCATTAATAAACTCATCAATGTGATCCTTCAAATCCTCCAAGAAAGAGGCTTCCTCATTCTTCTTCTTTCGACATGAAGTAGCAGCTGGGGCAGTTGCAGCAGATGAAGACTGCTTTTCAGGTTGGCTTTTCTGAGTGTCCATGCTGAGACCCCAATAGCTGAAACAAAAGTTATTCCATTAACTCAATGATCATCAAGGAATTTGGTTTAGCATTATTATCACACCCAGTACACTCTTCTATAACTATTAACCAGAAAAATAAACAGCAGTAAACAATTTTTAATTTAATGTGTTTCAATGAGGCAGGGCCTAAATGTCATGGAAAACTAGAAGGCAATACACAATTTGAAATTCAATCCATAAAATATACTCTAGAAAAAAACCAATGAGAGAACACTATAAACTAACATTTTAGAACAACCACTAGTCATGCCCTGCAGAAGGAAAAGTAAAAGGCCAGAAGAAACCAAACATATTCATTCCAATGAACCATGGAGTTTTTCAAATAGCTTATTTAATCAAATATCTAATCAGCTCAAACAATGAAACAAAGCCCCATAGCATCAACCTTGAAACTGAGCCACCAAAGAGAAACACATAAAGCCAATTAGAATAATCCACATTCATCCCAATGAACCAACAGCCTAGGCAGTGAAATGAAGTTCTTTAACTTGGTATCCTATCTACACCTACAGGCACTGAATTAAAGTACTCAAATAAAAAGGATGTCACAGCATCCAACTCTAATTGATACTTCCATAAACTGTACTATCAATCACTCCCAAAGTTGATCAAGAGTATCAAACAAATAGCAATTAAGCAACCCGCACATAATCATCCTTCAAAAAATTAAAAGAAAAGAAAACTGCATGCCACAGCAACAAATCAGAACATCCATATTCAAACCCAGACTTCAAAATCAATAGATGCATATCAACCCATATTTTCTCAGCAACATAATCCAGTATTATCCTCCCAAAAATATTTATATTCACGTTGTAAAAAAAAGCTATCCCAACCAAAAAGCACATTTTAATAACTATTTTTAACATCACAGTAAAGTATAATGTTTCCTATGAAAGAAACAGCACATCAAAATTGCTCAGAAAACAGAGAACAAAAAATCTTAACGCTAAAATAAAATCTCAATGCTAAAAAATAAAAATATGACGTAACGAGCCTATCCTTCTAGCCCAAGATGGAATTGGGTGGTGTAAGAAACAGATCCAATTTATATTTGATGAAACTCTTACGGCCTATCTGCAACCAAATCCACTAAGAATCCAATTGAATTTTTATTAAAGAATTGAATTGAATTCTATACATAATATATTCCCATGTTTCGAACAAATCTAAAAATTTATGGAGTTCAATTGAAAATCTTCTGTTGGGATCAATGTTGTCAAAATCGCCAGCTTACTCGAAGAATCATACGATTCTACGAGATTCTACGAGTTTTCAGAGTTGGAACGAGTTCGATTACACGCCGTGGGATCGGGGTAGGATCGTGCGATGCTACCATGTTCAATGATCCTAGTTTCAAACTTTGTTTGGGTCGGGATAAATGAGAAAAAAACGGGTTAGAGATGGGTTTTGCCCAATATCCACCCAAAACTTAATCCTAATAACCTAAAATCTCCTCAGACTTGTGCGATACCTCTGGTTCTGGTGCAACAAAGGTGCGATTGGTTCAGGTGAGGTGCGATTCCTCGATTTCCCGCTGCGTCTCCCCGTCTACTTCTCTATGCGAATGCGTCTCCCCTTGGTGAGGTGCGTCTCTGACTCTGCGGCTGTGGGAGTGCGAGTGGGAGTGTGTCTCTGTTCAGGTTGAAAGCTTTCTGCTTAAGGGGGGAGTGCGTTTGATGTATTTTTCTTTGGGTCTGTTTTTTCTCCTGCCCGTATTTGTCAGAAAATCTGAATGAAATGCTGCTTGTTTCTTTTCTTTTCTTTTTTTTTTTCTCTTTGGGTTTAAAATTTGTTTTTTAAATCATATTCTTATGTGTCTGATTTCTGCAGTCACATGTTCTACATTAGTTTACACTTGTGGTATGTGGAAATGGGGAGGCGCGCGTGTGTGATTGAGTGTTTGTTGTGTATTTTATTACTAGCTCACTTTTATATGTTGTTTAACGTTTTCATACAAAAATTTAAAAAATTATTAAATAATTTTAATTATAAAAAAATATAATTTAAAAATAATTAAATTACTTTTTTACACTTTATTAATATTTTTTATTTTTTTTAATTTAATTTATTCTATTAATTCTCTATTAATTAAAAAATAAAGATAAAGTTAAAAAAATTAATTAATATTTTATTAATATTTTCAAAAAATAAATATTGTTGAATAAAAAATATTCTCTTACATGAAAAATAAAAGTTGATAGAAAGAGTATATTTGCATATAAAGAAAATGGTTAGTGTTGATGGGCCTATTTTATATACTGAAAATTAGAGGTTAATTAAATGTTTATTTTTGCCTCTTTATTATTTTATGTGTGTGTGTGTGTGTGTGTTAATATAATTTTGTATTAAAGGTAAGATCTTACCATCCATGTTACAATCTCAACCTCAACCATCCAATGGGCTACAAATGCCTCAGGTCTAAGCAATAAACTTTCTTCAGCCAGCAACCACACAAAGCAGAAGCTTGGATTGGTAAAGCCTCATTATGAAAATTTGCTCTGACCTTTGGGTTAGTACTGATGCACTTGTGCAGCTATAACTTTCTTCTTTTTTATTACATACTAGTAAGAAGAACTTAGGATGGCCAAATATAAAGGTAAAAAAAAAAAAAAAAAATTGACAAGTTTGGCAACAGCATTACCACAATGAATGCACCTAGGAGGAAGTTTAGAAAACAATGTCAAAAAAGGAAGTGATAAAGATCAGAGTAATGTCAAACATACACTTGCAGAGAAGGGAGAAAGTAAAAGAGGGAAGAATAAATGAAAAATTTATTACAACATTACAGTTGAAAAGGTAACAAGGCTTATAAAGGTTCACCTTAGTAACATGAATATATCATGACTAGGGTTTTAACTGCAACGCAACCGTAATTGTGGCTGCATCAACTATATTTTTCCTGCAATTATCTGTAATTTCTACAATTGCAGCGTAATTGCTTTCGTAACCGCAATTTAAAACCACGATAATGACATCATTGAATGGGACACTGGGTTGAAGAGTATATAAACACGAATACATTGAAGCTAGCAACATTCCTTTTCATATCCTAAAGACAATCTGATGCAATAAAATCCAGAGTTCATTACCAACTTAGTTACACATATTATCCAAACCCTTGACAAGAATGCATCCCCTCGTCATTTCTTTTGATATCCTAAAAGACAATTTGATTAGTTGAAGGACTAACGAGTCCACAGTTTCAACATTATGTAAGAGTTCTAGACATAAATTACAGCAGGAAATATATATAAGCTGGGCTTAGCCTAAACTTTCTGCCATGTCAGCAACACTAGCTATCAAAAATTCTAAAGGCAGTTCAGCACATGCTTTAAGAGCAACTTCATTCAATTAAAGCATTACAGACAAGGATACATAGAACAATGAAAAAAGGAAGGAGCTTAGAGGCAGAAAATTTTCTCATCTTCCTTAACCTATTAATAACGTTATACACCATTCTCTAGTCCTACCACATGACTATGCTTATGTTATCATCTGGAAGTTTCGTCACCACAAATTACTTCCAGCAAAATGTATAGTTCACCAGCTTCTAGAATTATAATTTGAATATTTTTTAAATCATTGGAGCATTGCTTTTTCCATCCCTTCTCCCCAAAGACTAATAACTAAACTAGTATAACCGAAGGGAAGGGATAGCTACAAATCTTCCTTTGAAGATACTCCTTATATAGATAAAAAATTTCTGGAGTTTATACCAATTATCAAATAGATAAATCTATTACAGATAATATAAGATCAAAATTAAAGCATGGCTTAGATACAAATGTATAAAGTGTCAAAACAAACTGCAAAATGGGTAGCTAATATTGGCACTTTACACATAAACATCTAACACGAGATTATTATTATAACTGCACAGAGGGCTTTAACATACAAAATAGTGGTATTTGCAAATCTGAAAACTTCATCTTCAGTGAAGCAAATCCCATCTATCACATATCCGATAACAATAAACCAGAGAAACACATGAATCAATTTCCTTTAGCAGATGATAGATCAAGTTACCAAAACTGAACAACAACCAACTGATGAAAACCCAAATAACCACATACCAGCAAAAAGGATTACATGAAAATAAACTTTCACAATCATGGCACTCTGTAAAAAATCAGACTCTCATAAATATTTTTGTAAGGATTTCATTTTGGGATATGACAAACTTTGATTTTTGACTTTGAGATTACAGGACTATTTTGAGGTAATAGCCATGATTAAATACATGTAAGAAAATAAATTTAATAGTAATAGCCATGATCAAACAGATATAAGAAAATAAATATAATAATTGCTAGGAACAAAATATCTATCGGTATTGCAGGATACCGTCAATATCTTAGGACTTCCCGAGTTACCAAAATGAAACTCTTGAGGAATTGGAAAGCGATAATCTCTGGTATCGTTGGCAATGTTTTAAAAACTGAATCGGAAAATGAACTAGCAAGGCCTTCAAATCATTTGATTCCACCAGTAGTTGACCCAGTGGTCTCGACCTCCTAGGAGGCGGCCTTCCCACTCTCAAAATCCATTACCCATATCTTCTCAAATCTTACCTATTCAATTGAATTTACCAGTTTTCTATCTACATCCAGTAGTTTCATTCAGTCATAATAGCTTGATTTGCAATAAAATAATGGCATTAACTTATTTCTAGGCACCTTACTGTAATTTATACAAAGATCTATAGATTAGTAGAAGACATTTCATTTATCTTGTGCACATTTTAGATAAAAGTAGTGTTGAAACTTTTTGGCTTAATCAATGGGACATGGTTGCAAAGTGCAAACAGAAACCACAATTGATGGTAGGCATTTTTAAGTGCATGAAGGGAAATGTGTGGGACAGCATGAAAGGGACAGCAACTCTAATTATACCAAAGGGAAAAGTATTCACGTCGAAGAAAGATATCTATTTCAAAAGCCAAAACTCTGATTATACCAAAAGCCAAACTAGCTATACGAAGTGTGTAATCATCTCAAACCAAGATATCTATTTCAATTCTAAAAAAAAATCCCTGAACTCTGTTTTGGAAGGCAAGCATCGCAACCCATGAGAACAAACAGAAAAGAAAGAGTAAGATGCTGCAAGAACAAGAATTGAAGATTAAAACCTGAAACAAAATGCTACGACGACCTAAAAGACAACCAGAACTGCAAGAACACGAATCAGTCACTAACCCAAAGAAGGATGCAAAGGATGACCAGAACGACGGCGACACTTAGCGTCGGCGAGCAGAACAACGACGAGAGGAACACCGGCGACGAGACGCAGCAGTGAGAGCAGGAAGGGGAATGAAATCCCTAAAGTCCAGAATCAGAAACGGGAAATATTACAAAAAAGCAATCGAATAGAACAAGTTCAAACCGGCTGGTTACCGAAAACCGGATCCGGTTCGAACGGGTCAGCGGTTCAAAGCAGTTTCAGCTATTCAACCATAATCTGATAGCTCTACCGGTTTTTAAGGGGTAACCGAACCGCAGACGCATTTGGTGTCCAGTTCTTAAAACATTAATCGCTGGACATGGCTAGAACTCTAGAACTGTCAATTCTTAAAAACATTAACTGTCAATTAGGGCTGGCCAAGTTGGGTCGAGTTTCATTCAGGTTTGAGTCTAGTTTGGCTCTACACATTCTAGTTTGACTGTTTAAATTGATTTGTAAACCAATTCAGTTTTCTTTTATTAACGAAATTATAAAATTAATTTTTAACAGATTTTATTAATTTTATATTAATTTTTTAAAAATTTTAATTCTATCTATTATCTTTAACAGAACATTTTATTATTTAAGTTAATTTTAAAAAAATTTAAAAATTATTTATATTAATTTTTTATAAAAATTAATTTGAATGATGAAATGATCTGTTTTAAATAATAAAATAATTTATCAAAATTATGATGAGATTAAAATCTCTTAAAAATTAATATAAAGTTAATAAAAAAATTTTATGATTAATTGTTGATTTATTTTTTTTTTCAAAGTAATGCTATTAATTGATAAGCATATAAAATTCATTTACCATATATAAATAAACCAAACCACATAATTTACACTTCACAGTTTCGATTACTTTCTCAAAGAGATCTTCACCAAAATGTAAACTTTTGACATCATCGTCGGATATAAGGCTCCTCCTCCGCTGGCATTGAATTTGACGCATCTTCAGTCAACAACCAACACAACCTCGCACATATCACAGTCAACAACCAAGCCGAGACCCTCAATACCCTTGAAAGGAGCTCTATCTACAAGTAGCACCCTCCGTGTTCCTCCTACGAAACCCGATCTGGAAAAATGCAGACAAAATAACTAGAAAGGAAAATGAGAAATGAAGGACTTGAACACCATTGTCGCCGGAAGCAGGAGCAAGAATGAGACAGGCCTGAGGGTGATTGACAGCGAGCTGGACAGGGATGCTAAAGCCTTTTCGAGGAAGGGTGTGGAAGGAGGATAACTGTCGGGTTCGTTGTCAAATTCTACAAGTATCTGCAAGTCAACCTTCATGGGCTTCTCTGCGGTGCAGAGGGAGAGCCAGAAGCTTCTCGATCATCGTTAAAATTTGGACAAGTTGGCTTTTGCTACTAATTATCCAGAAAGGTATACACTTTTTATTTCTTGAACAAATTATATTAAAAAGATTATCAATTGGATATAAACCGGTTAACCGAACCATATTTCAAGTTCGGTTTGGTTTTCTTCCAAAATAAATATAGTTTAGATTTACAAATTTCAAAAACTAAATCATATTTCTGGTTTAGTTTAGTCTTTTAAAACAAACCAAACCAAACATATCCATGGACAATCATACTATGGGCTATTAAGGAGCCGAGACTTTTTTTTTATTACTTATTATTTATTGCCAAATTAAGAAAACACACCAAAGGTATTTATGTATAAGCAATTGCTTTTGTCTAAATTACTTTGGTGATTTATATGTATCCTGCCGCAACAACTTCAGTGATCTAGATGTATATATTGTTAGAAAAATCTTTATGTGAACTTACATTAACAATGGATTATATGTTGATTTAATAAAATGAGTTGCTAGGATAATCCATAAATTATTAACCCTAAAATATATGTGATATAAAGTGTATTGAGCTTGATATCTTATTATAAAAGTTTAATTTGACGACTAAGAAAAGTATAATGGGCCATCAGGATTAAGTCCAAAGTTTATGACATGAACTTTCACGTTTAGTTAAAAGTTATGACTCTTGATGGAATGGTATGATAACCCACACTCACACACACACACACACACACACACATATATATATATATGACATGTGAGGTCTTCTCTCTAAATCAAAAGCATCACTTTTAGAAAAGCATTATGTGGAGAAAAGCATTCTGTGGCTTGGTTGCTCTATTGCAAAACTGCTATTCTAGAGTTGGTATAGAGAGGAAGACCTTGCACTATTTGGATATGGTACAAATAGGTATGTCTTCTAATCCAAATATCTCTATTGATTGGTGTTCTAAATTCATGTATTCATGATCTAGGAAAAATAGTGTTTGTGTAAAATACTCACAATTGATATCAGAGCCTAGATACATGTTTTAGAACCCAATCACGTAAATGAATTGTTTGATGCTATGTATATGCTTTCTTTTCTATAGATGGGTGGCAGTTAAGTGTGCAATTTCTTTGTAAACACAACTTGATCCTTACCAAAGTTATTGCTCTCCATCAATCACTTTCATATTATTTTCTTATAGAGTTGTGACCATGAAAACACCCTGACAAAATTAAGAGTCGTGGTTATGTGTATATATTGTTAGTATAATTTTACATTGTATTTAAACCCAAATTTCAGATCTTTGCTTTTGATGGGTAAAATTCAAAGTTTTGTATGCATTTTGTTTCTTAGTTGAAACTGAACACATTAAAATATTTCTCACCCTTGAAAGTCATCAGAAATTGGCTTGAAAACTAGTTTAGACTGTTGGCGTTAATGGTGGGAGTTGCTGGCTCTATAGCTCTAATTTTACCTGTTTTAGGCTCATTTTTCCTTCAAAAAATTGTTGAAAACAATCCTAAAGCAAGGTTTAGCGAAAACCCAAGGCCTTATAATGGATCAAAATGTCAAAAAATCTGAACGAGAAGTGTTCGTCCATTAACTGGGTCGTGCGGATCCTTTTTTTTTTGTTTAACTCATTTTAATATATTTTTTGTTTGTTTTTCTTCATAAAAATTGATGAAATCAATCCTAAAAACAGTTTTTATGAGATCCCAAGTATTAATCGATCAAAACACCTTAAAATTTTGAATTTAGGCATCGTGTTTCATACCAAGTCATCACGACCTGTTTTCTTGGTAACCAGGTCAAAACGACTCGTCTAGAAGAGGAAGAAGATCCTGGCACATGACTAAAAGCCCACGCTCAGGAAGTAGCGCGTGGTGGCGCGTGTGGCACTTGTCTGTTTTGTGTGTTCTTTCTAGCACTAGTCTTCTTTTAGTCTCTACTATTTTTCTATAATTTTAATTTAATTTTATATTGTCCAAAAATTATTATTTTGAATTTTATATGTTTATATAATTAGAAAAATATTTAAAATTATTTTTTTGGACTTAGACATTGCTCTCCGAGAAAAAGAATCACCTAAACCCACTTATAATAGTTCTGTAGAAGCCAAAAATTACTATGCTAAGTGGGAAATAGCAAATAGGCTAGGTCTTATTGCTATGAAAAGATCCATAGCTAAATATTTGCCTAGTGGTTTACTTGAAACCACCAATGCAAAAGAATTCCTAAATGCTATGGGAAAAAGGTTTCGTGTATCTAATAATGTTGAAGTAGCAAAACTTATAAGTGAGTTGTCTACCTTGAAATATGATGAGAATGTAGGCGTAAGGGAGTTTATCTAGAAAATAGTGCATTTGCAAACTAAACTCAAGGCCTATACCTTAACCGATGACTTTGTTATTCATCAAGCTTTTTTGAGTCTCCCATCTCAATTTAGCCAAATTAAAACAATATATAACACCTACAGGAAGAAAAGTTGATTACCAAGTGTGTGGCTGAAGAAGAAAAGTTGTAGAGGAAGAAGATTGAATATGCATACTTAGCTTCTCAGACCAAGGCTACCAACCAGGATAAAGGAAAGTCTTATAGATCTCATGGTCTAAAGAAAACTCAAAAGTTTAGAAGGTATGGCAAAAGTCAAACATCTAGAAAAGGGAATGCTAAGGACAAAGATAACACCTTCAAGTGCTTTTTTTGTAGAACAAAGGGTCATAAGAAATCTGATTGTAACAAGTTCAAGACTTTGTTAGATAAGAAGAAATATGCACAAGGTAACTTTCATGCTTATGTTTGTTTTGAATCTAATTTAGTTTATGTTCCAATAGATTCTTGGTGGTTAGATAGTGGTACAACAATTCATATCATAACAATCTTGCAGGGTCTAACAAACATGAGGAAACCAAGTCAAAAGGAGTCAAAAATTAAAGTTGAAGACAATTTAGAGATTGATGTTGTTTCTATAGAAACTTTTGCTTTGGAGTTAGAGATTGGATTTGCAATTGTTTTAGATAATGTTTTCTATGTATCTAGTTTTAGGAAAAATTTAGTTTCTATTCAATTGTTGGACAAATCTAGATATTGTTTTAATTTTGACAATAAAAAAGCCGATATTATTTATGATTCCAAAGTTGTTTGCACTTGCTCTTTGATTGATGGTTTATATAGATTACCTTTAAGTATTAATAGTCATGATTTATCTTTCAATGTTGAAAAAGGTGTTGCTAAAAAGCCATTGATTAGAGAAAAATCTAGACTATTACGGCATAAGTGTTTAAGTTACATATCTAAAAATTGAGTTGATAGATTAGTTAAGGCTGAGATCCTTCCTTCTCTTGAACATGAGGATTTGGACACTTGTGTTGATTGTGTAAGAGGGGAATTAACTAGGATAAGGAAGAAAGGTACTAATTGAAGTAAAAATCATTTAGAGATTATTCACACTAATATTAGTGGACCATATCTTATCACCTTGTGTGGAAATAAGTATTTTATCACTTTTATTGATGACTTTTCTAGATATGGTTATGTCTTTTTGATAAAGGAGAAATCTGATGCTCTTGATGTGTTTAAGATTTATCGAACTAAGGCTAAGAAACAGTTAGGAAAGGTGATTAAGATTGTGAGGTCTGACCATGATGGTGAGTATTATGTCAAATATAGTGAAACTGGACAATATGAAGGACTGTTTGCCAAATACTTAGAGGAAAATGAAATTATTTCCTAATACACAATGCCTGATATTCCATAACAAAATGGTGTTCTGAAACGCCATAATCGCACACTATGGATATGAAAAGAAGCATGATGAGTAGATCTAATTTGTCTAAATATCTTTAGGGTGAAGCCATTAAGATTGCTACTTACATTTTAGTTTGAGTTCTGTCTAAATCTATTCTCAAGACATCATTTGAGTTATAGGTTGGTAGAAAACCCAATTCGAATCATTTTTGCGTATGCAAGTGTCTTGCTAAAGTAAATATAGCCAATCCATTGCAAAAGAAAACAGAATCTAGGACTGTTCATTGCTACTTTGTAGGATATCCTAGCCATTCAAAGGGGTACATATTTATTGTCCCACTAGAGGCACTAGAATTGTTGAGTTTCAAATTGTTAAATTTTTGAAATTAGATGTTGTTGAAAAAGGTATTTCTCAATCTCATGAACATGAGGAAAATTGTTTTCAAACTTATGAACATGGAGTATCAAGTCAAGCTATTTCCACACCATTGCCTACTCCTAAAGGAGTTAATGAATAAGTTATACATATGCAAACAGTTGAAACTCCTATCATAAAAGAAATTATTCAGCATAATGACCAAATTCAACAACTAGTTCCAGAAGTTCTCCTTAGAAGGTCACAAATGGAAAGGAGATCAATAATTTCTAGTGATTATTATGTTTATCTTGGTGAAGCTGATTATGATATTGGTCAAGTTATGGATCCAGTGACCTACAATGAAGCAATTAACAGTCCAGAATTTGATAAATGGCTAGATGCTATGAAAGATGAAATTAAATCCATGGTAGATAATAGTGTTTGGGAAATTGCAGAGTTGCCTGAAGGGCATAAACCTATTGGTTATAAATGGGTATTCAAGACCAAGAAAGATAAGAAAGGAAAAGTTGAAAGACTAAAGGCAAGGTTAGTAATAAAAGGATTCACACAAAGGGAAGGCATTGACTTTGAAGAGACTTTTTCACCACTATCCATCAAAGATTTCTTTAGGCTTATCATGTCATTAGTGGCTCACTTTGATCCAGAGCTCCATCAAATGGATATTAAGACAACATTTCTCAATGGTGACTTATTTGAGGAAGTATATATGAAACAACCTAAAGGGTTTATTAGAAAGTGGTAAGGAATACTTAGTGTGTAAGTTACAAAAGTCAATTTATGGTTTGAAACAAGCCTATCGACAATGGTATCTAAAGTTTGATAGTGTTGTGACATTGTTTGGTTTTGTTGAAAACAAGTTTGATTAATGTATCTATATGAAGGTTAGTGGGAGTAGTTTTATATTTCTTGTACTTTATGTAGATGATATCTTACTAGCAAGCAATGATATAAAATGACTTAATGACACTAAACAATTTCCCCCAACAAACTTTGAAATGAAAGACCTTGAGGAAGCTTCCTTTGTTTTAGGGATCCAAATTCGTCATGATAGATCATGTAAAGTCCTTGGGTTATCTCAAAAGGCTTATATAGAACATGTGTTGCAAAGATTCAATATGGAAACTTGTAGGCCTGGTGAAGTACCTGTTGTTAAAGGAGATAAATTTAGTAAGGATCAGTGTCCCAAGAATGACTTGGAGAAGAAAATTATGAAAAATGTTCCATATGCAAGTTTTGTTGCTAGTTTAATATATGCTCAGATATACATAATACATAACATAGCTTTGGTAATGAATGTTCTTAGCCAGTATTTATCAAACCCAGGACAAAGTCATTGGGTTGCAGCCAAGAATGTTATGAGATATTTGCAATGAACAAAAGATTACATGTTGGTATATAGGAAGGTTGATAATCTAGAAGTGGTTGGTTTCTCATATGCAAACTTCAGAGGTTGTTTGAATGATCTTATGTCCACATTAAGATACATCTTCATATTAGGTAGAGGTGCTATTTCTTGGAAAAGTATTAAGCAAACTCTTATCGCTTTATCTACGATGTATGTTGAGTTCGTAACTTGTTATGATGCTTCCACTGAAGCAATTTGGCTTAGGAACCTAATTTAAAATTTCAAAGTCGTTGATTCAATCTTAAAACCTATTGTGATTTATTATGATAACAATGCAGCTGTGTTTTATTCTAAGAACAATAAAATAAGTAGCGGGTCTAAGCATATGGTGATAAAGTACTTATCAGTCAGGGAGTTCATTAAATATGGAGATATTGTAATACAAAATATTAGAACAGACTCAATGTTAGTTGATCTATTGACTAAAGGTTTAAGACCCATAGATTTTCAACGCCATGTTAAGAATATGGGTATTCTAGAGTGCTTTGATTCTTTGGGTTAGTAGGAGTTTGTAATATTGTGAACAATTATTTTGAATAATAAATACGCACTATTTATTTTTATTATTCTTTTAACTATTATTTTTTATGATCATCATTATTGTTTACTATTCTATGTAACAGTACATCATGGTATCTTGAGATATATGGTTATGACCCAAGAGTTTTCTCAGTTGTGTTTAATGAGACATTATATCTTAAGGTATAAGGTTAAACCCAAGAAAGTCTCAGTTATATTCTATTATGTCTATTGATACCATATAAAGTCTCAAGATAAAAGTAATGGTTCTCAAAGACATTTGGCTTGTTGAAGCCTTGCAATTTCGTCAACTTTATGTTGAGCATAAGGATATGAGAAATTGAAATGAGGACCAATAAGATAATGGTGCTTTTGGTACTATCACATATGTGCATTATTCCTTACTACACTACTATACTTAATCATTGTGGATTTGATTGATAATATTTGTGATTATGTATAGGTCGTGTGCTGATGAGAATATCACATTGACTGCTTAGTCTAATATTAGATATCAAGTTTGATAGGCTTGTGTTAAAGATGTTATTTATGGACTATTATTTTTATACTGGGCCCATAAATTTTTTGGTTGTCATCAACTTAGGAGTCTATTTTTGTGGAGTCAAAATGCTTTCAAATAACACTAAAAATTTATTAATGTAGTCTAAGTAGGAGAATATTAGAAAAATCTTTATGTGAGCTTACATTAATAATGGATTTTATGTTGATTTACTAAAAAAAAGGTTGTTGGAATAGTTCATAAATTATTAGCCCTAAAATATATGTAATATAAAGTATATTAGGCTTGACATCTTATTGTAAAAGTCTAATTAAGTGGCTAAGTATAGGCATAATGGGCCACCAGGATTAGACCCAAGGTTTATGATATGTACCTTTATAGTTTGACTCAAAGGTTATGACCCTTGATGGGAGGGTATGATAACCTATATATATATATGGCATGCTAGGTTCCCTTTCTAATCTAATCATTCATGATCAAAAGCATCTCTTTAGATAAGCATTTTGTGGTCTAGTTACCCCATTGCAAAACCACCATTTTGGACTTGGGTATAGAGAGGAAGACCTTGCACTACTTGGATATGGCACAAATAGGTATGTCTTGTAATCCAAATATCTCTATTGATTGGTATTCTAAATTCATGTATTCATGATCTAGGAAAAATAATATTTGTGTAAAATACTCACATATATATTGCCTTAAGAAACTATTCTAGGCCCAACACTAAGGATATAACCTAGGGCGACCTATGTTTACACTAATTTCTAAAGAATAAAGTTACATGACCAATTTACAAGTACACCCAATCATCTAGACATGCAACATGCTATAATCACCATCTCATTACATATTTGAATTAACCAACTTTTGAATAAAGCTTCTTTGACCACACAATCAATACAGATAAGTTTCAGTTTCAACTAGTCGTTTGATTTATGAATTCTGTGTAGTCAATACCCATCTGTTTGAAGATGCCAAAGTTAAATCAATATAGAAAGTTTAAAGATTATGCAAAACTGGAACATATAGAAATGGGAAAAAAATGTGTACACAATATGAAAATACAGAGAAGAAAGAGCATAGCACACCAAATTGGAAGGGTCCCAAATGATGCACTTTGGTATGGACTCCATGGTGCCAAGCACACAAGATTAGAGAGTGTTTTGTTTCTATCTTTGCAAGTTTTTGTTATTTCTTTTTCCTCTAAAAAGATGGGGGCTTTCAAGAAATTAAAATTTATATAATGATTTTTAAGAAGTTGGTGTTTTTGCAAAAAAGTTTGTGTTGATATTAAACTCAAGTCTCTCTTCTAGTCTTCTCTGTAACTATTTCTTTTCTCAAATGAAACCCCCAAAGGTCCAAATGAAAAACCACAGGGATGACCTAGTGAAAGGCAGGTCGCAAGAATGGAGGAGGAGAAATGGAGCCTAGGCTGCACGAATGGAGGAGGATTAAATCTAAACCCTTAAAATCTTGTTCAGAGTATTATTCTCAAAGTAGGTAATAATTTTTCCTTGTAAAGGGTTTTTGGTTTCATTGTTTCATAGTTCACATTTGTTTTATGCTAAAATGATTTCTTTTTAGCACCAAATGAATTAAACAACATTTGTTTGATTACTCGAACAGGTTTATGCATGGTTACTTGGCCAGTTCACATAAATCTGGCCAAGTCAACAATCTTCCTAATTCGGTTGGTTTGCATAAATCTGGTCAAGTCAACAAAATCCCCCTAACCTAACTAGTTCACTCTGGTGTAATGGCATACGTGGTTTGATAAATTGCTTGGACTTGAAAATAATTAGTTCACATGTTTGATTAGCTAGTTATTCGAGCCAAGTTTCATAACGCTTTTTTCAAGAGAGGAGACTTTGGTTTTGGATGAAAAACAAAAAAAGAAATGGACTAAGGTGTCACAACGTACTCGGAGGGTGTCGAGATGATAGAGGCAATTGAAATTTATATGAAAAATAATTTTTATGAAGTCGTTACCAATTTTTATTTGGTAGTGTAAATAATTGGTAAAACCCTTTTTAAGAATTTAAATTTAGCATAAGAAACAAAGTTAAGTTCAAGAGTCAATTTATGCATAGGAAATAGTAAAAACTTTATTTCATTGCACTCCTAATATATTTATCCTAATTAAGATGGTTATTTTAAAGTTAGTTGTGTAAATTAATAATATATAAATATTTGATTTAGGCCATAAAGATCAAATTAAAGGATTCAAAGATTAAGTTGCAAATATTTACAAAAATGACAAATAATAAACTAAATTAAAATATTTAAAAAATAACAGGTAATGAATTAAATTTAAAATATTTATAAAATATCAAGCAATGAATTAGATGAAAATTTTTCACAAGATATCAAGTAATAAATTAAATTAAAATATTCACAAAATATCAAACAATGAAATAAGCTAAAATATTTACAAGATTAGCTTGTCTAAAGTGCTTACGTATTCTCAATTGAGAAATTAAAGTCCCGTAATTCGTCTAAAAAATATTTGTTAGTTAAAAGATTTTAATTAAAATTATAATGATTAATAAAAATTAAAAATAATTTGTTAATTAATTAATTAAATAATTGATAAAAAAATTAGTTTGTGTACGTATTAAAATTGATTCAATTTTTATATCACTCACAAGTCAAAAGCTGTCACGACAATAATGACTGTAAGTAATTCTAAATTATTTTTGAGACCAAAGCATCATCACAACAACCTGACGCCAATTATATTATTTTAAAATTGATTTTAAATTTAATTTTGAGACTAAAGAGTTATTACGACAATATAACTCAAGTTAGACTATTTTAAAATTATTTTTAAATTCAATTTTGAGATGGAAGAACCGTCATAGCAATATGGCTCCAATTATATATATTTTTCAAGTTAACAAATTGTTATAACTCAACTTACTCAGATTAATTATTAAATTTAAAGATGAAGTTTAACACAAGAACAAAGATATCACTCTCAAATTTCAAGTCACCAAACTATCACGGTTCATATGACTTTGATTAATTTAAAGTTAATATTTTTTATATTAATTAACACTCAAAAATTCACAAGATCCAATATTTATTTAACAATTAGAGCAATTATTAAAGAGCTAATTACTAACTCACATACAATCTTCAAAATATAAATAAATAAACAAGAGCAAGTAATAAATATGAAAAATAAAACAAAAAGCAACAAACAATATTTGACCCCAAAGAAATTATAATAATATACCCCCGATAACAAACTTAAGCAAACAACCATAATAATAAAAAAAGGGACTTTTGAATCATAACGCAGAAAGGACTTTTTTATAACATAATAACAATCGAACTAAAAAAAGAGAATAAAAATAAACAAAATAAACAAAAGGCGTACCTCTGATTCAAGGAAAATAAAAAAGAAAATACTCGGTGAGTTACCAAGCTGCGCTACCGTTACTCTCCTGAAAGTGCTCTTTTCTCCTATTTTGCTTAGCTCCCTCTCCTTCTCAGCTGTCTCTTAAGATTTTTCTGCCTGCTGTGTCAATGAGCCCCCTTTCATCGATTGGAACCAGCCCACCAAAATCTCCCCAACCGACCAAGAAGCTGGGGTTTGTTAAGAACGAAGCCGAATCCCCTGCAGCCTTCTCCTTTATTCCTTCTCCTGTTTTTGGCTCTAAATCCCACTCTCAATTTTTCGTTCTTCCTCCTCGCCAGCGTCTGCATCATAAAATGGAAGCCCTAAAACCTTTCTTTGTTTCTGTCTTTAAACAATTAGATTTATGAATTTATAATTTATCCAATTCATCTATAAATTTAATGAATTTGGATGGATTGAAATAGTTTTAATTAATGAATAATTAATAAATTAATAAAAATATTTATTAGATTTAATGAATTTATTTTTAAATTTTTTTTTAATGAGTCTACTTTTTATTTTTTTGTAAAGAATTAATCGGGTTTTTTCATATAAATCGCATTTGGTTAAACCTTTATTTTGAGCCACACGACATTCATTGATTCTATTCCTCCATTTTTGTGGTACTAATCTAGACCATCTTTTCTAAGATAAATCATATTGATAATGACCCTTTAACCAATTTGTCCATTGATTCATTACAGAATCGGGAAAAATTAATGAATTTGTGACTCTGGAATATCCAACGAGTTTATTAATTTTTTATAATGTATTACATTTTTCTTTAACATATATAGTTTAAAGAAGAGAATATATTTAGATATAAAAAGAATTTAAATACGTTTAGTTTAAAATGAATAGATTAAATATCGATTCATTAAATTTGATTAGTAGATGATTAGATATGCATATATTAAAATAGGTCATAGATAAATCAATTAGTTTTAATAATTTTTTTAATAAATCTTAATTAAATTTTTAGTTTATTTTCTATCAATCCTTTAATAATTCAAGTCAAAAATTCATGCAATCTATCCATTTACTATTTCAGCCTTCACACCCTCTCTATCCAAAAATGTCACCCCCTGCGTTGCTGGCTCCCTTCCTTTTTAACCGACTGAATCTCTCTCTTGCACCACCCAAAAAGATATGTTCCCCTTCGCTTGGTCCGTTACAGCCGGCTCATTCCACGCGCTTGCCGAATGGGTGATCCCCTCCCTGAACTGTGTGAAAGAATATGTAATGGGTGAGGAACATGAGGTCAAGTGCCGTGCGTGGAGTCTGTGAATGATGGTCTCTCCTTCTTATTTATTCATTTTTTTAATCTAACGAAAAGAACTTGTGCCATTTTGCTAGCTGGCTAAATGGGTTTTGGATTAGAACGATTGATGGGTTTTGGGCTAGAATGAGCAGACAAAGAAAATGGGATGATAATGGCATTTGGATTAAATTTGGGTTGGAAAATTCGATCAAGAAAATGGACACTGAATAAAAAAGATTAAATTTTTGTGAATTTTATTTTGGATTAATTTTTTTTGTATATTATATTTTTTTAACAAAACAAATATTTTTCATATTTTCATATTATTTTTTTAAATTTATATATATTTTTCTTAAATTTTTAATCAAAAGAGATAAAAATAATTTTTAAAATTTTTTATTTTTAATTTTTGATCAGGACAAAATTTGGTGCTTGACATGAGGTACTAACAGGTTGCCTTCTTCGGGTTGGGCGGTCAATTTTGGACTTATTTGGCATTTGCCAAGACAAATAAGCAAAAATCACAAGGACGGACAAGCCTGGCCATCCAAGCTACGTCAACCAAAAATTTTATTTATACTAGCATTTGACTAACCTAACACATATATTGTATCAAATTATTTAGACTAATCTCTTGGGCTCGACTCTTTTTGACAAGTCTAGAAATTATGGCTTAAAATAAGTGATATAAAGGCTAATTGTTGGTAACTTTAAGTAATCTTTCTTTTTTTTTTTATTTTTTTTTATGTCGATTCTTTTATATATTATAACTCTAGGATGCATGGGATTTTTTTACTTAGCATCCTCAGTCGTGGTCTAGAAATTATGGTTTAAAATAAGTGATATAAAGGCACACAATGCCACTTGTGCATGGCATTGGGGTGGAATAAAGAAACAAGTCAGACTCATTCTGAAAGGCACACTTCCAGTAAAAGCTATGAAGTAAGGGAAAAATTAAAGTTTGTTTCTTTTTTACTTTCTTTATTTCATTTGTTCAAGGAGAAATTACTATTATTGAATTTAACCATGTAAGCGCACATTGCAAAACAAATAGTAAAATGATGAATAATAAATCGTTCCTACTAAGAATTGTATATATTTTTACTAATTACTAAAAATTTCCAAATATAATTTTATTCAAACAAACTAAATAACAAAATGAATACAAAGAAATCAAATGCAATAAAAATATCAAGAGCGCACTTAAAATAAAAAAAAAATCAATGTAGATGAGTTTAGAATCACAATTTCTTCCTACACTTCATTTGAAATCCCTTAAATCTTTCTTAACTTATCTAATAAAATTATATTATTAATTTAGGGATCTAATTTATTTATAAGCACCTCCCGATGTCATATGAAAATATCCTTCCCAACCAACTCCCTATATTCTTATAAGAATTAAATTGAAGAAAGACACATTAACACCAAGCCCTACTTTGATTAGATATGACTTGAACGTGTATTCCTATCCCATATATAAATCAATTCATCCATCCAATTAAGTGAAATTAAACACATGCTACCCAATTTATGGCTTGAACTTAAATTCTCTTTTCCAAACTCATTTAGGTTTTACCTAATCAATCTAATTAGTAGGTTCAATAGACAATTCAAATAACATTGAAACAAGAAAGAAAAAGGATCAAAAGATCCAAACTACATGTGGGTTCAATTGTAATCCTAGAAAGAGGAAATTAGTTCATGCTAATGAGAGAAATCACAACCAAAAGGAGTTCCACCATCATGAGGAAAACAAAACAAAAGAAAAGAGTAGAAGAAGAAAGAGGCAAGGATCTTCAAATCTTTAAGTATTCAATCTTAAATAGTCTCTCATGCTTGGATGCTTGATAACTTCTCTCCTAAGACAAAAAAAAGAATCTCTAAAAAGATCTATTCATAGTTCCCCAAAATTAAAAGAGTTTAGAGAAATTAAAAGATCCTTATCGCATAAGCACCACAGTTTTAAAGTGTTCGCATCATGAAGCCATCCTCTCAAGAATTAGTAGTGCATTTCTGACTTTAAAGCTCTACAACAATCAATCTGTAGGGAATTGGCTTTCGTACTCAATAAAAAAGTTGTAGTCCTATGTTGTAGCTTTAAATAGGCTTTTGAATCACTTCAATTAGACTTCTCTAGTTCCATATATCTTTATTTTTCTTCTCTAAGGTCAGACAGTTCTAATAACAATATGTCTCTAATTTGCACTTAGATTTTCAACCTCAAAACAGATGAACTGGACTCTGATGTCTTCATCAAAGTCAATGCCACTAAAATCATCTCAATAAAAGGACTCTAGCATAAGTTATGCCTAGAAGAATACAATAAAGTTTGTAGACCTCTAACCAAAATTTAAGTAAATCAACCCAAACTTTCACTAAAGCCTCTAAACTCCTTTTTTCACACCTTGGAGCTTCTTCTTTAGCGACTCACCTACAAAACACAATACAACAACAATAACTAGCATCAACAAAGATAGAAACTCAAGTAATTCAACTAAATAGATCATAGCAAAACTAAAAAGAAATCAAACAACTAACATGAAGAAGATTTTATGAAAACCAAAAGAAAATTAAGATTCTAAAACAAATACTAGGGGCGTAGCATATTTTAATATACTAAATGAGACTAAATAACTTTATTTCGTAAAGTTATCAGCTACAGACACATCAGAACAGGCAATGAATTGCAAATTGAGTGTGCATAACCTGTATTGTTTGGTGGAGAAAAAAGAAATGACATTTTGCAACTGTGGTTGGACACTTGTGAATGTTAATCAAGCATCCTCATGTTGCACTCAACCTCTTAAGACTCTTGATTTCTTTCCAAGCACAACTACCAAAACCAAAGAAGACTGCACCACGTCACCCAAGTAGCTCCATCATACCATGTTCGCCAACTAGAATTTAAAACCAAACTTTTTATGTTAATACCCAAATACTTAAGGAAATTAATCTCTATATATGGTGCTTCTTACGCGACCATGCTGGAATGTACTAACTACCAGTTTACCAAGAGTACCTAGTCTTGTACCTAGGACTTTTGGCTGTACCTTGTGAAAGCATGATAGAAGTTCAACACTTTCTTGGGGATAGTTGGTATGTCCTAGTATGATACCAATATCATTGTATCCCAAAACACCAAATAATGAACATGTCACTTATTTCTAATGTTTTATGCCATTGCAAGTTATCTTTTTCACTTTCACTAGCCCACAATCTAAACCCAAATCATACCTATGAAATCTACAAACCCGGATCGTAAAACCTACATTCTTAATGATAAAATCACAACTTTACATTCTTTTTGTCAATGAATATCTATTTTGCATCACTTTACCAACTTTGTTTGCTTATTTGGGAAAAAGTTACCAATCAAAACTTATCTTATCCACCCCTAAAGTGATTGTATCACGAATAAAGCATAAAAAAGCTAACCAATGCAATGAAAGACAAAATAGCATGAACCACAATGGAAGCACAGGAGACCTAGAAACACACTGATCACAAAAAGTAGAACTAACCCACGAATCTTTAAGCTAGGAGCAAAGCAGTTGAAGATGGCAACTGAAAGAAAGAGAGAAGGAGAAAGGGAAGTGGATGGGAAGGTGCATTGAGGAAATAATGCATATGGTATAGAAAGAAAGTAGAAATTGAAGAAATAGTATTGAAAGTGAGGCATATGCTTTATTGATCTTTGTAGAAGCAAAAAGAGAAGATTGCCATATCATAATAGGGAAGCGAAGAGAGGAACCCACACCGTGGTTCATATAAGTGTGGTCAACGAAAAAGAGAACAAAAAAGGGGGATATTTCAGAGAGGAGAAGAACACCATAGAGAGAAAAGGAATTTTACCACAAAAAATATTTTAATTTGTGAAGAAAATGAATTTCATAATTAGCAAGCATGATAAAGGTCACTTGAAATATTAAAAACTAGTCTATATTCCCATGAATTTCACAGGTATTTGACCTTTTGTTTCTTTTATATTTGATATTTTTTTCATTACATATAATTTTTAAAATTTTCATTTGTCATTTAAATTTCTCACTATATAAAAAGAAACACATAATTTTTCATTGTTGGCGTTTACTTGTATTTGGTAAAATTTTGTTTTTTATTATACAATTTTATTTTAACACTTAATTATGATTTAAAATATACATAAAAATACAAAATTAAATTACAAAAATGACTACATCACTCTTGCATTTTCTCTTCTAGAGCCATAGCAACGAGAACGAAAGCTTCGAGAATACTACTGTGTATGTATGTGTTTGTATGTTGGTTCATCGAAGAAATGGAAGAGATTCTATGATGAGAAATTTGCAAGAGATTGGGAAGGCAACCAGTCATGATTTATGTTGCTATTGTCGCCGTTGATGAATCATTTAAATTCATGCATGACATTAGAGATTGGATAAATGAAGAGAGTTTCTGCAGACAAGGGATTGCTAATGGCATTAGAGAAAAGCCATGCCATAATGTCATTAGAGATCGAAGGCCAATGAAGATGGTAGAGAGAGAAGGAGTCAGATGCACAGAACAATCTTCTAGAGCAAAAACAACAAACAATGACAGAGGTAAAAATCAAGCGGGAAAATTTCACCTCAATTAAAATTATGGATTGTCGCGTGGCACTAAAAGGCAGTGTAATAGTAAAAAGATAATCTATTTTGATTTGTGATCAAACCAATATCATCCTATAAATCAATCACAAACGTTAAAAAAAAAGGTTAAAATTTAAATAAACTACTTCAACTATTCATGATGTGCTAGTTACCCCTTCACTTTTAAAATCAAGTGAAATACTTTTGAGATTCATACATTGAGTTAATAACACAATCCGTTAACTATTTGCCTAAATCATTAATAGGAACCAAGCATGTGAGAAATAGTCTCCATTTGCAACCTCATCTTTTTCAACCTCATTTGATTTACAACTGAGACTCGTCAAATCATTGTCACTATCATGTCATCAATGTAAGTATATTCTCAAATTTGTAATTATGGATTGTCGCGTGGCACTAAATGGCAGTATAATAGTAAAAGATAATCTATTTTGATTTATGATCAAACCGATATCATCCTGTAAATCAATCACAAACGTTAAAAAAAAAGGTTAAAATTTAAATAAACTACTTCAACTATTCATGATGTGCTAGTTACCCCTTCACTTCTAAAATCAAGTGAAATACTTTTGAGATTCATACATTGTGTTAATAACACAATCCGTTAACTATTTGCCTAAATCATTAATAGGAACAAGCATGTGAGAAATAGTCTCCATTTGCAACCTCATCTTTTTCAACCTCATTTGATTTACGACTGAGACTCGTCAAATCATTGTCACTATCATGTCATCAATGTAAGTATATTCTCAAACTTGTAATTGAACATAGCATTCATTGTGAACAAAGTTGTACTACCTGCCTGTCACCCTTTTTAATTTGGTGCAACCTTCCCTTCTAGCAGATTGCTGACATTGTGCCAGATATATCATGTTGCAGCTGCAGTAGTATTGCTTGCATTTGAAAGTTTGAGCTGTCTCCATTGTTTGACTAGTGAATTGAATTTACTCCAGTTAATTAGACATACCTAATTACTGTTACAATTAAATTTCTTGCAAAAAGGACAATAGAAGGATTATGTTGTCTAAACTAGGCTTAGTGGGTAGGTAGGATAAGCATTTAGCACAAAGTATAGTTCAAATGTGGTCCAATATTTAACCTAGTTAAAACATAAATGCCAAACATTGTGGTGAAATCTACACAAGAAATTATGAGAGAATATAGCTATAAAATGACTTTAGGATTTCATGTGGGCGTCCTTTCAATTTGACTTTAAACTTTAACGTACTATAAACTCTAGAACCTATTTAATTTACAAAAATTAGATATTTTCATCAATTTTTTAATTGTCATATGATTATTTACAAATCTTATTACTATTTTCATTGTGCTTTTTCACCTACCTTCACAATGAATCATATAGAATTGGTTTGCAACGGAAGAGGTTATGTCAAGTGCTCCATTATTTTAGGGCCGATCTCCTACGTGTGATTTCAAAATTTATGTATTCATCACCTACTCTTTTTAATCTTTTGGGATAAGGGAGTCCCACTTGGTTTTGTTAGAGTTTAACTGTTTAAGAGATATTTCTAGTGTGGATTTTGTTATTATTATATTATCATATAAGCTTGCGTAAATATACATTCTTTTTCTAGACCAATTTCTTAATCATCTATTCTATTGAATTCCCAATCAGTTTTGAAGATTCCATGGAGGGAAAGGGGGAATTTTGTTTTGTGGATCAAAATGGTGAGTATGTTGAATTAAACTACAAAAGTAATAGTCAACAAGATGGAGATGATAAAGTGGTGATCAACATGATAATCGTAATGAGAACTAGGAGAGTGAAGTAGAGTCTTAACATTGGTAATCTCACACACGAGCAAATTATGATTATGAATTTTGAAAATGAGAAGGAGACAATGGATTTCCATTCTAATCTAAGTAAAACTTTGGGATTTGCAATAAGATGTGATGAAATAAGGTGTAATGATAGAGGTGAAATAATTTGGCATTAGTGGGTTTGCAATCATGAAAAATTTTGAGCAAAGAAACACTTCAATAGGGTTGATTGCCAACGAGATGAAAGGCTGATATATAATGCGTATTGACTGCAAGTCAAGATTTTGTGTTCCACTGGCCAAAGAAAGTAGTGGGTGACATGTTTCTCAATATGATGGGAATCACAATCATGAGCTAATAGCTTCAAAATACAGCCACATTATTCTGTCTTATAAACAGATTTCAAAAGTAGATAAGGCACAAGCAGATAGCTAGCAATATCATGGATTAAATATCTCTACAATTATGGGGTACATGGCTAAGCAATTAGGTGGTTATGAGAGCGTGACTTTTACTAGGAAGGATTTACGCAATCACTTTAATAGGGAGTACAAAACATAAGTTATGAATGGAGATGGAGTTGCAGCTCTTAGTTATTTATGTGCAAAAAGTGATTGTGATCCTATGTGTTATATGAATTACACCCTTGATAGTGAAGGTAGGTTAGCAATTTTGTTTTGGATAGATGGGATTGCTTGAATAAATTACCATTATTTTTCTGATGCTATAACTTTTGACACCACCTACAGAAAAAAAAAGTGTATAATAAGCCTTCGGTAATCTTCTCTAGTTTTAATCATTATAGTGGCATTGTTTTGTTTGATGTCTGCCTCCTTGTTGATAAGACTAAGAAGACCCGCAAGTTGGGTGCTTAGTTCTCTAACAAAAGCTACGAGTAATAAACATCCTACTGCAGTGGTTATTGATGATGACAAGGCCATGCAAAAAGCCATAAAATCAGTGTGGCCTCAAACATGCTATCATTTATGTGCATGGCATTTACAATAGAATGCTAATAAAAATATTCATGATAAGAAATTTTTTACTGCTTTCACATCTTGTATGTGTGGAAGTTTTGAGGTTGAAGAGTTTGAAACAGTGTAGAAGGATATGGTTCATGATTTAAATCTTAAAAGCAATGAATGGATTGCAAAGTTATACTAAAAAATGGAAGATGTAGGCAATTGCATACCTTTGTCGGATTTCTTTTTTTGCTGAGATTTATACAACATCACAGTGCGAGGTTCATCACAATCTAGTTGAGTTCCTTGATCATTGATCAAGCTAAGCAACAATAACGAAACAATGAGTTCAATTTTGATTTTTCTTCTAAATATTTCAAACCAGTGTTGAAGTCAGTTCTTGATTGCATAGAGAGAAGTGCAGCAAAAATATACATTGCTAATATATTCAAGGAATTTAGCGAATGACTTGTGAAATCTAGTTCATGAATTGTCAATGAGAAAATGCATCGAGATGAAATGAAAGTGTTTAAGTTGACACATTTTCAAAAACACAATCAGTCATGGAAAATGTCAATAGACACAAATTTAGTAGTGTTAAAATGCTTATGTTGTCTATTCGAATCTTATGGTATGCCATGTTGCCACATTATTTGCATTTGGAGGAAAAGCATTTCAAAATGCTACCAAAAAGATTGATTCTTGATGGGTAGACCAAGCATGTAAAGACAATAGATTTATCCTTTCATATTGGGAAAGAGCTATCCATAAGTCATATGGATATAGGATGTTGTTAGTTCACTTTCTGGGGGTTGTGGCTCCACGTCTAGCAAATGGTTTCAATAACTTCGTTTAAATTTTGAATCAATTGATGTTGTCTATTGTTATGTATTTTTGTAATTTTCTTTTTGCTTTCTATTTATCATTGTTGGAGGTTCCAAAAGCTATGTTATAAAGCTTTATTGGTGTTGTTCCTATAAACATTTTCAGCTTTTAATGATGGACCAAAATTGAGGAGTTCCTTTTATGCCTCTGGATATTTGGTAAAAAGTTAATATATAGTTTCATGATAGAAATTTATAGTTAACATTGATGTGTGGTGCCTGATGGTTGCAAGCTCTTTGGACAATCATTGTCTCACCTTTTTATGGTTTATCCTTGTTTTTTCTAGTTTAACAATGTAAGAGATGTTTAGACATCCATATTGAAATGCTTTGAGGTCAAATTGTTGCTTGTCCTTATGTTTTAAATGTTTCCAATTATTTGTTGTTTCAAATAGCTTGGGCTTAGCAAAAAATTAATCTTTGTATTAGTTCCTTTATGTAAATTAAAGATTTAAGATGTCTGATACCTTATATAGTTAAACAGAAAAAAGAAATCCAACTTCTATGTGCATTCCTACCTTTTCTATACTGCTATGGACGTCACATTTCTATGACCTTATATGCCCTTTTTTTTTTCCAACAAAGAGCATCTCATGGCTAGTGTGAGAAATGGTTGATGTGGCAGTTCATCGCAAGTATTATAATGTAATCTAATTGGAATTGTATTTTTGCATATTGCAAAGTTTAGTTTATTGATACTTACAAATATTGGATAGGTTTCATTTTGTTCCATCTCCACAGCCTACCCATGCAACTTTGCATCTATTGAAGTGGTGAAAGTGGTCTGCAACTGAGAAATCACAATACTATTGAAGGTGCATTTTGTTTTTCCCATAATCATGTAGTGGTCATGTTGAACACTTCTGTAAACACTAGGGAAAAAGCCATTGTGTAGCAATGCGAGATGTGCTCCAAAGCACAACAAACCTTAGTTGGGATCGACAGGTCATGTTATGTGCTTATCTTGAGAGGAGCACTGCAAGATATGAGAATAACCAAAAAAAAATAAATTATTTGATTGCATTTTGTTCAATTTCAGGTGATGATTGCATCTTAATAGTCAGAAATTCTTCACAAGTCTGGATCATAAACATTTCTTATGCTCCAGGCCATGACATAAGATGAAAGTAATTTTCACGTTCAGTTCACTAAAAAATTAGTTAGTATAAACATGTTAATTGATATTGGAACCTCTTCTTCAATATTGGTAGCTTGGGAAAATCATACACATAGGAGAAGGAGCAAAATATAAATCTTAATAAAGCTTATCCTTTTAACACTAATAATGAGCTGAGAATAAAAACATGATAGGTTTCTTTAAAAAATTGTTTCATTTTCTTTCTCTTTATATGCCATGCAGCGATGCATAAGTCGATTGACTTGCCTCAAATGTTAGTTAAGGCGATCATGGTATTACCTCCATGATCACATTCTAGAATATCTTGATGGATAACGTGTCAAATCTAATAATAATAAGTCAATACTACTGTGATTCATGACATCCATGTCCAATTCAAGTATGGAAATTTTTTTCTAGTTTTTAATTGTATATTTTACAAGTGGAAACATTATAGGGTTTTGGGGAAAGAATGGGTGTTGCGTTGTTGTGTTTCTAATTCTATAATTGATTCTAAAAACATTTCTTGTGCCTGGTCCTAACTTCTATTTTACTCTAAAATTAAACTTAACTTTAGGATGTGTATGGTTAGTAAGATGTTAGCATTCTTGCATCATCTGAGTAATGGATGGAACTCAAACATGAGTGATTATCTTGATGCCATTTTGTGATTGTTTGGTGTTTACTAATCTTGGGATTGTGTTCTATGGGCTTTGCAGGCAAGAAAATATGCCACTCAAGTTGTTGCAAATTCACAAAGGCAACAAATTTAGTCTATGTTTTTTGCGTTTGATTACTTGGAGTCAAATATGGATATTATGGATGCTTTCATAGTTGAATAAGGAACTGTTGGATGAATACTTTGCTTTCTTGATGTTTGTTCTAGCAGGCTTTGATGTGAGTGTAGTGGACTCTCCCACTTGACCAAATGAATGAAAATCTAAATTTATTTTCTTAATAACAGTTGAATTTAATGTCTCTGTGAATTAGATTGGCAATCCCATTTTTCTTGATTACAAGATATATAACTGTTCCCAAGAGAAACAGAATGTTTGATGCCATATTAAAAGGTTAAATTGACTTCGTAAGTAAATCATGGCCAACAATATAAGATAGATATCATTGATCATAAGTGAAACATTCATTAATTCACGACATAACCAATTACAAGAAATTGTATATGATATATGCCTTACATGCAGGACTCATGGCATAAAAACGACCCAAATTAAACACTCAGAGTATAGATACAATGACATCGTAAACTGAAAAAAGACATAACAAAATGAGGAAAAAAAATAATTACATAGTTTTAAATTGAATCCCCATGTAGTTAGTGCTGTTGAAGGTTCTAAAATTCGAACCGATCGAAATAATAATTCAAGATTTAATAATTTAACCTTGGTTAAATTAGGGTAGAATCGGAATATAATTAAATATATATTTATATTTATATTTATATTTATATTTATATATAAATATACTTATATATAAATATATTTATATGTAAATATATATTTAATTATTTATATACTAATAAAATAAATAAAAATTATAAAAATACAGTACAAATTAATAATAAAATTATTTGAAACATGAAAAATTAGTGTCATAAAGTTAAAAAATATTACATTCACATAAGTAACATAGCATTAATCGATATACTATACAAATTAAATAAAATAAACATAACTCACAATCCACATAGTTCACAGCTTACACCAACACAACATTAGTAAACCATCACAGTCAATCATACTAACAATAATAATCATAAACAAGTAAATGAAACAAATTCAACAATGTTTCATAAAAAATAATTATAAAAAAGTTCACAAATTAGACAGTATCATTATAATCAGCATTAATTTGTCTGATATCTCCATCAAAAAGACCATCACGTTTATCTCACCATCATGATCATTATCAAATGAACCAAAATTTGTTACTTTAGGCACACTAACTTCAGTATCAATCTCTCCACCATCTAACAAAATAAAAGACTAAGTTAATACACTATAAAAGAATTTATACATAATGGCAATACTCTTATATAGAACTATAAGACTCACCAACATGATATGAAGGAATGGCATTGTCTACATATATTAAACTTTCAATATCTTCATTGATAAATTTTGGCTCAAGATCTTCTTCAATCACTCAAAAGTCAACCATGTCAATACTTTCATATTTCTTTTGTCGTAACCTAAAACAAATAAACGAAGTATTATAATAATTTTTTAGTTTATTGACATGAAGTTTTAAACATAATAAATGGTACAAATATGGAAGTATTAAATTATTGATATACTTGGATTTAAGATTTAAGTTATAAGTCACATACACAAGATCACTAAGTCTTTGATGCTCCAGTATATTCCTCCTTTTAGTATGAATTTGCTGAAAAAGACTCTAATTTTACTCACATCTTGAGGAAGAAGCTATTTGTCTAAGGACATGATATGCTATCTTTTTCAAATTTGGAGCACAAATACTAAACAATTTCCATCATTGATCTACATAGATATGAATATAATTCAACATTAACAATCAATTATACATTATAGGTTTCAAAATATTAAAAAAAATCAACATATAAAATTGCTTACTTGGTTGAAGTTCCTTGATTGCTTTCAAAACATTTGGCCTATCAAAACTTTCCTTGTGTTCTTATTACACATGTATCTCCTTCATTAATTTAATTGGATCACTACAAGGGCTTTTTACATCAAGCAAATCAAGTAAAAGTTGCATAATCCCGTGCTTCTCAATGAATTTCTCATCATAAAAGAAATTTGAATTTAAAAAGTAAGATATTGTATAGAGATTTCGATGCAAGTGCTTGTCCCATCGAGCCTTAATGATTTTTGTATAAGGCTTGCATAAGTTTTTCTATTCTTAAACATCTGCTTGATAGCACTTTTAGCCCTTTGTATACCTTCATATGCATATCCCATTAGCATCTACAACTCTCAACAATATAATTAAAGGGCGTACAAGTTTTACTACAATAAAGTAATCTTGCCAAAACTGATTATCCAAGACAATAGCACTAACAGCTTTCCCACTAGCACTTCTTCCTAACCTATGTTCAGTGAAGTGTTTGTCTACAACCAAAGCTTGTAAGTCTTCCTTGTATTTATAAATATTTTTTAAAGTAATAAAAATCATAGCAAAACAGGTAGCTCCTAGACGAACAATTTCTTTATAATCTGGCCTTTTTATAAGCCAAGACAAAAACACCATATGGTTGCAAACAAATATAGTTGTCTTTGAAGCACGAGATGCAAGGTTAGCTACATGGGGCATGCTACCAATATCTTTCAAAATGAGATTAATGCAATGAGTAGCACAAGGGGACCAAAAAATGTGCTCATACTTATCATGAGTAAGCCTCCCAAATGCCACAGAATTGACTGTATTGTTAGTCACCACATGCACAATATTACTAGATCCAACCTATTTAATAACATCAACAAATAAGTTAAATAATGTTGTGGCTTTTTTCACCATATTTGAAGCATCAATAGATTTCACAAAGGACATACCATCAAGACAATACACCAAAAAATTTATTAGAGTTCATTGTCTTTGATCAATCCAATCATCAACCATAAGTGTACAACAAGTTTCTTTCCATGAGCTCCGATAACTATCAACAAGTAGCTGACACTCCTCCTTAAGATCTCCCAACAACTGAACTCTCATTTAATTATAAGATAGACCTTTAAAACCAGGTCTAATAGTAGGAACACCTTCCAATGCAACTTGAAAAAAAGGTAATTGAATTGCATTGAATGAAATAACTGCATCAACAATCCACCTAGCAATTCCCAATTTAGCCTTTTGTATGATCTCTTTGCATGCAAAAATACTTCTTAAACTTGGTTGGGGTCTAGGAGTTGTCCTTGGTACAAAATTGCTATCAATTGGTTGTGAACACTTGCTTTTCTCTTGCTTTTGTCTCCAATATATTGCATCCTAGTTGGTCGAGGTGGATGACTAAACTCTTGTACCTTTTGTTCCTTTGCTTCATTATAATCATCACTTTATCATCCTTATTTTGTTTAACTTGTTCCAAAAGTGCTAACATTTGGCATTTAACATCATAAGGATCTTTTTTGCATGAGGCTATTTGTTCTTGTTTCCCTGCAAGATCCTGCTTCATCCTATTAATCCCTCTCTTTTATAACAAGTAAAAAAAAAGTACATGCATACACCAGCTTCCCATTTTTGTGAACCAAGCTAACATGTTTCCATGCCGGATCAGTTTTTCCATGATTAGAATTGGAGGAGGGTTATTAGTCGACATTGGCATTACGCTCTCCAATTTGATCATTAGAATTATCCACATCTAAAAAAAGCAAAATGACAAAATTTTTGTGTATGGCTGAATGCATATCAAGGAAGAGATACACACATCATGGAGCATTGAATTTTAAGCCAATTTAGAATAGACTTTAATTATTGAATTTGAAGTTCTAAAACAATATTATTTTACTAATATAAGCTATATAGCATGCAAGGCTTTTACTAATTTAGGCATTTAGCATGTAAAATTGTAAATTAAATCTAAATCAATGGTTTGCAAGACTACAACAAGTCAGCTTAATAATAAATCAGATAAACAACTAATATAACTAGGACAATGTAACAACAATAAGCCACCAATTAGGTCATGCAACAAAAACTAACAAAACCAAACAAATCTGAAGCTAGCTAGAGCAAGGAGTAAGCATGGAGGCTGCCAATGGCTGGGACGGTGTAGGTGTCTTGTCTCGTTGAGGCTGCCACTGCTCACATTTCATAGTACGCACACGTCGCAGAGGTTGAACAGTGGTGGCAGAGGTGTGATTGAGTGAGGGAGACGTTGATGTGAACTGTACCCTCCGACAGCCATGCCGTGTGAGGAAGAGATGTGAGGGACGATGTGAAGGGGGGCGAAGGGACGAGAATTGGGGGAGATGGTGTGAAGCCATGAATTGAACTGCCTGCTAGAGAAAAGGAAAGAATCGGGGGAGATGTATAATACCCATGTTGATATAGGCATTACGTTAACATAACAAATCATAAGCTATTGTTCATAAACTAAAAATTTAATTTATTCAATGATTTAATTTAACTCATTTAATTAATGATTACATGTCTATTTAATAAAACAATTCAATTAAATAATGCTTTTATCTAATGTAATTAAAACATTGCATGTTTGAAATTAAATATCCGTAAGGGATAAAATTCTAAACTACATGCCGAAATTTTTTATACTTTATACTGGATTATAAAATCAACATCACGTATTAAATAATTATTTCTGACATAACAAAAATCTTGATTATGTGACGTATCTACTAAATTTAACTAATTTATTTATTTGATTACGTGATTATTAATTGATAAAGCATTTTAAAAATTTAATTATAACATCCATAAACGCTTAACTTTCCAACTTTACACTTGCACCAGAATAAATCATTCCTAGCATGCACCGAGTATGACACAATCTCATACATTAATATTTTCTATTTATAATACAAAACATACCATTACACATTTATTTATTTTTCCACTACATACTAAGTATCCAAAAGAATGTTAACATTGGATTTCCACTTGCAAGAGAGAACATGTACATATTTATATAAAAAAAATCTGGCCTTACTAGGCCATGTAGAAAAGAAATCCTATGCTAACATACTACATAATCAACAGGCGCTCATACAAACCAATGATATGTTACATTCTGTACTACAAACTCAAACACATGTTGCTCAAGATTGTAAACCAGTTCAACATCAATAACCAGGAAAACAAAAACTCTCATATTCACTCTACTGCTAGAGAATATGGAAATATCACATGTAACAGGGGTGAGAAATATAATTTCTCAGTAGGCACTCAAATAAATTTAAAAACAATAATTAAAAATATGACATTTTCAGATGTATAATATACAGAAAATTAGTTTCATGATTATTAAATAATCAAAATATGGATAATCTACAACAAACTACCTCTTGACATCCTTTTCATTAATTACATGCTCACATAAACTTTTACTTAGGGCTTGGCCCTCTTTTAATCATCTTTACCTACATGGTCCCATAACATAATCATTTACCATACCTATGACAATTTTGTATATTTGAGAATTCTCCGTTGACATAGGGTGTCCCCTAACCTAAGTAGCCATGCCACACCCTTTTGGTGGATTCCACTCAACATATCCACAAAGTGGATCATAGACACATGTAGGACTTTTCATGGACCTTTTTCCAAGATGTCTTATTAGAAACTCTTTTCTAATTATTTTCGGATCACCTCTAATTTATTTTCTTTACTTTGAGGATCATTTCCAAACATTCTTTCTTTCTTTCACTTGTATTTACATGAGCATGTAATTATTTTAATCTGACTAGCTAAACTTATTCAAATGTGCCAAGCTTTCTTATAGGTTGTCATTTTCTACCTTAATATTTATAGAACAATTAAGGTCATTTACCTGGCATCTAGGGTTTGTAAACCACATAGACATCTTTCTAAATCTCCACTACATTAACTCATCCAAAATGCATTAAGGTGACACTAGAACACCTAAACCTAACTTAGTATTTGTGTGACTTAACTATATCCTTCTTGAGCCATACATGGCCATGAACCATACTTAGGTATACCATAATTTTTCTTTGACTCATTTCACTTAAATGAAATGAAGATAATCTTAAAATGAATAAAAGCTAACTTATACCTAATTTAGCCACATGATTTCTCAAACTACTCCACTATGGCCGTGAGCTCCAATGATGTGCATTAAGCAATTTTTTTTTTCAAACATTTCACTAGCATTTTACTTAAAATCCAATTACTGTAGATAACTTATAGTCATGTAGAAATTTAGATTACCTTGTTTAGTTTCCATTATGATCACGATTCACCTAGAACATGAACAAGCTAATTTGTAACTATTTAGCTAAAACTTGAATTGCAAAGCATAATTAAAACATGATAGAAGTCTCATTTTCATTTCTTTTTAACAAGAAACAAGTTAAGTATATAAATAACCTAATACTCTCTTTGGCACCCCAGTGTGGCCGTGGGCTTCATGGAGTAATTTCCATCACTTTTCAACTCCAATAAGTCCAGTGAAGTATAAACAAGCATCAACAATCCATGGGAACCTTAAAATTATAGTTTATTAACAAGATTGAAATAAAAGTACATAAATAAAAAAATGTCCATTATAAACCCTAGTATGGCCGTGGGCCTATCAAGGTCTCCAACACATGATTTTTAGCTATTTAAATAAAAATCACACATATAACAAGTCTAAATCACTTCATAGAACACCTATCCATTCATGACCATTAAGATTAAGCCATGGGTGAAATTATTGAAACCAAACCCTAGCTATATCAATGTAAGGAAAATTCATCATTCACTTGAGATTAACTTACAACTTCACAAAACTAAGCTATCTTATCATAGATCACCCATAACCCCAAGAACATGAAATCCCATGGATCAAAGAGTGATAACCCATCATGAAACTCATTGATTTTCCAAGAGAGAAGATAGAGTTTGAGTCCCTACCTCTTGAAGCTTGAATTTTCTTAGTTGATTTGAGCTTGATTTTCTCTTCTTCTTCTCTCTTTCTCCCTCTCTTCTCCTTCCTCCTTCTCTTGGCCGTGAGCTATGGCTTCCCTCTCCTTTCTCTCACTCTCTTTCTCTTTTTTTTTTTTCTTTTCTTCTTTTGGTCTTGCTTTGGCCGTGGGGCTAGGGAGTTATTAGGGATTTGTATATTTGTGTATTGCTTAAGCAATTATGGCTTGTTAGGTAAGCCAATCAAATGCCAACCTTTGTCTCATGGTTATCATTTTCATGATTACTTCTATTCAGTTTGAACTAATTTGGTTGATGGTAACTAAATGAGGTTAATTGAATAGTAACTAGTTTGGTTACCCTAACTGGTAATGATGACTCTTTCTAACCAGTGGTGAGCTTCCAAGTGTCACTATGTCATTGACTAATTCTTGACCAATGGATAGTCTCCAAATGTCACAAGCTTGTTGGTCAATTCTTGCCAATCAAATGTCACCACTTGTCATAATTTCATAGCCAATTATAGGCCTCCATGTGTCACTCTCTTATAGGCCAATTTCATCCAATGGTATGCTTTCACATGTTATACTCTAATTGGTCAATTTTATATATGTTACTTTTCTATAAATTTTGTTTTGCTATTCTCATCTAATCAAATTCTAAAGTGACTAGAAATAATTTAGTGAACTCAATGATTAATCTCAGCTAATTACTGATTTCTAATTTTTTATTCGACAAAAATGTCCCTATTTACAGATTCAAAATTACTAAATTGCCACTATTAAGATTTCACTGTTCCATTAGACATTTCAACTAATGTTTAGTTGCCCTAGGTACCTTTCAGTACTCTCTTTAATTTGGACAATGCAACACAATTATTAAAAATCAAACAAGGTAATAAATAGCAAATAATAAATAAACGATCATTAAGGCTAATTAGAGTTTTAGAATTTAAACTTAGGCAAATAAGGATTTTACAAGATGGCTCAGATGGGGTTTGGTGACGAATGGGCTAGCTAGGTTTTCAATTTCCAGCCCTAAACGATGTCACTTTTTGATTTGTTCAAAAAAAAACCCCAAAACACTATCGTTTTAAGAAGAAAAAGAAATTAAAAAAAAAAACAGAACTAGCCAACCTCAAGAACTGGTACTGGTTTCCATGGTTCCATCAATTTGGTGCCAGTTCATTTGACAGGTTTTTGACCACGCTACTTTTATAGTCCAACTAAGCCAATGGTTTGAATAATTCCCAGTCCGACTGCCGGTTTGATTTTCATAACCATGAAAATTCTCTTTGCACTTTTTTCTTAGCTCAGTTTGTCAAATAGTGTGTTACACTTACACACTCACTTCACTTTCACTTAGACACTCACTGTCTCACAAACACTACTCACATGAGACATTCCCAAATTTTGCTTATTTGCAACACTCACAAGATGAAATTTGCTAGTAACTATATAAAAATAACATATACTGATAAAATCTCCCTTTAAAAATATCATAGGTAATGATATACAAATAATTGTGTAGTTCTAAAATTTTAAATAATAGAAATATAAATAAATTTCAAATAATAATGTTTAACAATATAAATTATTTTTAAATTTTTTTTACCATGTAAGTATTTCCAAAAACATTATTTTTAATTAGGCTCTAGCTTTTCGTCATAGCTCATCTCTTCCTTTTGGCTCTGGTTGTGGCAAGTCCATTGTGCCGGCTCATCTGTGGTTCTGGCCTTGTGTCATCGTCGTTGCTCAAGTGCTTTACGATGCAATTGTCACTAGTCGCGGCAAGTTTGCTGCACTATTGTTCTCATATACTTGTACGAAAGTCCTCCACACCTTTTCTTTGGCGTTAGCTTTGGTTGCAGTGGTGCTTATCATAGTGGTATTCACTTTTCACATATTCTTGTTTTGTTGGGCTATCATTGAATATCATAAACAATAGGGAAAATATCCCTTAAATATAATTTTTCCTTCATCTGCTAGTATTCTTACATAATAAGCCCATAATGGTAGATTATTATTATGTGGACTAGCTTAAATTTGTATCATATTTTATAAAACCTAGATTAATTAGGTTTCAAATTAATTAGAACATTTTGTTAATTTTAATTTAGCCCAAATAAGTGATCAATATTGTTATTGGGCCTATTGCTGTTAAGCATTTCTCTCGAGTGGATTTTGATGTCAGGCTTTGTGTATGGGCTAAACATAATGTGTAGGGTTAGCCCATTTTGTATGCACAAGGGAGAGGTCCCAATCCTTTACTTCATTAGTGTGCAATTGCCTTATTAAGACTAATACAAGAGCAAACTATCATGGATAAATGATAGATTTTCTCTTTCTCCTCACACACAGACTACTAATATTGGATTCTAGTTTTCTTCCTTGTGATTTCATCTTAGGCTATAATGGATGCTTCCACTTCCACCTATCCATGTAATCCTAAATCCTAAACTGTAATTTGACTGCTTTGTTATACATGCCATGATCTAGGGTTAAAAGATTATGGCTTTTGTAATATTTTTTCAATTGTTTGATCACAAAAAATTTAGCATTTAATCCCTTAAACTTCTTGTGAATACCTTCTTCCTCTGCATAGGAAAATGTCACTTGATCAAGCAGAGCAATTGACATATGGTAAAAGAATAACACCCTTACAAGACTAACACCTACTTGATAAAATGCCAATTGTTGTTTAATTATGTTGAAGACTTTGGTTTGGTGTGTCCCTACAAATCTCTATTTCTTCTGTTCATTGAGTCTTGGTGGTGGGAGGGGTTGGCGGTTCAGCATATAGTAGGTTATCTACACATTGCATGTAAGGTGTTTGAAAGAAGGACAAAAAGACAAAAATTTACTCCTTTTCTTTTTCAATATTGAGCTATATTTTTTTAAAATTTTTCTCTTTTATTTTGTTTTCTTTTAATCGAAAATGTTACTTCTGTGATTTTCTTTTTACATATTAAAGATCTTTGGCATTTACTTCTTAAGAACCCTAGTTTTCCTCATTCAGTTTTGTTCAAAATCTATACCTTCATTCATAAAAAAAATTTAGGGGTTTTATAGATCCATAAATTTTGGTTCTAACGCCACTAGAATCACTCAAAACAAATGAGAAAAAAGAAAGAAATCAAAGAGATAAGTTGTGTGCTAAAACTGGTTGGAAATGACTCGATTTTATGTAAAACGAGTAAGGCAGATAATTGCGTCTGCCCCACACACATGGCTACTCGTGTGCTAGGCGCATGTTGGTGTGTGGGGCCCACTTCTTGCTATTTTTTTGGCTCTTTAGCTAATGGTCCCCCACACCCATCCTTATTTTTTGACGAATTTTGTGAAATTTTTTGATATCAGGAAATATTTATTTGATTTTTGTCAAAACTTTAAAGTGTCAACAATATATGGTACTCTTTGAATTTGCCCCTGAAAACTTTTATGTGTATTTATGATATTATTGTGTTCATCATAGTTTATATACTCTCATATGTAACTCTATTTGGATGTTGAAGCAATTTTCATTGATGTTATGTGCACATATTATTATATGAGGTGTTGAAAAATTGTTGTGTGTTGCAATTTTTGGGTAAACTAAATTATGAGAGTAATCTTTTTTTATATTTGAAACTTTTTTGGGTACTTTGTATAGTTATGATCTCGTTTATCGCGAGACCAATTATGACAAATTGTTATGCTGATAATGATATTGTTGTGTTTGCATTCAGAATTATGTTAATAATGCAGTTTGTCTTTATTAATATAATTTCTGATATTTGTTGAATGCATTAAATACTATGCACTTAGAGTTTTCATTATCCCATCGTTATTAGGTTTAGGGACATAATATTTAATGTTTGTGTGAGTTACTTATGTGTTATAATTCGGGACCCTTAGGTCGGATTACAATAGTGTAAGAGCTCTATTATGTTTAATTGCTTACTTTTAATATATGTTGATATACTAGATATAAAAATCTCCCTTTGATGTATCTATCCAGCTTTGCCTATCCAAATGAATGCTTTGACAAGGTTGAATGGAACCAATTATGTGGACTAGGTTAAGTTTATGAAATTGTTTCTAGCTATCTATCTAATGTTGATGTTGTTCTCACTAAGGATGAGCCTGCAAAGCCCATGTCAGCATCTTATACTACAGACAGGGCAAAACATGATAAATTAACACACTCCAACAAAGTGTGTTTGATGACAATGAGATAACGTATGTAGAAAACTATTAGGGAGAGCATCCCTGAAACTAAGAATGTCAAAGAATTTATCAAGGTTGTTAGTGAGAAGTTTAAGAAATTTGATGAGGTAGAAAAGTCTCACTATGTCTCTTTATTGGGAAAAACTAAGTATGATGGCATTAATGGAGTTCGTGAGCATGCTATAAAGCTTATAAACTGGTACCACAAATTGAAGGCCATGAAAGTGGAGTTAGGAGAGAGTTATCTAATCTGGCAAGTGTTTAAATCACTTCTATCTGAATTTGATGTTCCGAGGACCTTCTATAATGCTTAACAGAATGACTGGAGTATTGATAAGCTTATATCAATTCTTACTCAAGAGGAGGAAATAAGGAAGAAAGGCAAGTTTCTTAGCGTGCAGTTAACTTCCCACAAGAGTGATGACAAGAAAAATTTTTTTCTCAAGGGTAAAAGTAGGAATCAATAGTTTAAGAGAAAGGGGAATAACAAGTCTGGATAGTCTTCTGAGCAACAATTTGGGATGAGTAATGGTTGTAAACCAAAATCCTTTTGCAAAGGAAATTGCAAGTTCTGTGATGTATTTGGCCACAAGCAAGCTTATTGTTGGATGTTTAAGAACTAGCTTGAGAAGAAGAAAGGTACCTCTCTAGCTTTAGTGTGTTTTAAGACAAATTTTGTTGATGATTCTTCTAATACAAGGTGGTTAGACACTGGTGTGCAACTATTCATGTTACGAACTCTTTGCAACTAGTCAAAGGTAGAAGAAGGCCAAATCAGGGAGACTTAATGATCATAGTTGGAAATGAATCTAATGTGTAGGTAATGTACATAGGAGTTGTTTCTTTAAAATTATGTATTGGATATGATTTAATTTTGAAAGATATTGTTTACGTACCTTATATATGAAAGAATTTTGGTTTCAATTTGTGTATTGGATAGTTGTGACCACTTTTTCCATTTTAGTAATAAAAGGGTTACATTGTATTTTGATTCTGTTGATGTTAGTTTAGGTATATTGCGTGATGGTTTATATAAGTTGGATGTTATTTTTGTTGACCAATAATATTCAAATGTTAATAATGTTGTTGGAAATAAACATGGTAGAGTTGTTGAGAGGTCTTCTATGCTGTGGCATAGATGATTGGAGCATATTTCTAGGGAGAGAATGGAGTGGTTGATCAGAGAACATATTTTTTATGATCTAGATTTTTCTGATTTTGATACCTTCATTTACACTTTCTCTAGATTTGGTTTGATTGATTTGTTTCATGAGAAATTTGAATCTTTGGATGCTTTTAAAGCATTCATGACTGTTGTTGAACTAAAATTTAGCAAACAGATTTACTATGTAAGGTCTAGCAGGGTGGTGAATACTATGGCAGGTATGATGAAACTGGTAAAAACCCTAGGCCTTTTGCTAGGTTCATACAGGACTGTGGTATTGAGGCATAATATATTATGCCTATACTCCCCAATAAAATGGGGTTGTTGAGAGATGGAACTATACCTTATGGATATGGTGAGATGTATGCTTAATTATTTTACTTTACCAGAGTTCTTATGGTCGGATGCATTAAGGATCGTTGTTTATATTTTAAATCATGTGCCAATTAAATATATGCCAAAGACTTCTTACGACTTTATGATAGTTAAAAAGCCTAGTTTGAGGCATTTTCGGGTTTAGGAAGCTTGATCCCAAAACTAGTAATGGTTATTTCATTGGCTACTATATTGGCTTAAGGAGTTCAAGGTTCTATTGTCTTATTTATTCTACTAGAGTTATTGAATCCGATCAAGCAATTTATTTTGAGGGTGAGTAGCAACATGGTGCTAATTTGGAGCATCGCGTTGTTAATTTTAGAGTGGAGAGTGTTCTTCCTACACCTGTTGTTCCCTTTTCATAGATAATGACATCTCCTGTGATCCATGATGATATTGTTGATCCTGTTATTGATGTTGACATTCCTCAACAAGTTGAAAATAATGAATAGAATCAAGATGATATTTTGGCTGCAGCTAGAAGATTAGAAAGAGTTTTTATACCCATTGAGTCCACTAGATTTAGAGATTATTTCATATATTTGCAAAAATATAAATTTAATTCAGTTGTGGCCTCTGATCCTATTTCCTTTCATATGGCTATTTCCAATCCATATCGTTCACAATGGTTAGTTGCCATTGAGGATGAACTGGCTTCTATGAGAAAAATTTTGTTTGGGAGTTAGTCGAATTACCTGCTGGTTGTAAGACAATTGGACATAAATGAGTCTTTAAGACTAAACGTAATGCCAGAGGTGAAATAAAGAGGTAAAAGGCCAAACTTAGTGAAAAAAGATATAACCAAAGAAAAGGCACTGACTACAAAAAGACATTTCCTCTTTTCTCCACTAAAGATTCCTTACATATTATGATGGCATTAGTGGCTCATTTTGACTTAGAGCTCTACCAGTTGGATGTTAAAACAACGTTTATACATGGTGATTTGTATGAGGGTGTATAAGTGAATCAGTTTGACAGTTTTGTAGAAAATGGTACGGAATACATGGTGCGTAAATTGAAAATAGGCATTTATGGGTTGAAACAAGCTTCCAAACAATGGTACTTAAAATTCGATGAGATTGTTTACTCGCTTGGTTTCAAAGAAAATGTTGATCAATGCATTTATTAGAAGAATAATAGGAGAAAATTTATCATACTTGTGTTGTATGTTGATAATATTTTTCTAGCCAATAATGATATGAACTTATGTGAAACTAAACAAAAGTTGATAGCACATTTTGATATGAAAGATCTTGGTGATATTTCTTTTGTTTTGGGCATAGAGATTCATCATGATAGATCTCATGACATTCTTGGTTTGTCTCATAATGACTATAAACAAGCATTCTTGGGAGGTACCCCAAGTTTGGTTCATTCTTTCTTTCTTTTTATTTCATTTAATTAAGTAGTTATTTTGTTATTTTGCATGCTTCATCTAATTCTAGTATGACTGAATAATTGCTTTAGTATGAATTTTGTTTAAGTGTTCTTGTTTGTGTGTTTTGTGTTTTATTTTCATTTAATTGTTTAGTAGTAAGCTTTTGTTTTGTACTTTGTTTTGTTTTATCTATTTCAGTTTGGATTGCTATTGCTTAGGTTGATATTTAAAAAAAATTGTTCGTTTGGATTCCAGTAGATATTGGAAAATTTGAAAAATTCTGAAAAAAAAAAAAAATTGCCCTAGCGGTAGACGCCCACCGCTTCGGCACCCACTGGGCAAAATTTCAAGTGACTCTCGAGTTAGTCACCACCTAAGTGGTGCTATCCACTGCCCAGGCATGCCCTAGGTTAGTTTTTGCCATAACTTACTACCTATCTACCGCCCAAGCAGTGGCTCTCCACTACCTGAGCAGTTCCTACATGAAAAAGGGCCAAGTCTTGTCGAGTGAACCATTGCTCGAGTGGTGGTTCCCAGCGATCGAAGGCACAAAGTGCAGAGAGCACTGCCTAGGCGGTGGTGATGCAGTAGCCCCACTATAAAAGGGCTTTTAACCCATTTTTACCACAAATTTGCCCCTCGTTTCAAACCCTGACTCCTTTTCTCTCCAATCTCCCTTGATTCCTCCATCTCTTTCTCTTAAATCTCTCAACTTTTTGGTTGAGAAAAATGGAAAAAAGAGGGCTTGGCCCATTGACATGCCTAGCCAACCCATCTTTTTTCCTCTTTTCTCATCCAAAAAAGCCATCCAAATCCTCCTTGAATCTCATTTGCCTAAAATGAAACACACAACAAGTGAAAAACTAAGATGATTCAATAGACAAATAAACGTTATTCACACTTTACTTGCTTGATTCTAAGGAATACATGAAACTTTGATAAACTAACTTGAGGAAAACTAAACCTAAAGGTGAAATTAAAGGAATAATTACAATAAACTCATAAAAAATCACACTATTATCATACTAGTATAGAATTATCACTTCCCACACCTATGATTTTGCTTGTCCTCAAGCAAATGCAACACACCTAGAGAAGCAATCATACTAGAAACTAAGCAAAGCTAAAATAACATGCATGATTCACAAGTTATTGTTCATGGGATATTGATGAAGATGCATAAGTTGATTCACCAAAAGACAACATCATGATCTGGAAATAAAAGTAAGAATGAAAGTTATACTGGGAGATAGGCACGAATGTACAATCTTGCATAAACTTACAAGAAAACTAACTCTAAGCATTATTTTAATAAACTAAGAGGCACCTAAGTATTTAACCAAGAAATGTTATTCCAATTTTACTCATCCTAACATTTCAAACTTTATTTGAAACCAAACACACAAATGACAATCTATTTAAATAGATAAATGACATGGAGTGAAATGATGCCTGTGCGCCTCCTCCACACAACACCAAATCACAATATAACAAACTAAGTGGTTAAGGTGCAAAGGTATGTTTGTGTGCCTCTTCCACACAATACCCTTTTGCCCGATCACCATTATTATCAACTAGACAGACTAGAGTTACAATTTGCAAACTTTTCGTGTTACTCTTCCATACAACAAGCTATCAATTCAAGCAGTCTTGGATTTCAAAATTGAAGAAAAATCATGCGCCTCTTCCACACCATAAGTCCACAATTCGTCACCCAAGACTCCCTAATTTTTCCTTTTACCCTTTTTTTAAAGGAAATAAAAAAACACTCAAAAAATAATCAAGTAAGATGGAGTAAAAGAGAGAATTCAATTAGACATGACAACACTTGAGGACAATTAGAATTACTACAATCACCTAAAGTTGAAATGCGGTAAGTTTAAGAAAGAAAAACACATCAACAAGATATCTAACTAACAAAATGACTTAAAAATTAACAAAATTCCAAAACCAGTCAGCATTGGCAATGGTGAATCAGCAGAACATCACATTATTGAATCCTATAAATTCCTCCAAATAAGACTAAAGAAAACATAATGCATATGCAAAAGCTAAGTGCAGCTATTTATTTAAAACTAATATAATATAAAAGAGGGGAGATCGGGTCAGATGGACATCCTTTTTAGTTCTTTGTTTTTTTCCGGAATAGGCTTGGCTTCTTGTGTCTCTTCCACCTTCTCTTTTTTAGGGGAAGATGGTAGAAGGTTTGAGGAGGATGCAACCATTGTTGCTCTTTGCTATAAATTCATTCGTTCTTCCTCTTCAAATTTGCCCAGATCCTTTATAAATTGCAATAATCAGGATCTGCATCTTGGGAAATTTCTTTAAGTCACCCTTTGTAGAAGATTTTCTTTCCTTTTTTAACACAGTCCAAGATGTCATTGTGAGTACTGATAATTAAATTTTATTACACTTAATTATTGCATTTGATTAATGATTTTAGGGCTGTTTAGTGTGTAATTAATGATTTTTAGTCTAAATTGGGCTTTGGGCTTTTAATTGGATTTAATTTATTTTTCGTGCTATTTTTTCAGATTTACACTGTTCCAGTATTTTGATCATAACTTTTGTTCTAGGTATCCGATTAACCTCATTCTTTATTTTGTTTTGCAGATAACTCAAAGAGCTACAAATGGTATTAAAGGCTTGAAGGTTAAATTCGGACAAGAAGGCAGTGAAAATTGGAGCCAAAGTCAGTCATGAAATTTTGGAGAAAAAGCTATGTTTAGTTAATTGGGCTTAACTTTGTAATTAGGAGTCCAAATTACCTAGGACCAAGCTATTAGTTATGTTTTTTAATTTGGGCCAGTTTTGGAGCCCTGACCCGATTTAGTTTTAGGTTTAAATAGCATATTAGGGCAATGACGTGAACTGTCGAACTCACTCAAATTAACTAGGCTTATAAAGAAATTTGTAATATAGGACAAACCTGGAATCGTCTCCCAAGGAATTTTTGCATAGAAATAAATCACTCAATTGAAAAACAAGAACAATAAACAAGGGGGTTTTAATTCGATTGAAATTAAAGCAAGAGATAAAACAAAATTAACAATTTAAAAGCAATCAACCAACTTAGAATTGAGGTTTCAAGGACATCTGTCACTAGACAAAGAATTACAGAATCTCGTGGTTGACCCTAAACAAATCGGAATCCCTGCATTCATATAGGAACCCTCTCTACTAGACAATCACCTAGCATTTAATCAAACACATAGAGAGAACATTGCATGTTGCTAGAAGGGCTTCTAGGCTAAGTCATAGGATTGTTACTGAACTTGATCCTGAGTCTAACCATATTCAGCATATTGAGCATTCTGATTCTGTTTCATCTGTTAGTTTTCCTAGTTTCTTATAGTAGTGTAGATTTTACTTATTCTAGTGGTAGTTTCATTAATTCTGAGAGCATGGATAATAGAACTTTAAAGGAATTGGCTGCACCTGACATTAACTATCAACCTTTGTGCATCCAATATCCCGATATTGATGCTGACTTTGAGCTTAAATCTGGTCATATCCATTTGCTTCCCAAGTTTCATGGTCTTGCAGGTGAGGATCCACATAAGCATTTGAAGGAGTTCCATGTGGTTTGCAGCACAATGAAACCACAAGGAATTGATGAGGAGCAGATTAAATTGAGAGCTTTTCCTTTCTTTCTAGATGGAGGAGCTAAGGACTGGCTGTACTACCTTCAACCCTCATCCATTGGAAGCTGGAATGACATGAAGAGATTATTTCTGGAGAAGTTTTTCCCAGCCTCAAGAGCCACTGCAATCAGAAAGGAGATATGTGGCATAAGGCAAGCAAATGGAGAGAATTTGCATAAATACTGGGAGAGGTTCAAGAGGCTATGTGCAAGCTGTCCACACTACCAGATATCTGATCAGTTGCTGATAGTATATTTCTATGAAGGCTTGTTACCTATGGACAGAAATATGGTGGATACAGCCAGTGGTGGAGCTTTAGTTGATAAGACACCTGCTGCGGCCAGAGAATTAATAGTGAACATGGGAGCTAATTTCCCAACAATTCGGCACTAGAGCAACCAGCAGTGGGGTGTTCTCAATTCAAGCACCACCAGTCCAATATCATAGTGCCCAGAAACTAGCAATAGTATCCGGTGCAGACCACCAAAGACTGAAAAATATACTAGATGAATTGAACTCATTAGTAAGGCATTGGCAGTGACACAAATAGTGCATTCTCCTACTCTACAGATAAGCAGACCATGCGGTATCTGTTCTGATCCACTCCACCCAACTGATGCTTGCCTAACTCTGTAAGAGGGCACCTTTCTAGACCAATTAGTAACTGCAGCTGGAGTCTTTCCTGGAAAGCCACAGTATCAGCAGCAACATAATCCATTTTCAAACACTTATAATTCTGGCTAGAGAGATCATCCAAACTTAAGGTGGAACCAGAACCAGAACCAGATTCAGAACCAGAACCAGCAGAATTTTCCACAATACCAACATAGGCAGTTTCTACCGCACAAACAGAATTTTCAACAATCTGTACCTCCACAGCCAGTGCAACAGCAGCCACCAGCACAATAGCAGACCAGTAGTGGTCCTTCACTGGAAGATTTGGTGAAGCAGCTTGCAACGAACAATTTGCAATTCCAGTAGAGAACTGAATCTTCCCATTCAGAATTTGCAAACTCAGATTGGGCAGTTAGCAACATCACTGAACCAGCTCCAACCCCAGGGATCTAACAACTCTCTTCCTTAACAGACAATTCCTAATCTGAAGGGGAATGTTAGTGCTATATCCCTAACGTCTGGCAAGCAACTAGAAGAGCCCAAGCAAAGCTGCAGTTGAGGCTGAACCAACCTAGAAAAGGAGAAGACTGATGCTAAGGAAAGTGAAACATTGAAGCAAGGCAATGATGAGTCTGAAATCCCCATCCTTCTACCTTTCCCTTAGAGAGCCCTTCAATCCAAAAAGTTGGTAGAGAAAGCACAAGAGAAAGAGATCTTAGAGACGTTCAGAAAAGTTGAAGTTAACATTGCTCTCTTAGATGCAATCAAGCAAATTCCCAAATATGCCAAATTTTTGAAGGAGTTATGTACCAACAAGAGGCGACTGAAGGGGAATGAGCGAGTGAGCTTGAGCCAGAATGTGGTCAGCACTCATCCAGCCCATGCCTAAGAAGTGCAAAGATCTAGAGACATTTACTATTCCTTGCATAATTGGAAATTGTAAATTTGATGATTGCATGTTAGACTTAGGTGCTTCCATAAATGTCATGCCTGAATCTGTTTATAATTCTCTTGGCCTCGGTCCTTTGCGTACTACTGGTGTTGTTATCCAGTTAGCTAATAGGAGTAGTGCTCACCCTACTGGTCTGATTAAGGATGTTTTAGTTAGAGTAAATGAATTAATATTCCCTGCTGATTTTTACATTTTAGAGATGGAGGGTGAGTCTCCTAGCAGTGGACCCCCTATTATTCTTGGGAGGCCTTTCTTGAAAACAGTTAGGACTAAGATAGATGTGCATTCTGGTACTCTTTCCATGGAATTTGGTGATAGTATTGTGCATTTTAATATCTTTGATGCCATGAAACATCCTAGGGAAGAGCATTCAGTTTTGTGCATTGATGTGATTGATGATGTGGTTGATGATGTTTATGCTGAATTGTGTGTTGATTATCCAGATTTTGCATCTGTTAATGACACTGTTGTTTGTGGTTGTACTAATAATGAATGGTGCCCTGTTTGCACTAAATTTTCATGCTTTTCGAAATTTTTGTGAAGCACTAAATAGTGATGATGATTCTGATTCAATTGGTGATTCTGACTTGCCTGCTAATGGTAATTCTGATGTGAACATTGTGCAGTCCGGGCAAAGTTTTACTTTTTTGAATTTATTTTCAGGCACTATAGGTTCAACTGATATACATGCTGTAGAATTAGTGCAACCCACCAAGCTCCTTCCCTCTACTGAGCAGCCGCCTAAGTTGGAGCTGAAATCTCTGCCTGATCACTTAAAATATGCCTTCCTGGAGGAGAATGAGTAGCTGCCAGTCATTGTGGGAAGAAACCTTCTACCTGATTAAAAGGAGCAGCTGCTGAGATTATTGAAGGAAAATAAGAAGGCGATTGGGTGGACTTTAGCTGATATTATTGGCATTAGCCCTTCCATGTGCATGCATCGAATTTCATTGGAAGAGGGTGCTAAGCCAGTGAGGCAACCTCAGAGGCGCCTGAATCCCCTTATTCTGGATGTGGTGAAGAAAGAAGTGACTAAGCTCTTGCAAGCTGGCATTATCTACCCCATCTCTGACAGCTAGTGGGTCAGCCCAGTTCAGGTAGTTCCTAAAAAGTTTGGAGTGACTGTAGTGGCCAACCAGAAAAATGAGCTAATTCCCACAAGAGCTCATAACAGCTGGAGAGTCTGCATAGACTATCGGAAGCTCAACCAGGCCACCCGCAAGGATCACTATCCTTTACCCTTTATTTATCAGATGTTAGAGCGGTTGGTTGGTAAGTCTCACTATTGTTTCTTGGATGGCTACTCAGGCTACTTCCAAATCCATATTGCACCTGAAGATCAAGAGAAGACTACCTTCACATGCCCCTTTGGAACATTTGCATACAGAAGGATGCCCTTTGGACTCTGCAATGCGCCTGGAACCTTTTCAGCGGTGCATGGTAAGCATCTTTTTCTGAATTTTTAGAGGATTGCATAGAAGTATTTATGGATGATTTTACTGTGTATGGGTCTTCTTTTGATGCATGCTTGGGTAGTTTGGCTAGAGTCTTGAATAAATGTATTGAGACTAATCTTGTGTTGAACTTTGAGAAATGTCATTTCATGGTTGAGTCAGGGATAGTTTTACGACACGTAGTGTCTAGAAAGGGTATTGAGGTAGATCCTGCTAAGATAGATGTTATTTCTACTTTACCTTACCCTGCATCTGTGCGGGATGTGCGTTCTTTTCTTGGTCATGCAGGATTCTACCAGCGCTTCATCCAAAACTTTAGAAAGATTGCCCGGCCTCTATCCAACCTTCTGCAGCACGACACAGATTTTGTGTTTGATGATGAGTGTAAGGTCGGCCTTTAATCATTTGAAGCGCTGCCTGACCACAACTTCGGTGATCCAGCCACCAGATTGGTCTCTTCCATTTGAGCTTATGTGCAATGCCTCCAACTATGTTGTTCGTGCAGTTCTTGCTCAGCGGGTTCAATAAGGCCCCTCATGTCATTGCCTATGCCTCCAAGACTTTGGATTCTATCCAGTCTAATTACACAACCACTGAGAAAGAACTTTTGGCTGTAGTTTTTGCACTTGATAAGTTTACGTCATATCTGCTAGATACTAGGGTGATTGTCTTTTCTGACCATGCAGCCTTGAAGTTTCTTTTGAAAAAGGCAGACGCTAAGCCTCGACTTATTCGGTGGATGTTGTTTGCTCCAAGAATTCGACATTGAGATTAAGGATAGAAGTGAAGCAGAGAACTGGGTAGCTGATCACTTGAGTCGGATCACTCACCATCCTTCTGACCTCTCTCCCATTCGGGATGATTTTCCTGATGAGCAGCTTTTTACAGTTGCAAGGTAAGCTTTCATGGTATGCTGACTTGGTAAATTATTTGGTTGCTGGTGTTTTACCTGCTGATTCTACTAGGGCCCAGACTCTGAAATTGAAAAGTGAATCTAAATACTATGTTTGGGATGACCCTTATTTATGGAGATTCTGTAATGACCAAGTAATTAGGAGATGTGTGCCTGATAATGAGTTTCATTCCATTTTATATTTTTTGTCATGCTTCTGCTTGTGGTGGTCACTTTGGACCCCAAAGAACTGCTAGGAAAGTGTTAGATTGTGGTCTACTTTGGCCTTCCTTGATTCATGATTCATATCTGTTTTGCAAGTCATGTGAGAACTGTCAGAGGGTAGGGGGTATTTCCCGTAGGCATGAGATGCCCCAGCAACCTATACTGTTTTGTGAAGTTTTTGATGTTTGGGGTATTGATTTTATGGGGCTATTTCCTGTTTCCTATGGTTTTACTTACATATTGCTAGCTGTTGATTATGTCTCAAAATGGGTTGAGGCGAAAGCCACCCAGACTGATGATTCTGCTGTGGTTGTAGATTTTGTCAGGTCTCACATTTTCTGCAGGTTTGGTGTTCCTAGAGCTATTATCAGTGACCAGGGCTCTCATTTTTGTAACCAAAGCATGTGTGCTTTATTACAGAAGTATGGAGTGATTCACAAGGTTGCCACAGCATACCACCCACAGACCAATGGCCAAGCTGAAATCTCGAACAGAGAGATTAAGCAAATCCTTCAAAAGAGAGTTAACTAACTCTAACCGAAAAGATTGGAGCAAGAGGTTAGATGACGCTTTATGGGCATATCGGACTGCCTACAAGACTCCGATTGGGATGTCTCCCTATCGGCTTGTCTTTTGGTAAGGCATGTCATCTTCCGGTAGAGTTGGAGCATCAGGCATATTAGGCCATTAAGCAGTGCAACATGGATTTGACCCAGTCAGGGGTGGAGAGGAAGCTGCAATTGCAAGAGCTGGAAGAGCTTAGATTGGATGCTTATGAGAGTTCACGTTTATACAAGAAAAAGACAAAGGCATTCCATGACAAGTAAATCTTGAGAAAAGAGTTTGTTGTAGGCTAGAAAGTCCTCTTATTTAACTCCCGTCTCAAATTTATGCCTGGTAAACTTAGAACTAGATGAAATGATCCTTTTGTGATTATTAATTGTTTTTTCCTTTTGGTGCAGTAGAACTGTGTGATGAGCGGACCAGGAGTACTTTCACAGTGAATGGACATTGCCTTAAGCATTTTTATAAGGGACACCAACAGCAGCCTGTGGAGGTAGAGATTAGGCTCACTGATGCCACGTACCCTCCCTCAGGAGGATAGGGAGTCTTCTTCCTCTTTTCTCTATTTTTCTTTTTTTTTGTATTTTTAATTTCAACTTTGATTGTTAATAACAGGATTTTGCGAATAATACAGTCTGAACACTCCTTGTGATAATTGTTGAGATGTACATAGTTTTCAACTTGAATATTTTGTTTTTGATGGATCATTCTGGTTGGACTGAATTTCTCAACTTTTAGATTATCTAACTTGGTAGGTGATTTTGTGATGCTGATTGCGTGCTGATATTGACCCTTGTCAGATTTTGAGCCTGTGTGAATGAAATTTATTTTCTGCCATTCATTCTTTCTTTTTTGTGTGCTTCTGCTCATGATTTTGTTCTTTAGAACTTGCCCTTTTTCTTTTTGAAACTGCATTTTTCACTAGCATGCATAAATATGATAGAGGCCTTCTTTCTTTTATTTACCACTTTGGCCTGATAGCCATCCCTTGCATTATATTCCCGTTGGTTAGCCCCTTCGTGCCTTTTTGTATCATCCTTGTCTTAGCCACATTACAAGCCTAAGCGTAAAACCATTTTATTCCTCACCTTGGAAATTTATTAAGCATTAGTTTCATCTTAGTGTTGTGTTTAAGTGTGGGGGTTGCCTAGGGCGTGCAACATTTTAGTGTGGGGGGAGGTATCCGATGCTAATTGTCATTTGGCATTAGTTTGGTCATTGTGCTTGTGTAAGTAATTGTGGAATTTTTCTCAAAAAAAAAGAGAGATAGAAAAAAAGAAAGAAAAATCTGAAACAAAATATATATATATGAAAAAAAAAGTCAATTTGAGAAAAATTTGGTGTAATAATGAGTTTTGGGGAAGGAAAAGAGTTTTGTTAAAAAAGGCGACTTGTTTGTAAAAGTGCATTTCATTTAGTTGGTTTTGAGCAAGCCTTTGTGTTGCTTAACTAATACTCTTTTAAATTTCTTGAGTGCTTAGCCTTTCATTTCAAAAGTTGTCTATGCCTTCACCATAGCCCCATTACAGCCTTGAATAATAAGTCCTCTTGATTTGTGCATGCATGTGTTTTGAGTAGTGGAGAAGTAGAATTTGAGCAAGCTTATGGTAGGGCAATTTTCTTGAGTGGAATTTGAGTGATACACTTGCTACCCTATACACTTGAGAGATTGATTGAGAGCATACCTTGAGATGCCATTTTGCGTGATTAGCATCATCAATTGAGATTACCATGTTTTATAATTTGAGATGAAGAAATTTCTGTCATGATTGGTTGATCTTTTGAAATTTTGTGTTCCTTGTTCAAGTTTTGCATTCTTGACAACTGTTAGAAAGGAGAGGTTTATCTTTTAGTCTTTTTCTTTGTTTTATCACTTCTTTAGTTTTGTTTTGAGTTTTTAATTTTGCCTAAGTGTGCAAAAGGATAAGTGTTAGGGCATTTGATAATTGACTTTTATCACACTTAATTGTTGCGTTTGATTAATGATTTTAGGGCTGTTTAGTGTGTAATTAATGATTTTTAGTCTAAATTGGGCTTTGGGCTTTTAATTGGATTTAATTCATTTTCGTGCTATTTTTCCAGATTTACACTGTTCCAGTATTTTGATCATAACTTTTGTTCTATGTATCCGATTAACCTCAGTCTTTTTCGTTTTGCAGATAACTCAAAGAGTTACAAATGTTATTAGAGGCTTGAAGGCCAAATTCGGACAAGAAGGCAGTGAAAATTGGAGCCAAAGTCAGTCACGAAATTCTGGAGCTATGTTTAGTTAATTGGGCTTAACTTTGTAATTAGGAGTCCAAATTACCTAGGACCAAAGCCATTAGTTATGTTTTTAATTTGGGCCAGTTTTGAAGCCCTGACCCGATTTAGTTTTAGGTTTAAATGGCAGATTAGGACAACATGAATAGCAGCTTTTGATTTTGGAGAAATTTCAGATCTACACCTCTTCTCTTTTCTCTGTTCAACTTGTTCTTCTTTTTCTTTCCTATTCGTTTTCTGTTTTTTCCCAGCCATGGTAGGCTAACTTTCCATTCAATCAACCCATGAGTTGAGGTTTTTGCTATTGAATATAGAGGACCCGTGCTCTCCATGAACTGAATCCGTTTTTCTTTCCCCTTTACTCGAATTGAGCAACACGATTGTGTACGTTGAATCCGAGCGGATGAGGTTTGTCCATGAGGTTTGTTTATGATTTCTTTATTTTGATCATCCAGGGGAAGGGATTAAATGTAGAGAGGGTTCCTATATGAATGCAGGGATTTCGATTTGTTTAGGGTCAACCATGAGATTCCGTAATTCTTTGTCCAGTGACGGATATCCTTGAAACCTCAATTCTGGGTTAGTTGATTGCTTTTAAATTGTTAATTTTGTTTTATCTCTTGCTCTAATTTCGTTTTATATATCTTGCTTTAATTTCAATCGTATTAAAACCCCCTGTTTATTATTTTGTGTTTAATTAAGTGATTTAATCCTATGCAAAATTCCTTGGGAGACGATTCATGTTGTCCTATATTACAAATTTCTTTATAAGCTTGGTTAATTTGAGTGAGTTCGACAGTTCACGTCAAGTATCCCCCAATGGGAATTCTCTCTTTGGTGCCATTTTTTGAAATTGAAGGCTACACAAATAAACACTAAGAATTAAGGGGCCCCTCCTCTCTCTCTCACTCCTTCTTCTTCTTCTTCTTTTTTAAGAAAGTAAAATAAAAACGAAATTTTAATTAAGATGACATGTAGGATAATGGATCAAGATATTGATACTATATACAAAGCTATAGTCAATATCATTGAAATCCAAATTAACGTAAAGTCAACCATGTCCAAACAAAGCAAACTATTACAGTATCCAAAAGATAATTTTAAATAGAACCTAACAATGAAACATCAAAAAGAAAGATCTAATTACAAGTGATTCAAACCAAGAACTTAAAACATAATGAAAATAAAAACATATAAGTCAAAATAAAACAAGAACTCAGTCCAAAGTTGTTGCTGTTGCCCAATGCTCATTCTTCATCTTCATCTTCATCTTCTTCCTTCTCTTCACCATCTTCATCATAAAAATAAATATTAGCCAAAATTTCTTCATCTGTCAAAGGAGGACTCCTATTGCATCAGTGTTCAGATGAAACTGTTTAGTTATATTACGCATTATGTATTCAAGGTTGTCTAGCTTCTTTTGGTTGTGTAAGATATGCAATCTTTGCCTCTTCTCCTCTCTAGCCTTTGTGCAATAGTTAATGGCCTCCCTCCCCTTCTTTAGCCTTGAGGTTGTTGTTGGCTTCCTTCGTGATGCTTTAGAAAATATTTCTCTATCACACTAGCATCAATAATGGGGGCCGCTGGGATCGGGATATCACCCTCAACTTGCACCATAGAGTTCTTACAAAGTTAAGTAATGAGAGAGGGGTGCCATAAACTACCAATTGCCTCCTGAGCCACTTGAGAAATGTTGAATGCAATAAGCCTTCCTACATCAATAAGTTCAATCACCTCTATTGCTCTAAAAGGGAAGACTTTCTTCATTGAAGGATTCAACCTTCTTTGAGGTTAGATCACAACTTTATAATCATCCTTCATCAGAATTTTGTACATGCATATGGTAGGGCTTATACCTTTGATATATGAATGTATGTTTAAGACTAGTGGCCAAAGGCTTTAATTCTAACTTGGGTTTTTCTTCAACCACCTCATTTTTCTTCAACTCTTCCTCTTTTTGTTTACTTGCAGGAGAGAGTACTGGTGATGCTTCCAACAGTCTTACACACTCAATTACCTTTGGATCATCATTCGCAGCTCCAAAGTCTTGGATTGAACTATTGCCCTTTAAGAGGAACTTTTGGAATGCCTTTTCTAAAAACATTTGAGAATGGAGAATCAATTACATCTACTTGAAGACACTGCTCTTTCTCCATAGGGTGCTTCATTGCTTCAAAAACAATGAAAGTTACCTTATCATCTTGCACTCTCAACATCAATTCACCCTGTTGGACATCAATCAATGCTTTTCCACTGACCAAGAAAGGTTTCCCAAGAATGAGAGGGATATCAACTTCTTCTTCGATATCTAACACCAAAAAATCAGTTGGAAAAATAAATTTATCTACCTTTACAAGAACATATTCAACAATACCAAAAGGGTATTCAATTGAGCGATCCGCCAATTGAAAAGAGATCATAGTTGGGTTCACCTCACTAATACCCAACTTATGAAGAATTAACAATGGCATCAAATTAATGCTAGCACCAAGATCACATAAAGCTTTACCAAAGGTTAAGTTACCAATAGTGCACGAAATGTGAAAACTACCAGGATCCTTTAACTTTGGTGGCAATTTCTTCTGAATAATGTCACTACAATCTTTAGTTAGCATAGTTGTCTCATCCTTCTTTAACTTTCTCTTTTTTGATAAAAGCTCTGTCATGAACTTTGCATATGATGGCATTTGCTCTAATACTTTTGCAAACAGGATATTAATTTGAAACTTCTTGAATACATCTAAGAATTGAGTAAATTGCTTCTCTTGATTTTGCTTCTTGAGCCTTTAAGGAAATGAGATTCTATTATAAGGTGAAGGTTCAAAGGGCTTATCCCAGTCAAGCTCATTCTTTTTTCCTTTTTTTCTTAGACACTCTTCTTCAACTCTTCCTTCCTTCTTTGATGTCTTATTCAAGGGATCCTTTATAGCTACCTCACTCTCCACCTCATGCTAAGTTGAAGGACTCATCACCTCTTCAACTTTGTCTTTCTTTGGTTGAGGTTCAATTGTCTTGCCATTTCTCTAAGTTATCACCTTGCAATGCTCCCTTGGATTAACTACAGTGCCACTCAGAAATGAACCTTGAGAATTTTTTACAAGTTACCTCGATATTTGCCCCAACTATGTCTTTTATATAGAAGCCTCTTGATTTTTGAAATTAGCTCTTATCTCTTGCATAAAAGAAGAAATTCACTACATAAAACTAGTTGTTGATTGAGAAAGCTTCTTAAGAGCATTTTCCAAAGCAGATAGCTTATCTTGATTTGGTTGAGACTGAAGTGGTGGTGGTGCTTGGATTTAAGGCACAGGGGGTCTTTGATTGTTCCATGAGAAATTTGGACGATTTCTTCACCTTAGGTTGCAGGTGTTGGAGTATGAATTGTTCTAAGGTCTTAAAAAATTCCCTATGTAATTCACCTACTCTAGTTTGGATGGATTTACTGTACTTGCTCCATAATCTCCATTCATATGGTTCCCTCCACAAAACTCACAGCACAATAGAGGAGAACTAACAGCTCCAACGTGCATTTGACCAAGTTGCTTAGTGATATTAGATAACTGTTTAGAAAGATTCTTATTTCGAGCAAGAATAGCATCTTAATTATCCATCTCAAGTACTCCTCTTCTTCCACTAGACTGGTCCAAGGGCATATGATAATTGTTAGCCTCCATGGTCTCCAACAATTGATGAGCTTCTTCGGGTGTTTTGTTATTGAGAGAATCACTTGCAGTTGTGTTTATCATGGACTTGGTCAGATGTGTCAACCCATTGTAGAAAGTTTGAACTTGAAACCAATCGCTAATGGAGTGGTGAGGGCACCTCCTCATTAAATCCTTGAATTGCTCCCAAGCATCATATAAGGACTCCATCTCATGTTGAATGAAAGAGGTAATCTCACTCCTCAACTTGGTCAACTTGGATGGTGGAAAATATTTTTTAGGAATTTTGTCACCAAGTCATTCCAAGTGGTGATGCTGCCCTGTGGTTGAGCTTGTAGCCAGCTCTTTACTTTATCTCTTAATAAGAATGGAAACAACCTCAATTTGATTGTATCTTTAGAAACACCATTAACCCAAATGAGATCACATAGCTGAATGAAATTTGCTAAGTGCAAATTAGGATCTTCCAATGGCCCACCCCCAAATTACTCTTGTACTAAATGGAGAAGAGCTGGCTTGAGTTCAAAGTTATTGGCTTGAATGTTAGGCCTCACAATGCTAGTGGCACAACCCTCTATTTGGGTGTATCATAGTTCCCCAATGTGTGCCTTGTATGATTTACGTATTCTTCAGCTATAGGTCTCACTCTGGTTTCTTGTTGAATTGGATCTATGGTGCCTTGTTGAGCCTTCTTCTATGTTTTTGTCCTTTTTCTATTTCTTCTTGATGTTTTCTTAATTTCAGGATCAAATTGCAATGAATTTAGATCAATAGTACCTTACATAAAACAAAAACCAACAGAAGAATACTAAATTAACAAAGTAAAAATAAAAACTATCTAAAAACAAAGATAATTATAACTAAAAGAAAAATCCATATTAGTATATTCTCAGCTACTTTCAATATTGACAATTTACATAATCTCCGGTAATGGCGCCAAAAACTTGTTGCTCATTTAGCAAGTGTACCAAATTGTAAAAGTAAGAGAGTGATGAGTAAGTATCATTCCCATTAGGATTGTTAATTGTCAACTATCAATTCACTAAGAATTAATACTATTTAGACACCGAATGTTTGAATTAAAAGGAGATCTAAAATGCAGCTATTGAAAATAACCAACAAAGTAAAGCAGATTAAAAACAAAGGTTAACAAATCGAAATGAACAAGATAAATAAAGAGATTGTCAAAGACACAAATTAAAATAAGCTAGGGTCCAATTTCACTTGACTTTTCCATTGATAATCTAGATTCCTTAGGTTTAATCAAGTTCTAAATCCTTCTTGATGGTTAGATTCCCAAAGGTTAATTAACCTCTAATTCCTTGGCTTGCTAATCCTCTCTTACTCAACTAGAATTAACTAATCCCTTAGTCTAACCCTAATTGAAGAAGGCCCTATAAGTTCTTGCCCAATCATGGTGCTTATCTCATGAAACAAAATCACACATCAATTTCCTAACTAATACATAAACATCAAACCTATTTATCAGTGGCGAGTTCATAAAAGCATTAAGAACGGAGATAAACACTCAACAAGGAATTAGAAACTTTGATTAAACTAGAAATCCAAATACATCAACATCCAAGTAAAGCTACATCTTCCTCTAGCTAAAAGGGGTTTAGCTACTCATTGAGAACAAGCAAATATATAAGAAATGGAAAGGGTGAGAAGAAAACTCCATGACAATCCAAGAGAAATTGAGATAAACACCTCCAATCTTGATGAAATCTTTATTCTTTGCCTAATTAGGGTTAGTGACGTCCTCTCTCTGTTCCTCGTCCAAAAAGCTGCCCCCAAATCTACCCCAAAACTATTTATATGCTTTTAACACTTCGCAGACTTGCGCTCCACAGCTCAAGCGGTGGGAACCACCACCTAGGCAGTGGCCAACCCGAGAAGATCACTTCTTAGCATTTCCACCACTTGAGTGGTGGTTGTGAGCGCCTGGGAGTATGGTTGGTAGAGGCCAACCCCTCTTTTTTCCTCTTTTCTCATCCAAAAAGCCATCCAAATCCTCCTTGAATCTCATTTACCTTACCTAAAACAAAAACACACAACATGTGAAAAACTAAGATGATTCTACAGACAAATAAACCTTATTTACACTTTACTTGCTTGATTCTAAGGAATGCATGAAACTTCAATAAACTACCTTAAGGAAAACTCAATATAAAGGTGAAATTAGAGGAATAATTGCAATAAGCTCATGAAATATCACACTATTATCATACTATTATAGAATTATCATCTCAGAAAAGCTATGTTGAAAGAATTTTAAATATGTTCAATATGAAATCATGTAATCTTTGTACTGCAACCATTCAAAAGGGTGAGAGTCTTTCTAAAAAAAAGTGTCCTTAAAATGATAAAGGAAGATCTAAAATAGAGAAGGTCCCATATGCTTTCACTGTTAGTAGTCTTATGTATGCTTAGGTTTGTACACATCTTGATATAACTTATGCTATTAGTATATTTGGGAGATACTTGAGAAAACCTACTGTGGGTCATTGGCAAGCTACAAAATAAGTTATGAGGCATCTAAAAGGTACCAAAGACTATATGCTTACTTGCAAGAGGTTAGATTACCTTGAGGTGATTGACTATTCTAATTCTAATTATGGTGGGTGCCTTGATGACTATAAACCCACATTAGGATATATCTTTATGTTGGCAGGAGTTGTTTCTTAGAAAAGTGTCAAACAAACACTTACAACTACTTCGACTGTGGAAGCAAAGTATATAGCTTGTTATGAGGCCACTCACCAAGCAATTTGGTTGAGAAATTTGATTTTAGAATTTGGTGTTGTGGAGAGTATCTTTGAGCCTATTTCCATTTATTATGATAACTTTGCTAGAGTAAATCTCAAAACAATAAGAATACCAAACGCTAAGCATTTTGAGACAAAATATATGTTTGTTAAAGAGAAGGTTCAAGAGTTTTAGACTCACATTAAGCATACACCTAGAGAACAATTGCAGATCCCCTACCTAAAGGTTTGGCTGTTAAAAACTTTGTCGATCCTGTAACCGATATAGGTCTCATAAGATGTTTTGATGCCTTGTGATAGTGAAAGTTTATTTTGTTTTATAGCAACATTGTATTTTATTACCATGTCTCAAGGCCTTGAATAAATTTGTTGCCATTGTCATCATTCAGTTGTTATTACCAGATGATATTGTTTATTACTGTGTAGTTTTGTTTATATATTTATTATGGCACATTATTGAGACATTTTGAACCTAGCTTCATTCTGTTGTATTGTGATATTTTCTTGATTCTTAGTAAGCATCATGCGTGGATATTAGGGCCATTTTGTTTGGGATTGCACAATTGATCATACTTTTGGTGTGCTTTTCAATATATTTTCCACATTTTGGTTAGGTCACCAAGATGTGAGTATTTTGCCTATATGATGTTAATACCTTTATTGGGTATGATTTTCTGTATTATTAAGGTGCTAATAATCTCATTTTGGACCAATGGTTAAGAGTGCTAGGCCAGTTTTGAGGCCATATATTGTTTAATTAATCTGGAGTACTATTTTTTAAATTTAATTAAATAATCTAAATTATGCTATCCAAATGAAAGAAAAATAGATTAGTATTATGTGGACCAGAATAAATCTATATAACATTTTAGAAAACCTAGATTAATTAGATGTCAAAATAATTAGAGTATATTGTAATTTTGATTTAGCCTAAATAAGTGATCAATCTTGTTATTGGGGCCTACTGTTGTTAAGCACTTATCTCATGTGGATTTTGATATTAGGCCTTGTGTATGGGCAAAACCATAATTGGCAGGTTTAGCCTATTTTGTTTGCACAGAGGAGAGGCTCCTATCCTTTACCACTTTATAATGCAGTTGCCCCACTGAGACTGACACAAGACCAAACTATTATGGAAAAATGATAGCTTCTCTACTTCTCCTCACACACAGGCTATTGACATTGGATTTCAGTTTTCTTTCATGGATTTCATCTTAGGCTGTAGTGGATGCTTCCTCTTCCACCTATCCAAGTAATCATAAATCATAAACTATAATTTGACTACTTTATTATACATTCCATGATCTAGGGTTAAAAGATTAAGACTTTTGTAATATTCTGTCAATTGTTTGATCTCCCAAAATTTAGCACTTAATCCCTTAAACATGCTAGGAATACCTTCTTCCTATACATAAGGGAATGCCACTTGATCAAATAAAACAACTAACATATGGTAAAAGACTAACACTATACAAGACTAACACCCATTTGATCAAATGCCAATTGTTGTTTCATTATGTTGAAGAGTTTGGTTTGGTGTGTCCCCGCAAATCTCTTTTTCTTCCTTTTCATCGAGTCTTAGTGGTAGGAGGGATTAGTGGTTGATCATAGTATCTCTATGGGTGTTTCTACACATTGCACGTATGGTGTTTGAAAAAAGAACAAAAAAGACAAATATTACTCTTTTTTTTTTTCAATATTGAGCAATAAAAATTTTCTTATTTTTCTTTTATTTTATTTTCTTTTAATCGAAAATCTTCTGTGATTTTCTTTTTTATACGTATATTAAAGATCTTTTGGCATTTACTTCTCAAGCCAACCTAGTTAATAGAACTTGCCCAAAGTTTCGTTAGTTAGTTTGTTTTATTGACATGTTGTCATGACTAAATTTGTCTTATTTGTTTAATTAACCGTGGTAATAGAGATGAATGTGTCTCTAGAATTGATACACAATATGGTATGCAGCTATATATATCGTTCTTAGCACATGTGATGCACCTTTTCTATTTTCTTGAAATTTCATGTTTTATGTTAACACATCATATATATTAATCATGTTGTTATGGTGTATGATTTCTATGAAACACATGATGAGATTGTGTAATTGGAGTATTTTAGGGAACCAATTAAGAGAGTTGTGTTGTTTAAATGTACAGGGTTTGATCCGACCTCTGATAATAGTACAAAGGTATACGAGCATCGTGGAATTGTTGAAGTTAATTTACAAAGGCGTTATTCAAAATATGAAACCATTTATTATTGCACAAGAGGCGATTTAGGTATATTGCGCAACATATCTTGAAAGATGTGATAACTTAAACTGGTTGGTAATTATTAAGACAAAAACAAGAAGTACAATTGATGCACGTGGTTATGAAAGAAGCCCCACAAATGCTAACCAAGAGAATGAGAATATGTAAGTGCTACCAGTCATGCCTAAAAATGAACAACTTGGTAATCCACAAGATAATGATAATGCTTACAAAGAAGTAGATGGTCACTCAATCAATGACATAATTGTGGATGAAGAAGGGCCTATAGATGAAAAAATGAAAAGTGAAGAATATGAAGAGAAATATGATGGCAGCGATATAATTGAGCAAAATGTTCTAGAAGATTATGCCGAATTAGATGATGATGAATGTGATGACGATTAATTTAGTGGAAATACTTTTTATGCGTAACTTTTCTTGTAATGTATGTTATGAATTAAATGCAATAGGGTTGTTACTTTTTAGTTATTGTTTGTGCAATATTTGCATATGTAATATGCAATTCCACTACATATGTTTCTATTATTATATAGATGTCCAGTACTGGTAGACCTAGAGGACGCCCTCTTAGCTCTAGAGGCAAGGTTGAGGGCAAGGCTTCATCAATTTCTTCCGGTTCTCAGCAGAACTTTGCTCATTATATGTCTCATTCACCTACCAGTACACCACATATAATTCACGTGTTCCCAACACATATAGTTCACGTATAGCATCTCTATTGGAGAAAGGACACCAGCGTCATATCCACAACCATCGTATTCCTTGCCACCGCATCCTCAGTAACCCTAACCACTGCATCCCCAATATCCCTAGTCACCACATCCTCAATTTGAGCCACACACTCATGCTTAGGATAAGGATGGCCAGTCCCAGCCATGTGCCCCATTTCTATCATACCCAGCCCTTATAACATGCATCTACTATGGGGACAAGGATTTGCATACGATAAACTATGGATTTATCCTCTTAAAGGATGGTAAGTTATTTAATGATAGTAATGCAAAGTTAATATTATGCTTACTAGTATTTGTAAATGTAGTTTATTTATTCAAGTTTTTGGATTTTACACTGACAATGATACCACCAAAGATATTACAAAAGGCCATCAAATCTGCCTTGCTGGCCCTTGCAGTAATTGAAAATGTACAGATGATAGAATTAAACAAATATTGTTCAATGAATGACAAGTAATATGATTGTTACTAGTTATATTGTATCTTTATTAACCTTAAATTGAATGAGATGCTAATTTCATATTAATTATTACTTTTCATTGATTGCAGAAGGGTTACAAGTGGTTGGGGAGCATGACGTTACTATCACATCTCTTTGGACATCAAAGACAAAGCACTTGTTAAGAAAATTAATATGTAGAGTGCGTCAAAATATTACACAACAACCATTGTGGATTCCTACCATGTGGGGATCTAATGTGTATGAGATATTACGAAGCATGGCAGCTACAAATTATAATTCAAACATAGGTGATTCATTACATACTCAAGGATCCTTGAAAAACAAAAAGCATGAAATCCTACTAGTCATATTTTAATTTTTTTTAAGTTTTACATAAATATCTTGGTCGAAAATATTCTTAGTGTGTTGTTTATTTTATCAAACACGTGTAGGCCCATAAGCTACAAAGGTGGCCAGACAAGGGTGAGTACTTTTGTATTTTATAACCTTAATTAATTATCTGATTATAGTTATATCGATTTCTTAAGTTTTTCAGTCCTTCTGTTTGTTTTATAGGATTGCTTCCAACATTTAGCTTCAGAAGCTTAGTCTTAAGCATCAATTATTTCATCATCTAATTTGGGTGGTTGTAATAAACTAAAACCTATAGACTATGACACCTATATGATCCAAGCTATTGGAGGAAAAAATGCTAAATGTAGGGTTTATGGTGTTGGTTTTTATGGAAAGAGGCGTGCTATTGCCTCGATTTCTGCCACCCATTTGAATACAAATTATTCTAATATTGTTCAAGGTATGGGTACTGAAGTTGTGGCTAGTCTTCCAAAATAGGTAGTACAACATGAACAAGCAATCAACACATTGTTTACACACCAGAATAAAATAATGACATTTTTTGCACGAGCAATGAACATTGATGTTAATGATATTGATTTCAATGGTGTTAATATTGGGGCTAATGCTGCAGATGATGCCCCTAATGATGGCCAGGACGAAGATATGGCTAATAAGGATCAAAATGTTTAGACATGTTTTATTTGATGCTTTTAATAAACTTATGAATTACATTTTGTTATTATTTGATTTTGAATGTTAAACTTGTAAAGATATTTATGTTTGACAATATTGGTTGTTTAGGACTTTTTGAGTAATCTTGATGATATAAACTTGTATTTATGCGATCGTGACGGAATGGGAGACGGAAGTATAGTTTTATTGAGTAATGTCTTGTGAATAGCACATAAGATATTCACACAGAATTACATCATCAGCTAAAGTAAACATAAATTTGGATGTAAAACTAAATTACAACAAATTAAATAGTTTAAGTATTGAATAACTACTTTTTATTGTTAATAGGGCGAACATGCAACTCACCTAAATGTAAAGGGCTCTATGCATTTTACCCTTTTATTATGGTTCAATTTATGAATGAATCTATTATGATTAAAAAACTGGAGTGAAGTATTGTTTGGTAACATAAACTTTTTGTTATAAACTAATTAAAGGACTGAACTTCAATTATTATCAATTAAGGGACTCAACTTTACCAGAAAATATTTTTTTATCATAAAATATAGAAAAGACAAAAATATACAACTTTTCATATCAAAATAATTTGGAACACGAGCAAAACTCATGGTTATATATTACATGAAAACATTTTTTTTTCTAATTGATATCTATTGCCAGAATATTGTTTTATTCAATTTAATTCCCCAATTGGTAATTCTTTAAGTTGAGGTCCTCAGTTGATTATTACATTAAAGTTCAGGTCTTTGTAGAATAGTTTTATCTAAAAACCTACAAGAGAATATAATAAATTCTATTATGGATAATAAAAGATCCTGCCCAAATGCAATTGTTATGCACAATTATTCTAATGTGCAAGAGGCCATGTGAGATGATCTTAAATGCTGGAATTAATGATGCTGAAAAGGAGTTTTGGTAATTTAACTTTCTTTGTACTATAATCTCTTTTGATTTATATATATAATAAAGAATTCTTTTTCATGAAACATATAATTTTAGGGTTTCAACAATGTAAGGATTGCATATAATCAAAGTTGAAACATTTCTTTGAACTAATTTGTTAGCTCCAAAATAAGATTTTTTCTATAAGTCTTTCAAGCATTTATTGTAAGAATTACTTATGTCAACTGTATAAGAACCAGAATACCAATAAGAATTTAGCCTGTTGAAGACATGATTCCTGCATTCCAAAATCCCTAGTATAATCCAAAGACCTACAAATAAGGGAGACACTAGGTCTTCCTCTACAACTCACTCCTCTTTGAATTAGCAGTCAATGAAGCAAACTAGAGAGTGATAATTGTGTGCAAAGTATGAGTGGAGAGGGGATTCAGCCAAGTAAATTTAACTTAGGATCCTCCCATCATTAGCTTACTATGTTAAGGCCATTAATCATGTCAGGTGTCCCAAGCCCAATTCAAATGGATCATTAAAAAAATGGGCGTTATACATCTTCAAAATGGATCACAACATTAGCTCATTTTTGCAAATCAAAATATTAATTGATTTTAGTCCACAAGATTATTAGATTATTATAACATTCACCCACTTGAAAAAATCAATTGTTTAATTTTAGTTTGAAAATTTTTTATTGAAAATGACTTTCAAGCTAATAACTTGTTTCACAATGTGGTCACATTTCAAAAAAATGTGATCTAAGATGTAATATATAAGTATGACTTCGTCCAATCAAAGATCAAATCACATCAAATCATGACAATAAATATATCCATAATTGATGTAGGACCAATCCATGGTTACAAATGTCATTGACCTCGTTAACTAGTCATTAATATGAAGTGTGGCAAGAAAGTAGCATTCAAAATGATGTAAAAACAATGATAGTGTTGTTTTTCTTGCCAGTGTTCACAATTTCTCTTCACAGCAGGATTTCAAAGTAAGAGAAATTGTATAGTTCTTAAAGATCTATCTTGTGTCAAAACTCAAATAATGCATCAATCAAGAGACATCATGATTCCGATGACACCAAGTTTCCAAAAATTGCAACTGAAAAGCGCATATATAATCACAATTGAAATAAATTCATAATCAATCACATACAAGAATGTAATACTTATCAACCATAACTAAAAGTGCACAAAAATGGTTTCAACTTGATAAGTAAAATAAGATAATACATAAAGAACTCCCACTGACTAAGCACATCAAAGAAACTCAAAATGCCCAATTCTTAACATGTCCTTTTATGAGCCTAAGACCTTTGGTTAAGGGATTTACAAGAATGGAATCCATGTCAATGTTCTCAACAATAATATCTTTGTTCTTCACAGGATCTCTGACAGTAAAATACTTCAACTTTAAATGCTTAGAACCACTGAATGTCTTATCATTTCAAAGTGAAAAATACAGCAACATTGTTATTATAGTAAATTCTCAGTGGCCTAACAACGTAGTCCATAATACGAAGTCCTATCACCAAGTTTCTTAACCATACAGCCTGAGTAACAGCAGGATAACACACTACAAATTTAGCTTGCATAGTAAAATAAGCAACTTCAGATTTTTTTTTCCTTTTCCAAGAAATCACACTACCCACCATGTTGACTTCTTGTCATCAGGGCACCTAGCAAGATCTTAGTAAGTATACCCCACCATCTCTAAGTTGTCAACTTTCTTATATTCAAGCATGTAATCTTTGGTATACTGCAAGTACCTCATCACTTTCTTAGTAGCTATACAACTATCATTAGCAGGGTTAGATTGAAATCTATCCAACACCAAGTATGAAAGCAATGTCATGCCTAGTACAAACTTGTGCATAAATTAGGTTCCCAAGTGCACTATAGCATATGGTACATCTTTCATATGTTCTTTCTCAAGATCATTTTTAGGACATTCATTCTTATTGAATTTGTCACTTTATCAACTGGAACATCATCTAGTTTGCAGTTTTGCATATTAAACATCTATAGGATGTGATTAATGTAAGCTCTTTGAGACAACCCAAGCAAACAAAGAAATCTATCCTTGTGAAATTCAATTCCCAACACAAAAGAAGCTTCACCAAGATCCTTCATGTCAAAGAATTTTGTCAACATCTATTTGGTTTCATGAAATAGACTAAGGTTATTACACACAAGTATAATGTCATCCATATATAAAAAAAAAGAAAAGAAAGGTGATCTTACTCCCACTTACCTTTAGTATATACACTGATCAACCTTGTCTTCCTTAAAACCCATGGAAGTCACTACCTTATCAAATTTTAAATAACATTGTTTAGAGGCTAGTTTCATAAATGGGCTTTTTTCAATTTTCTTACCAAGTGTTCACTCCCACTTTCTTGAAAAACCCTTAGGTTGCTTCATATAGACTGTCTCACTAATATCACCATTCAAAAAAACCATTTTGACATCCATATGATGCAACTCCAAATCAAAATGAGCCATTAATGCCACAACGACTCTAAAAGGATCCTTAGATGAAATTGGGAAAAATGTTTCAGTAAAACCAATGCCCTTTTCTGGTGAAACCCTTTGTCACAATTCTAGCTTTATACCTTTCAATATTTCCCTTATAATCTTTCTTTGTTTTGAAAATTCACTTGTAACCAATGGGTTTGTAGTTTTCTGGTAACTCAACAAATTTCCATACATTATTAACAACCATACATTGCATTTTATCATACATAACACCTATCCACATATTAGATTGAGAGCACAAGAAACAACATCCTTTATGTGGGTCCATCACGTCTCCAATACCATACATATCCTTATTGAGATATACCATGAAATCATTAAAAATGGTAGCTTGCCATCTATCTAACAGATGTCATCATTGGCATTTGCACAATAAGCTCAATAGGTTGTGAATCAACAACAAGAACAAAAGGATCAATGACATTCTCAATAAAAGCATCAAGTCTATCAGTAGTGGTAGGTAAAATGCTATTATAAAAAACATGCAAGGATAAAGTAACACTTTTGCTCACATCAGCAATTGTTCCATAGGAAGTGTAACAAAATCAGCCACTTTGTGTTCCAAAAATTTTGTATTCAAGGACTCCACAATTATAGTACCATTACTACGACAATAGAAGCTATATGTTTTTGGATGGTCTGAATATCTAATGAAAAAGTAATGCCTAGTCTTGGGGTTTATCTTTTTTCTCTAAGGGATTATAGAATTTAACTTTTGTAGGGCAACCCCAAACATAAAGATGGTTCAAACTGGGGTTTTTGCCTGTCCAAAGTTCAAAAGGTTTTTTTGGAATGAATTTGCTAGGAACTTGGTTAAAAACGTAAGGAACAACTTTCAAGGCTTTACCTTATAGAAATTTTAGCAAGTTAGACCTACTCATCGTGCTCTTCATCATATCTTTCAATGTGTAGTCATCTTTTGGCTACATCATTTTGTGCAAGACTACCAAGCAATATATATTGTAAAACAATTACACAATCTTGTAAGTATTTAGTAAATGGTCCTATGTGCTTCCTAGCAACATCATATTTACCATAATATTTACCACCACAGTCAAATTTCACTATCTTAATGACTTTCCCTAATTGTTTTTCAACCACAATCTTAAAAATTTTGAATTTTTCAAGAGCCTCCGATCAAATAAATATAGCCAAATTGGGAAAAGTCATCAATGAAAGTGATAAATAATTTTTTTTCGCAAATAATAGGAGAGATTTCTAAGAGACTTGAACTTCTAGTTGCACCTTTCTTTTGGTCTTAGTGAATTTTCCTCTTGGACAATCTATACAAGTCCTTAAATCATAAAAATTTAAGGGAGGTAAAATTTCTTCTTTAATCAATCTATATACCCTTTACCTAAATTTGTTACCTAAGTGTTTCTGCTATAATAAAAGGATTTTCTTTGGTCTTAGAACTTTTGACACTAACATTCTTAATATTAAAGGATGTAGATGGAATATTAGAAACTAAAGATAATTTGTATAAACCATCTAGCAAAAAACAAAACCAATAATTTGAGAATTCAACAGTAAATTTATTTTTCCATTGCCAAAAGTAAACTAAAATCTAAGTTTATCCAAGCAAGAAACAAATCAAATTCCTTCTAAACAAAGGAACAAAGAAAGTGTCATGCAAAACAATCTCAAAACTAATGTCTAGACACAACCTAACATCATCAATAGACTTAACATCAACTTTAAGATCATTTCTCACTCTCAACTTGCTTTCCCTTAGACTTGTTTGTCTCAAGTTTATAAACCCCTGTAAAGAGACAGCAACATGAGAAGTGGAATCACTGTCAAGCCAGCAAGAATCAATAATGACATTGACTAATTTAGATTCAAAATACACAAAAGCCAAAGATTTACCTCCAGATTTTTGTTGTTTTCTGCGCAAGCCTTGAACTTATGACAATTAATCCTCTTATGCCCTTTAGTCTTACAAAAGAAACACCAGGCACTTCTTTTGGTGGTAATGGGTTTAAGGCCACCTACACTATGATGCTAACTATTACCATGCCTCTTAGTATCTTGACTTTTACCAAGAGAAGTAGGTGTATCTTTCTTGTGTGTATCAGAATCCTTACTAGAATAGGGTTTACTAACGAAATCACTACTTTCTTTCTTGAGTTTATCTTCCTCAGCCGTAAATTTAATTATAAGGTCATTCAATGTCTATTTCTCACTCAATGTGTTGTAGGCAATCTTAATTTGTCAGAATTCAACAGGTAAACAATTCAATACATTTGGGATAACAAAAAAGTTAGGCAAATCAATATCAAGAGCTTTCAGCTTAGTTTTAAGTTGTACTATCCTCAAAATAAACTCCCTTACACTGACAACATTGTTATACCTTATAGAAGTCAACTCTTTCATTAGGTACCTAGATTCAGTATTATCATATACCTAGTATCTATTTCATATAGCTGTAAGGAACTCCTTAGCAATAGTGGTTTTAGGTAACCCATTCAACATATGCTCAGAAAAGGTCCACCTAATATTAACTGAACTAAGTTTAATATATCTCTCTCACTTAGCCAAAAGCTCTTTTTGTTTAGGTGTACGTTGGCCTATCCTCAAGTAGTGCCATATCAAGTTAACAATTCCTAAGGAAAACTCAATGTCTTGCTTCCATTTCCTAAAAATGTGATCAAACCAATACTTTAATAGAAGTAATGCAGTAGTTCATGGAAAACACAACTGTTTAAGACAAAACAAGAATGTATTAGAATAAAACATAGCTTCAAAACAAAATAAGCTCTTATGGAAAGGCCAATACAAAATCACAAACTCCTCTTTAGGCAAAGCATGCAACAAACAAACAGAACCTCAAAGATGAGTTAATCACTGAGAATATATCAGCTTTGAAAATCTATCCCCCTTGAGCAAACAGATCTCCTAAACTCTAAATTATTTTTGAAAGCTCTATTCCATGTGTTTGTTAATTGAAAATTTAATTTGTTTTATTTTATTTGTGATGTATAGATTTAGATTTTGTCTTTAACAACAATAATAGTGTTGATTATAAAGATCATAACAGTTCTAATCTTTGTTGTTTCTTATTATTATTATTCTATTTAATAGAATGTTATATACCTAAGTGTTATTCTTACAATTTTTATGCTTCATTTTTCTTAAATCTATGTTTGTACAAAATACATTATCTTAGAGACCCCACATTCATTTGTGAAGTATGTGCTACAATGATGTGGTATAATGAAAGGTCTCAAAAACACATAAACTCATCAAATCCTACTTTTTCTATTTCTGGTATGAACGAAAAGGTTCAGTTGCCCAACTTGAAAAAAGCTCCAAATTTGCTTTTGAATATGTTCTTTGAAAATGATAGAAAGAGCAAACATTTCCATCTGAATATCACATCATACAATTCAATGTTTTCACTTACATCTTGTGGGGGGAAGATAGAGACTTATGCTCCTTACACATTTCTTCTGAATGGTCCAAATTTTCACTCGATAGGGAGTTTGCAACTGAAGGAATGATCAAATTCTAAATTTTCTTAATTGTATACTTTTGACATAGAAAATGAAAATCATGACAGAATTGATTTTGTTACGTATAATTCTATGGTTTTTCATATTTTTCATTTTCACACCTAAAATTTCTTAATTACTTGTATAAATTTTGAATGTGCACATTTATGATCATTTCAGATCTCGAAATAATCCAAATGACTTAGATCCTGATATTGTTGCTTCTTCAAAGGATATAATTGATGAATTAAATGTCCTTGCACGAACCACAGAGCTACTCGAGATCATTTTTCTAGAGATGGCTTAAGGAGAGTCAAATTAAAATTGATTAAGAGTCAGAGTACCAATGGGAGGACATATAATCTTCCCAATGCCAATGAACTAGTAGTCCTTATTGTTGGCAACTTTGGCAATCAAGAAGGTTTGAGGGGCATTGCTATAGAGACACAATGTAAGAAGCTTCAACATATAAGAGAGTTGCATCCTCTTTATCTTCCTTTACAGTATCTTTTTCTATTTTCTGATGCTAAAGATGGGTTTAGCAATAACATTCCTCTGAAAGATTCTACGTCAGCAAACTCAAGAAAAATATCTTCACACGTGAGGGAGTTTTTTGCTATATAATTCAAATAAAACTTGCTGACAATGCAGTTCCTTTGAATTCGAGGAAGTTGTTTTGGCAATTTATATGATGAATATTCAATAATTGAATCATGTAGATTAAGTTCAGAATGTATATTACTCCTATGGTAAGCCGGGTCACGTGGCTAGGGAGTGTCCTCAGAGATAGGGAACTAACCCAATACCACTACCTAGACCCCAAACTAAAGGCAAAGTGTTTACTCTTAGTGGGAAAGAGGTGACTTATTCTCTGAATCTGATACAGGATAAGTGTTTAATTCAAGATAAACTTTTATTTGCATTGTTTGATTCAGGAGCTACTCACTCCTTTATATCCATTGATTGTGTGAATCATTTGAAGTTCCCTGTGTCTTTGCTACCATATGATTTGTTTGTTTTAACTCTTACTGGAGGAACAATATTGACTTCACAAGTTTGTTTGAATTACTGTATCTAAGTAGAAAATAACATGTATACTATTGATCTTGTTTGCATACCTTTGTCACAAATTAATGTCATTCTTAGAATGGATTGGATGTCTGCCAATGGTTCTTCTGAAATGTCTAGAAAAATTAATTGCATTTATGCCTAAAACAGAGCACACATAAACACCTGATGAATCCATATTTCTGACTGTCATACAAGCTAGGAGATGTTTAAATGTTGGTTCACAAGGATAAGTTCTCTTGTCTTTTTTAGATTCTGAGGTCAAAAAGGATGTAAATAATATCCCTGTAGTAAGAGAATATCCTTCAGTATTTTCATATAAAATAACTAGTATACCACTTGAGAGAGAAGTGGAATTTTCAATACATTTGATTCCTGGAGTAGGCCCAATATCCATAAATCCTTATAGAATGCCTCCATTAGAATTGAGTGAGTTAAAGAAACAGATAGAGGACCTATTGGCTAAACAATTTATACAGCCTAGTGTAACACCTTGGGGAGCTCTAGTGTTGTTTGTGAAAAAGAAAGACGGGAGTTTGAGGTTATGCGTGAATTATAGACAATTAAATAAAGTAACCATTAAAAATAAATATCCACTCCGCAGAATAGATGATTTCCTAGATCAACTTAGAGGGGCCACAATTTTCTCAAAGATAGATTTAAGATCTGGTTATCATCAAACTAGGGTTAAACAAAGAGATATCCCTAAAACTGCTTTCAGAACTAGGTATGGACATTACGATTATCTTGTGATGCCATTTGGACTTACAAATGCCCTAACATTGTTTATGAATTATATGAACTGAATTTTTAGACCATATTTATATCAGTTTGTGGTTGCTTTTATAGATGATATTCTTATTTACTCTAAAACAGCAGAGGACCATAAATAGCACCTCAGGATTGTACTGTAAATTTTACAAGAGAAACAGTTATATGCAAAATTGGAACAGTGTGAGTTTTGGTTGAAAGAGGTGAAATTCTTAGGCCATGTTGTGTCTTAAGGAGGAGTGTCAATTGACCCCAATAAAATAGAGGCAGTGATTCATTGGGAGAGACCCACAACTATAATAGAAATTAGGAATTGCCTTGCATTAGCTGGATATTATATGAGGTTCATAAAAGGATTTTCCCAAGTAGTCATGCAATTAACAAGATTAACCAGGAAAGGGAACCCCTTTGTATGGTCAAAAGAAAGTGAGGATAATTTTTAGGAGTTGAAGATTAGGTTAACTACTACTCCAGTGTTAGTGATTCCTGATCCCTTAGGAAATTTTTATAATTTACAGTGATGCATATAAAAAGGGACTTAGGTGTGTCTTAATGAAAGATAGAGGAATAGTAGCCTATGCTTCTAGACAGCTTAGGTGTGTCACTACCCTACCCATGACTTAGAATTAGCAGCAGTGGTATTTGCTTTGAAAATATGGAGGCATTATTTATATGGAGTTAAATTTAAATTTTTAGTGACCATAAGAGTTTGAAATACTTTTTTCACCAAAATCATTGCATGTGTCCTTCTTGATGATTCAAAAGTATGAACTGATGGAAAAATTTAGAGATTTGAGGTTGTCTGTAGATGTACAACTAGGTAGTCTATATATGAATGACCTTAAAATTGAAAATGAATTTAGAACTCAAATTAAGAAAGCTCAGGAAACAGATGTCTTTTTACAAAATGTGAAGAATTAGATTTTTGAGGGAACACAAAAGGATTTCGAAATAACAGACGATGGGATAACACTGTATCAGGAAAGATTAAGTGTTCCAACTAATCAGGAATTGAGGAATAAAATTTTAGAAGAAGCCATTGTAGTAAATATACTATCCAGCCAAGCACCACTAAAATGTATCAGGACCTTAAAAAGAATTTTTGATGGCCAAGAATGAAGAAAGAGATTACAGAATTTGTAATAAAATGTTTGATCTGTCAAAAAGTGAAAATTGAACATCAAAGACCAGCAAGTTTATTGCAACCTTTAGACATACCTGAATAGAAATGAGATAGTGTGTCAATGGATTTTGTTATGGGTTTGCCTAGAACTCCTTTAGGATATGATGCTATAAGGGTTATTATGGATAGGTTGACCAAATCAGCTCATTTTCTTCAAATTAAAGCTAACTACCCACTTGATAAACTAGGCCAGTTGTATATTAAGGAAATTGTGGGATTACATGGAGCCCCATCTTGTATTGTTTTAGATAGAGATCCTAGATTCACTTCTAGATTTTGGAGAATTTTGCAAAAACCTTTTGGATCTAAAGTAAATTTTAGCACAACTTACACCTATACACAGATGGTCAAACAGAGAGAACAATTCAAACTTTAAAGGATATGCCTAGAGCTTGTGTGTGGGAACATAAGGGAAGTTGGAAAATTTTTTTTGCCTTTGATATAGTTTACTTATAAAAATAGTTATCATTCTAGAATTAAGATGGCATCTCATGAAGCTCTGTTTGGTAGGAAATGTAGATCTCCATTGTGTTGTTATGAAGTGGGAGAAAAGAGATTGTTAGGGTTAGAGATTGTGCAAGAAATCACAGATCAAATCAAAATAAATAGGGATAGATTACTCACTACCCAGAATAGACAAAAGAGCTATGCAGACCAAAGAAGAAAACATTTAGAATTTGAAGAAGGAGAACATCTTTTTCTCAAAATCTCTCTTGTCACTGGTATTAGCGGATGCTTAAAATTTAGAAAGCTCAATCTCATATTTCTTGGTCTTTTTTAAATTCTAAAAAGAATAGGATCGTGACATATCAAATAGCACTTGCTCCAAATCTTTCCAATCTTCATGATGTTTTTCATGTCTCCCAGCTTAGAAAATATTGTTCTGATCCTTCTCACATAATCAAGAGTAAGTCAGTGTAGTTAAAAGATGATTTGACATATATCATAAGGCCTGTACAGATTCTTGATAGAAGTCTCAAAAATTTAAGAGGAAAGACAATTCCTTTAGTTAAGGTTTTGTGGGAAGGGTTAAGTCCTGATGAAGCGACCTAGGAAATGGAAGAAAGCCTACAGAAGAACTATCCAGAGTTATTTATGACAGGTAAGCAAATTTTGAGGGCAAAATTTCTTTTAGGAGGGCAAAACTGTAACATCTCCATTTAAGTGAAAATAAATTTTATATGCATCTATAAAATTAAATAGGAAAAATTATCATACTTTAACCTAGTTAAAAATTCATATTTAAAAAGATTTATATAAGTAAAAATATATTTAGTATAAAATGACCAATAAATACTCAGATGAGTGCCCAATTTTAATTAGATAAAAAAAATCACTGTTGGACCAGAGAAATTAAGTCTATTATTATTTAGTTTTTTCATATAGTTCCCATCTAACTAATCTAATTACAAATCAACCAAGGATTTGGATTTTTTAAAATTTATAAAATTTAATTAATAAAATAAAGCAATAGAAAACTAATAAAACAAAATCCAAAATACCATCCATGTCCCCTAACCCCTCGGCCAATATAAGAAAAAGAAAAAAAAAAGATGAAAAGAGGGAGAGAAAGAGGGAGCACACGGCTAGGAGGGGAAGAAGGGAGAAGCGAAGGAGAAAAAAAAAGGAAAGAAAGAAAACAAGTCAGGAACTTCCCTGAGCAACAACATCAAGAGGTAGGGAACTCAAACCTAATTTTTCTCTCTTTCAAACCATGGTTTTTATAGTCGTTAATGACTCAAACTATGTTAGTTTCTCTCTCTAGAATTTTGAGAATGTTTATGGTTGGTTTTAAGTGTGGTGCGCCAATTAGGTTAAGATTCTAACCTTAGTTTCAAGTGATAACCCAAGATCTCCAAGTTGACATACTAGAGCTCTTGGATTAGATTTGGTTAGGATGTGATTTTGAGGATTTTTGTATAGTTAGAAGCTTGACTTGGTGTTTTGGAGTCTTTGTGATGCATAGAACATGGTGGAAATCACTTGAATTGCAAATTTTGGGCCCCCCTAGCTCACACCACACTAAGGTTCTAGGGGGATGTTTTGTTGATTTTTTTTGTAATTGTGTAATCTTGTTGGAATTTTGATATATTTATTTTTATGAACATTTCTTGCTTGATGGAATGAAAATTCATGTGTGGTTATGTGTGTATGGCCCACGGCCTTGTGTGGGAAATTGGGAGTTTGGATGTGCAAGTTACTTGGATATGTTTCTTTTAGTAAATAATGAGAGTTTGAAAATTTTATAGTGTGATTTCAAGATATGGTGTTGATTTAAGAATAAATAACATGTATTAGTGATGTTTGTTTCCTCACTAGGTTTTGATTATGTGAGAAATTCTACTGAAAGTTATGTGTTTTTAAATGCTAGTTAGTCATTTCAAAGTGTTTCATGAGGAAAGGAATAGGCGTTTTTTGTTAGAAAGGTGAATTTTAAGACTCTAGAGAATACTTCACTAAATTATCATATGTTAGTGAATTTGAGATGTTGATGCCTTGATAAGTCATCTCATAATATGTTACATGCTTACTTAATTAAAGAGAAAGAATAACCAAAGCTTGGATGTGATCCTCTATAGAAAGAAAATGAATTTGGGTGATTCATAAAGATCAGAAAAGAGTTTCTAACAAAATGTCATAGAAGAAGTCTATGAGAAGTTTACATGTGTCTATGTCCATTTTATGGACAGGTCCACCAGAGGTGTGGATAGTGGAGTGGAATCCACCAGTGCACGTGGAATGGTCACTCTAATTTAGGGGATGTCCTATGCCAAAGGACAGTCCTCAACCAGTTAAAGTTTGAACCATGTACGCAAAGAGGAAATTTAAAAGGGGTTAAGTCCTAATTTAAGTTTCGTGAGCATGTAACATAGAGAGAAGTTTCTGGAAATGGTAAATGTTAACTGTTATGCATATTTAAGATTGTTAACTAACCATTGAACTATGTTTTCTGTACTTGTTACATTTGGAAATGTTATAAGAATTATATTCTTTTAATATTTTATGTATTTAAGTCCCTACTGAGAATTTTTCACCCCTATAAACTATGATATTTCTAGAGCTCCTAGTAGCTGATTAAAGATGTAGATTTACATTTCGCTATGCATCGATACTAGCTGGTTGTCTGCTTTTTGAGGAACCAGTTTATTTTGGCTGTTACGTGTGGTAGTGATCAGTAGACTAGGTAAGATCAGCTTAGAGTGTAGTATATATATGTAGAATATTCACTCTAATGTACTTTTCCTACATGGCCAAATGAGGCCAGTAGTTCTTTTTGATATACATATGTGTATAAGTTGACATGCAGGAAAATGTGCCAGGCTAATAATCTTTTGGATGTATAATAGTGAATAGTTACATATTAAAAATCTCATGTGTGTATAATAGTGTACATTTTTATTTATGATGTAAATGATGGTTGTGGAATGTAGTTATGTGAAACGTCACCTAATAACTTAGTTTGATATATATATTATTTATAGCAGATAACTCGCAATTGAGTATATTTACAAGTAAGGGTGTTATTTTATTCCGTGAGTAACATTTTATGGTTCAAAATTAAATTATGAATTTTTTAATATGTGATTATAACTTATTTCCTTAAAAAAAATTAATACAGATACGTTATCACTAGAATAATGTATTAAATTAATTTAAAATTTTTATTCACCTTATATTCACATAATTTTATTTTTAATAAATTTAAACTAAATTTAACATTAATTTAACTTAATTAAATTTAATAATAAATTTTAATACGTAGCACAATGTATATTCTAGGTAGGGTGTTACAGTGTACAAGAAAGTTTTTTCAGAAAATTTTATAAGTATAATATAACTTATTTATTAACAATTTAGAAATAATGTGTTTTATTGTTTAATGATGGATATAATTATAAGCAGTAGCTTCATTTTTCAAGATTTGACTTGAAGGAAATCAAGCTAAAGGTTTGTAGCTTTTATCAAATAAGGGTTATATATCATTTCCTGCCATGTTTCTGTTCACTATTTCATGTTTTTATTTCTACATGAAATTTCAATTTAAAACTCCCAACCTAATGTATCCTGTTCAAGATATGTGTAAAACTAAAAATACTTACGATTTTCTGAGTCTGGCATTAAAGTCAAAAGCAAATTTAGTTAGTAATTCTAGTTCTACACATTGTCTTTTTGTTTAGAGCTTGTCTTTTGATAGTGTAGTTTTGTATAATCAAGTGGACCATATAGTCCTTGCTAGGCCTGAGTCCAATAACTGCATCTAATTCATCTTTACAAACCCTAAGGGCTTTACCCTTTTATAGATACTCACTATAGAGTCCACCTTCAGGTATGTTCACTCTCTCTACTTAAACCTCTAGTCACTATTTTACTCTCATACTAACTTAAGTATCGAAGTACCTTTACAAATACCCCACTACCATGCTTGGCAGACGTTAAGCTCTCTGGCGTGTCAAGGATCAAAAGGAACACCACCCTGGCTAGGAACAAGCAAGAACATCTAGTGTCGTCTATGGGAAGAGGTAAAACTCTCCCACCACCTCTAAAAGTGACTACATTGCCCTCTAATTGGTAAAACCATTTCCAAATCCCCTATCTCTTGATATGTTTTCCCTACTCTTTTCTTTCATTTTCCTTTGCTTATTCCCTTTGTCTTGCCTTACTCTCTCTATATATAATCAAATGCTTCAAATTTTGAACCTTATAATAGAAATTACGAGAAATCAACTCCAAACTACCCTGATAACTCTATGAAATAGAGTTATTTAGTCTCATTTTGTGTATTAAAGTATGCTATGTCCTTAGTATTTGCTTTGGAAATCTTAGTTTAATTCTATTTTTAGTAAAAATCCTCTTTAGGTTAGTTGTTTAATGTTTATTTAATATTTTCATGACCTTTTTCATCAAATTACTAGAGATTTTATCATTAATGATACTACTTATGGGTTAATATATGGTGCTTTGTAAGTGAATGGCTATAGAAAGGGTTCAAAGACAAGAGGAAGTGAAGTTTGAAGCACTTAGTGAAATTTTTGGTTGAAAGACTTAAATTCTGATGAAAGACATTCAGACCTTATTGTCTTCCTTGGAGCATATCTCAAGCTACAAACCCTAGATTGAGATGATCTTGGTGACTATGGAAAGCTAAGAAAGATATCTAAAACTTTGATGAAGACATCAAAATCTAGTTCTGCCATTTTGAAGGTGAAAATCAGCACACAAAATAGAAACATGTTGCTGTCATGATTAAAATATGAGACATAGAGCTACAACTTCTCTATTAAGGTCGAGAGCCAATTCCCTACCTATTATATGCTACAGGGCTTAGAAGTCAAAAAACGCTGCTGAAACCCGAGATGGGCCAATGTACGAGAGAGTTATATTAATAATAGGACTCTTATAATTTAGATATAAGTGGAGTTTTCTTTTACGGTTTCGTTAGAGAACAATCTACTCTGCCCTAGGAGAGAAGCCGTCATGACCTTGAAGATGAAGAGTTTGAAGATTGAAGATTTGGATCCGCAATTTGTTTCTTCTTCTTCTTCTTCTTCTTCTTCTTTGATCTCTTATTTGTTGTCATGATGGTGGCACTCCTTGGATTCTTGTTCTTCTTTCTATTTTCCATTATGAACTAAGTTTATCAATCTAAGATTGCAATTGAACCCTTTATGTAGTTTAAATCTTTTTTTTTCCTTTCTTTCTTATCTTAATGAGGATTAAGTTGTTTATTTCATCTTGTTCTTCTTGCCTTTAATTGATTGACCACCAATTAGAGTGATTAGGTAAATCTGAATTGAACGTGAAAAAAGAAAATTTGTGTTTAAGCTATAGCTGAAATAACCAGTGTACCAAAAACCGGACCGGCTGGTTCAACCGGTTGGACCAGGAACCGATCCCCTCACCAGTTCGGGTGACCTCCCAGAACCGGTAAGGTCAAAAACCGGTCAAACACCGATGAACCGATTCCAAACCGGCTGAACTGTTCAACCCAATACCGGTCCGTACGATTGGATTTGCAGAAAATCAACCAAATTCTTGCCAAATCTATAAACCACTCGCACGATTTGAAACAAAAAATAACAGAAATCATTAGAACAAATGAAGAAGATGGAAGTTAAAAGACGGATCTGAGGGTGCTCATCCGTATTACAAGCTTTTCGTTTTCATCTGTACAAGCAGACCACTCCATCTTTGCAGTTTTTCAAAGACACAAGAAAAGAAAAATTGGTCGGTAGCCTGAGAAACCTGGTGAGAAAACAGGAAACCTCGGTTCAGCACAGGGAACCACCCTTACCAAACTTTCTCGCCTTCGCCGTTCGTTGTGAGCATGCAAGACTGCAAGATTTACTATGCTCTCTCTCTCTCCCCACGCCTAGCATAACAGCGCAGACACAAACCTAACGCACCAGATCCACATCAATACACAGTGTCAAGGGACGTTAATCAATATTTAATATCCACTTCAATTTTTTTGCACAGCATTTACTATCATTAATATTAATTGTAATTGCCGTTTATTTCAAACTTGGCATCACAGTTCTATGATTAGATTTAATTTAATTTCTTTTCTGATATGCAGTTACTTATTATTGATTTCCTCTAATTGGTATTTTTTCCCCTATTGCATCTCAAATTTTATTGCCGTGCATGAATTTCCAAATGAAGAAGCCATTATCACATGATTAATTTTAAATTTGAAAGGCTATTATCATGGCATTAATTGCCACATTATAATGCAATTGCCATAACATATTTTCTTTTCATTCACATTAATTTTGCCTATTTGCATTCATGGTTCATTAAAAAAATAAATCAATTTAGTCACTGAAATTCAAATATGCATTATTTGAATTCCTGTCCCAATTACTATATGGCCCTTTATTATGTCTTAACAGGCATTTACTATTGCCATTTACTATTTGATTTCAAATTATAGCATTTACTATCATTATACAACATTTACCATCCACACATGGCTCATGCTATATAAACAATTTATTATATAAGCAAGGGAACATTTTTCTATGAAACAAGTTCAGTAATTACTTGTTTAGCACTTTTGCATTTCTCAGCACATGGCTCATACTATGTAAACAAGTGCAAGTCAATATCCTATTATTCATACACCAAATTCAAGTAGCATTTAGAACGTTTCCCTATGTTTGGCCATTTGATCTCAGACCATTATTCACTCTCCATTTATTTGAATTATTAAATTCATTTCTTGTCAATCTATTGAAGTTTCATTTCAATTGTTAATTAGTTGTTAATTACTTTTCCAGTGATTTTTCACAAGACTAATTACCCCCAATTGCTATTTCTTTACTTCACAGCATCAATTACCTTTAATTTTAATGCTTATCATCTTTAAATTTGATATTATGATTGCCCTCCATCATTATTAACTTATTGCAATAAAATATTTTCTCATTGTTACGTGTCATAAAATATTAATAATTTTCCTAACAATAGTTTCCTCTATTAAATCACTTTTATTAGCATTAATTGCTCCTAAAAGTTTATTCAAAGCCCAATGATATGTCTAAAGGCAGTAGTGGCCCAGTGTATTAAGACACCCAAAACCTATCAAAAAAAGACCTGCATCGGCATCAACTTTAATAGCCAATAAGACTTGCAAAGCTCACACATATGCATCATTGATTTTCTAGCGTATCAAGACTTTAACGTATTAGCAGCCATTCGACTATTGAAGTCAACATACTAGTGGCCCAATAAGATTATTTTAGGTCAGCTTTAAAGTTTTTATATTTTCAATTATTTAACTAAACAATGTTTTATGTCTCAAGTTGTCAAAACAGGGAAACATTATCATATGCTTATTATTCCAAGGTCCACAGTAATTAGGCGCTCTCTGAATTCTAATCTCACCACTAATAGCTTAACCTTATTGAAGATCAACCAACATATTCTAATCTCTGTGACAACAACATCTTACCAGCAAAGTCTCCAAGCTAAACCAACTCATATGAACATAATTCAATCCGTACACAAAGTTTGCTATATTTACAAATTGTTTCAAATACATATTACTGTCAAATTCACTCACATTTCAAGACCAACACGACAAAATCTCCAAATTGCCTCTTAGCCAACCTAGGCGTGCCTGCATCAGTAAAAATTGTAACTCTTCGAGTTAGGTCACCAAGAAAGGTGTCCACCCCATGAAGACCAAGTGAGTTAGGTCACCAATCGCAGTGTCTGCCTGATGTGACTAGCTAGGGGTGGAGTGAAAAGCAAACCCCAACTCCTGAATTAGGTCACTAATCACGGTATCTGCCCTAACACGACCAGCTAAGGATAGTGTGAAGACCAAACCCTAACTCCCCGACTTAAATTACCAATCATAGTGTTCACTCAATGCGGCGTATGGCCGACACAACTAGTTAAGGCTGGAGTGAAGACCAAATCCTAACTCCTCGAGTTAAGTCACTAATCAAGATGTTTGCTCGATGCAACTAGCTAAAGGTAGAGTGAAGACTGAACCTTAACTCCCTAAGTTAGGTTACCACAACAGTGCTTACTTCGATGCTTCCGAGCTAAGGGAGAAAAATTCTAACTCCCCATGTTAGGTCACTAACAAAGGTGTCTGCCATAACGTGATCAAGCTAAGGGTAGTGTGAAGACTAATTAATCCTAACTCCTTGAGTTAGGTCACTAATTGCGGTGTCCACCCGATGTAACCAGCTAAGGGTGGAATGAAAACCATATCCTAACTCCCCAAGTTAGGTCACCAATTATAGTGTAGTGTGAAGACCAAATCCTAACTCCCAGAGTTAGGTTACCAATTGCAATATCCACCCAATGTGACCAGCTAAAGGTGAAGTAAAGAGCAAATCCTAACTCCCCGAGTTAGATCGCCAATCATAGTATCCAAACCAATCGTCGTGTTCGCTAGACGCGACCAACTAAGGGTGGAGTAAAGACCAAATCCTAACTCCCTAAGTTAGGTATCCGGCTAACGTGACTAGCTAAGGGTAAAGTGAAGTCCAAACCCTAACTTTGTGAGTTAGGTCACCAACTAAGGGTGGAGTGAAGACTAAATTTAGGTCACTAATCGCAGTGTCAGCCCGACATAACCCGCTAAAGGTGGAATGAAAACCAAACCCTAACTCTCTAGGTTACATCACCAATCGTGGAATGGAGTGAAGACCAAATCCTAAATTACCGAGTTAGGTCACTAGTCACAGTGTTCACCTGACATGACCAATAAAGGATGTAGTGAAAACAAAACATAACTCTTCCAATTAGGTCACCAATCGCGGTGTCTAAATCCTAACTCCCCAAGTTAGCTCACTAATCACGATGTTTACCCGGCCCAATCAGCTAAGGGTAGAGTGAAGACTAAATCCTAACTCCCCGAGTTAGGTCACCGATCTCAATATACGTCCAACATTACCAACTAAGGGTGGAATGAAGACCAAACAATAACACCTTGAGTTAGATCACTAATAGCAGTGTTCGCCTAATGCGACTAGCTAAAGGTGGAGTGAAGACTAATTCCTAACTTCGTGATTTAGGTCATTACAATGATGCTTACTCCAACACTTTCGAGCTAAGGGAGGAAAACTCTAACTTTAAGAGTTAGGACACCACAAGGGTGCTAACCTCAACGCTTCCAAGCTAAGCGAAGGAAAGCCTCAGAGTTAGGTCATCAAACACGGTTCATTACCTATGCTTCCAAGCTAAGGAAAGCCCAGACATGATACTCCGAGCCACCTCAACAAACTTCAAGTATGATCCAAGAACAAAGATCAAATTACTTTACATAAATCTTGCTTTTGTTACGAAGTCCAATCCATTGTAGCTCTACCTAAAGTCAAATACTTCATTGAGATATTTTAGGGTAATACACTTTAGCATCAATATAGACATCTTAGAAAACATTCAAGAAAAAAATGTAAAAGAGTATGAGGCAGAAAACATTTGCAAGCATCACAAATCAACAGTCGGCACAAGGCCACCACTTGTCCAAAAAATAAGTTTACATCAGCACAAGACCATTAGTTTACATTAATCCACAACAAGGACAATGAAAGGAAATTACTTAAAATTACATTTAAGCAAGCGCATCCTCCTAATCTTTCTATTAATGTGTAAGCCTCGATCGCCTCTCGTTTGCTCCTATGTACCTTGGCCTTCATTTTCCCCTTCTTTTCTAGCCAGATCCACCATCTAACTATTTTCAATTTGCTTCTTGGCTCTAGTCGCGTTAAGATCCAAGTCACTATAAAGGAAACAAACTTGATCAATTGCCTTTTGAAACCCACCTTTGAACTTGACAAATAGGTCATCCTTTGAGGCACTTCTCTCCTCTTGCCACTGGGCAATTGAAGTTTGATGATGATTTTCATCGTCCTGGCATTTCTTAGATAGACTATGAATTACCTTGGTCAACTTTTGATTATCCTCAATCAAACTCGTCACTTCAACTTCCAGTAAGATAAGGTAACCTTCGCCTTTGTAGCTTCAACCTCAACCTTGAACACGATCACCGTTACTTGACAACTTTCGAGCTAAGGAGCAATGAACTATACTAACATTTTGGGATTGAGCCCATTCTTATTGACCTGACCAACACAAGTCCATATCATCTTGTATTTATGTCCTCAAGGATTCCATGCTCCATGTATCCTGATGCTCATAAATCTCTTCATCAAGAAAGGCCTTAACCTATAAATTTTGTATAGCTTCATCAAGGCCAAAGCCACACTTAGACGACCGACCATATTATCTCAACTTGATCTCGATTACCACAACAACAAACACATGTATAATTAAGTTATTAAGTATTTAACATTGGTGCAGCTTATAGAGTGTACTATCCCTGATGGACCTTAGTCCAATAACTATATCTAACTTATTTTTACAAACCTTAGGAGTTTCACCCCTTTATATATATATATTTACTATGGAGTTCAATTCCATATATGTTTTTTCTCTTTCATAGTAACATGAGCGTCGGAGTGCCTTTCTGTAAGGGAGTTTGAAATCTCCAAAGCCCTCTTAAGTTAATCCTTTCTACTTGTTTTCATAATTAACAAACTATATTGAAATATTGATTCATTGGTCTACCATTCTTAAGTGGATTAATACGTTCTTATGAGATTTTTCTTCTAAGCTTTAGTATGCAGACCTCAAGATTATTAATGAAAAATATCATTAGATGGCTAGAGGATCACCAAAATTAAATGAGAAGACTCAAGGAAGACTTGAGAAAATTGATCTCAGAAATCAGCATCCATAACTTGAGAAAGGTCAAGGTTAAACATGATAAAGCTTAAGGATCTCATGAAGACACGATTAAAAGTCTGAAAGATATTCAAGAGCAAGATTTCTCTACATATTGTGACAAACAACAACAAACAAGCTAAAAGAAATCAATTTGAGAAGAGTCAAGACTTAAGAAAGTTAGTTGAGAAAGATAACAAAGTTGGAGTTGAGAATAGTCATGCTGAACTTTCTCAAGTTACTAATGGACAAAGTGTACCAGAATGCTGAGTCATCCAAAAGTACCTGTTGTAAAAGCTAGTATTTATCCAAAGAATAACAGACTACTTCAAAGCTCCAACGGCTAGCTCTTGAAAATTATATAAAGGATCAAACTCAAACTTTTAGAGGTTAGAAGATTTTACAAGGCTGAAGTGAAAAGATCTTTAGTGAATCTCAGAGACCACTCTTCTCATCTATCTTGAACCTACCTAAGAGAACTTAGCTTAGCTGAAATTATTTTGTAGGTAGATACATTGCTCTGTAACTTGTGTGAATTCACTCGGTGAGTGTTTTTGAGAGCAACCCAAAACAAAACACTTATTGTAATATCTGATCTTATGAGATCGAAAGTGAGCTAGTGGGTTGTGCTAGTCACTGCGTTGTTTATTGAGCTTGGAAAGTTTGTGACTCAAAGACTACTTGGTTTTTAGCCTGAAGAGGTTGTGGTTCAAAGAATACTCACTTTGTTCTAGCCAGGAGAGGCTGTGGTCCAAAAAATACTCTTGTATTAGCCTAGAGAAGCTGTGGCTCAAAAAATACTCTGTTCTATAGTGAAATCTCAACGAAGAGCTGGGGACCGAACGTAACCCACGTGGTTTAGGGTGAACCAGTATAAATCTCTATGTTTAGCTCACTTCTTCCTTATCTCTTACTTTAGTTTCAGTTCTGCATCTATTTCAAGCTCTTTGAGTGATTTTATTTGAGCCAAAGTTTATATATTTCTTTGAAATCAACTCAAGCAACTCGAGTATTTGAAATTTAAGCTTTCGCAAGTTTAAATCTGATATAAATAATTTTTTAAGTGTTAAATTTGATTTATAAGTTTCAAAATTGGCTTTGAAAGATATCTGAAACTAATCTATGTCAATATTCTATATTTGGGATTACTTGTGAAAGTTGAGAAATTTGAACCTTCTCAACTCTAACCTGTGCTGTATTTGAAACTTTCTCAACTCTAAGTATTCATACTTGAGAAATGTTTGAGAAAGGTAATTGTGTTTGCAGTGAATATCAAAATCCAACGGAGCACAATTCAACCCCTCTTCTTGTGATTTTGCCAACTTTAATTAGTATCAGAGCTCAGCTTCTGCTTAAGCATGTCTAACACCGTGAAAAGACAAAGATCTAGAAGGAAACATGGCAAACTAACAAGGAGGTGCATACATACCTAAAGGTTCCTCTATAAATAGACCACCTGCCTTCGATGGAAGAGACTACTACTATTGGAAAGATCACATGAGGTTATTTATAGAATCTCAACACATTGATCTTTGGAGAATTATTGAAAATGGTCCCTTCATCCCTACAACTAGATATGATGATGGAAGAACTGAAGAAAAGCTAAAAGACACATGGACAGAAGATAAAAGAACAGATACAAACTGAACTCCAAAACCAAGTTTTATCTAACTTGTGCATTGAGCAAAAATGAGTATGACAAGATAGTTGGCTATAGCACTGCAAAGGAAATATGGGATACCTTGATGGTAGCTCATGAAGGAACAAGCCAAGTTAAAGAAGCAAAAGTCAGCATGCTGGTTCATCAATATGAATTATTCAAGATGCAAGAGCATGAGATAATAGATGAGATGTTTGCAAGATTCACAATCATCATGAATGACCTAAAGTTACTTTGGAAGACATATACAAATCAAGAACATGTGAGAAAGCTTCTCAGAAGCTTACCTAAAGTATGGAGACCTAAGGTTATAGTAATCCAAGCAGCCAAAGATCTCTCAACTCTGAAGCTTGATGAACTGCTAGGATCACTAAAAGTTCATGAGCAACAGCTAGCAAAAAAGAATGAAGAAATTCCTAGAAAAGGAAAGTTTATTTCTCTGAAGACAATTCAAAAAGGTCAAAACAAGCAACCTTCTCAACTCTCAGCACTTAGCACCACAATGAGTTCAAATGATGAAAGTGATGACGATGAAGATATCTCTGATGGTAATGAGTTAATATTCATCTCAAGAAAGATTCAGAGAATGTTAAGAAAGAAAAGAAGACGAAAGAAGAATTTCTAATTAAAAAAAGAACTTTAGAAGGGTGACTCTAGTAGCAACAGAGGACTAGTCATATACAATAAGTACAGAAAAGCTAGCCATGTTAGGACTGAATGTTCCCTACTGAAGAAACCTTAAAAGAAATTCTTTAAGAAGAAAGGAATGATGGCTACATGGATGGATCTTGATGAAGACTCCTCAGATGATGATGATGAGCAAGAAGAAATAGTCAGCCTCTATCTAGTAGTAAATGAACAAGAAGTTGAGACTAATGATGAAGTATTAGATTCTGAACCTTCTCAACTTTCTTATGATGAACTTGAAAGTGCATTTGATGAACTATTATCTAATTGAAGCATCATTATTGAAAAATATACAGCTTTATAGAAAAAAATTTCCTAAACTTTGAAAGAAAATGAAATTTTAAAAGTTGAGAAAGATGCTTTGAATCAAGAAAATGAAAATTTATTGAAACTGAATGCTGATTTAACTGCTTCTTCTAAGATAAAAGTAGGTAACTCTTCTCAACAACCTTCTCAAGTATCTAATGAAACAAAAGAGTAGAAGAAGAAAGTTGAAGAGCTAACTAAAGACCTAGCTAAGTTTGTTAATGGCACTAAAATTCTTGAGAAATGTCTTGGAAGTCAAATATGTGCTTTTGACAAAACTGGTCTAGGATATAAGAAAACTGTCAAATAGAAATGGTATAAACATTTCTTTGTGCCTACCAAGAAATCTAGTGTAACTTGTTTCTATTGTAATAAAACTAGACATAAGGCATCATCTTGTGTTTATAAAAACAAACCACCTAAAATTTATGCCACTAACCTAAGAGGACCCAAGAAAGTTTTGGTACCTAAGTCTAAGGTTGCTTCTTGTGTATATGTGCATGATGTTAAAGAAAAGGAAGCAAAGATGGTACCTAGACAACAGGTGTTCTAGGCACATGACAGGAGACAGAAGCAAGTTACTGTCACTTGAAGCAAGAGATGGTGGTATAGTAACATTTGGAGATAATAGCAAGGTAAGGATTGTTGGCATAGGTAAAGTTGGTAAGACAAACTCTATCATTGTCAATGATGTGTATTATGTGAAAGGGATAAAATATAACCTTCTTAGCATAAGTCAGTTATATGACAATGGCTATGAAGTAATGTTTATGAAGTAATGTTTGAACCTACAAAATGCATTGTAAGAAAGTCAAACAATGGAAAAATCCTCTTTTCAGCTAAGAGAGACAAACATATGTACTGTGTAGACTTAGAAGACTTCTTAAGTCAAAATGTTGAGTGCTTTGTCTCTTTGAAAAATGAAAAATGGTTATGGCATAAAAAAGTTGGTCATGTCAATATGAAAACTATTTCAAAATTGTTGAAACATGATCTTGTTAAAGGCTTGCCAAAAATCATATTTGAGAAATATATGGTGTGTGAAGCATGCCAAAGGGGCAAACAAACAAAATCAAGTTTTCAACCTAAGAATGTTGTCACAAATCACAGACCACTAGAGCTTCTACATATTGACTTATTTAGCCCTACTAAGACTGCTAATTTGGGTGGAAAGAGATATAATTTTGTGATAGATGATGATTTCTCCAGATTCACATGGGTACTCTTCTTAGCCCACAAGAATGATTCTTTTGAGGCTTTTAGAACCTTCTGTAAAAGAGTTAAAAATGAAAAAGGTTTTTGTATTACAACCATTAGAAGTAATCATGGAGGAGAATTTGAAAATATTTCATTCAAAACCTTTTATGATGAAAATGGGATAATGCGTAATTTCTCTTATTCAAGAACTCCTCAACAAAATAGGGTTGTGGAAAGAAAAATTTGTGCACTACAATAAATAGCTAGAACTCTTCTTTGTGACTCTGATTTACCAAAATATTTTTGGACAGAGGCTATGAGTACTTCATGTTATATCATGAACAAAGTTTCTATAAGACTAATATTAAAGAAAACCCCATATGAACTGTGGAAAGAAAGAAAACCCAACATTTCATAATTTCATGCCTTTGGTGGTGAATGTTTCATTTTAAACAACAAAGATCAATTGGGAAAATTTGATTCCAAATCTTATAAAGGAATTTTTCTTGGATAATCAATATCTTCTAAAGCTTATAGAGTTTACAATACTCGAACACTAGTTGTGGAAAAGAGTATGCATGTTCTTTTTGATGAAACAAATCCTCTTGATGAGAAAAGAAGAATTGCAAACCTAAAGGATGAAATGGAACAACTAACTATCAATGAGAAAGCCTAAGATAAGAGAGATGAGAAAGATCAGTCTAAAGAGCAACATGAGAAAGCTGCTGAGAAAAGTCATCAATCTTTTCAAGACCTTTCTCAACAACTTTCTCAACTTCCAAAGGAATGGAAGCAGTATCCTTTTCATCCCAAGGAGTTTAATCATTAGTGAGACCTCTGCAAGAGTTAGAATCAGATCTTCTTTCAGAAACAATATCAATAATCTTCCATTACTTTCTCAAGTTTAGCCTACCAGTATTAACGAAGCTCTCAAAGAAGAAGCTTGTATTATGGCAATGCAAGGAGAACCAAATCAGTTTGAAAGAAATAAAGTCTGGACCGTAGTCCCTGAACCTAAGGATCTTTCATTGATTGGCACTAGATGGCTTTTTAGAAACAAGCTGGATGAAAGTGGCATGGGTAAGAAACAAAGCAAGACTAGTGGCTCAAGGGTATAATCCACAAGAAGGTATTGATTTTGATGAAACTTTTGCCCTTGTAGCTAGACTAGAAGCTATTAGAATTCTACTTGCATTTACTTCATTTAAAGGATTCAAGTTGCTTCAAATGGATGTTAAAAGTGCATACCAAAATGGTTTTATAAATGAGGAAGTATATGTTCATCAAACACCTAGTTTTGAAGAAGAAAAGTTTCTCAACCATGTTTTTAAACTGACTAAGGCCCTTTATGGTCTTAAGCAAGCCTCAAGAGCTTGGTATGATAGGTTGATAACTTTCTCATAGAAAAAGATTTTACAAGAAGAAAGGCGGACACTGCTTTATTCAGAAAAATCCTTAAGAATGATCTTTAATAGTTCAAATATATGTTGATGATATAGTATTTGGATCTAATAATGAAAGACTATGCAAAGAATTTTCTAATTTGATGAAAGTGAGTTTGAAATAAGCATGATGGGAGCATTGAAGTTCTTCCTTGGCCTGCAAATCAAACAAGACAAGTCAGAAATTTTCACTTATCAAGAAAAATATACTAAAGACTGATAATTGAATTTTATCACACTTAATTGTTGCATTTGATTAATGATTTTAGGGCTGTTTAGTGTGTAATTAATAGTTTTTGGTCCAAATTGGACTTTGGGGTTTTCATTGGATTTAATTCATTTTCGTGTTAATTTTTCAGATTTACATTGTTCCAGTATTTTGATCATAACTTTTGTTCTAGGTATTCGATTAACCTCATTCTTGTTTCGTTCTGCAGATAACTCAAAGAGCTACAAATGGTATTAGAGGCTTGAAGGCCAAATTCGGACAAGACAAGAAATGGTATTAGAGGCTTGAAGGCCAAATTCGGACAAGAATGTAGTCAAAATTGGAGCCAAAATCAGTCACAGAATTCTAGAGCTATGTCAAGTTAATTAGGCATAACTTTGTAATTAGGAGTCCAAATTACCTTGGACCAAAACCATTAGTTATGTTTTAATTTGGGCCGGTTTTGGAACCCTTGACCCAGTTTAGTTTTAGGTTAAAATAGCAGATTAGAGAAACATGAGACAACAGCTTGGATTTTTGTGAAATTTTGGATCAAGAACACCTCTCTTCTTTTTCTCTCTTCTGTTCATCTTGTTCTTCTTTTTCTTTCTTTTTCGTTTTCTGTTTGTGCTCAGTCATGGTAGGCTAACTTTCCATTCAATCAACCCATGAGTTAAGGATTTTGCTGTTGAATCCAGATGACCCGTGCTCTCCATGAACTGAATCCGTTTCTCTTCCCCGTTTACTCGAATTGAGCAACATGATTGTATACGTTGAATCTGAGCGGATGAGGTTTGTCCATGATTTTTGTATTTTGATCATCCAGGGAAATGGATTAAATGATAGATTTAATATTTAGGTTGATTAACCCAAGGGACTTAAAATCAAAACAGGTTGAAGTGAACACTGTGCGATGGTATGAGTGAATACGCCAAGTGTTTGATTAAATGCTAGGTAATTGTCTAGTAGAGAGGGTTCCTATATGAATGCAGGGATTTCGATTTGTTGAGGGTCAACCACGAAATTCAGTTATTCTTTGTCCAGTGACGGATGTCCTTGAAAACCTCAATTCTGGGGTTGATTGCTTTTAAATTATTAATTTCATTTTCTCTCTTGCTTTAATTTCAATCGAATTAAAACCCCCCTGTTTTATTATTCTGTTTTCAATTGAGTGATTTAGTCCTATGCAAAAATCCTTGGGAGACGATTAAGGTTGTCCTATTTTACAAATTTCTTTATAAGCCTGGTTAATTTGAGTGAGTTCGATAGTTCACGTCAAATTTTAGCGCCGTTGCCGGGGAATTTTTGCATTGTTCTTTTGATCTTGATTATTGCATATTAACAGTAGATTAGAGTAGACTAGCTGCGTTTCATTTTGTTCCTTGTTCCACACTTGAGTAGAGTAGAGTAGCTTAGTAGTGTTAAAAGTATCGAAAGTGTCGCATAATTGGACTAACCTGTGGAGTTAGGTGCTGAGCTTGGTATCCAAAGTTTATCCACCATCTTGAGCAAAACTAACCCCTATGGATTTAATTTGGGGTCAAAATCTTGAAATTCCTTCATCTAGTATGAGTTTTCTTATCAGGGGTATTTAGGTCATTTCACTATCAACTATCTCTGATTGCCCTGAAAATTTGTCAATAGCTAGAAAAAAAATTCATAGATCAACACCACTAAGTTAGGAGACTAACTTCGATGGATGGGGCCAATTTTTGCCAAATTTAATCGTTTAGACCACTTTTTAAATTTTTTTTATTTTTCTTGATTTTTTAAAAATCGCCAAAAAATTACAGAAAATCGAAAATACATTTTAGAATTTTACTGTAGTGGTCCAATAATTTTTAAAATTCATTTGATAGTGTTTTCTGATTTTATTTTGGCTAATTTCTTAGTGTAGTTTACATATTTTGTATGCTGTTAGTGTTTTTGCCTGTTATGCCTTATACTGTATGATTAGGAGTAGTAGCAATGCACATGACCTGTTTACTTTTTATCCTGAGATAGAGAGAACATTGCATATTGTTAGAAGGGCTTCTAGTCTAAGTCATAGGATTGTTACTAAACTTGATCCTGAGTCTGAGCATATTCAGCATATTGAGCATTCTGATTCTGTTCCATCTGTTTATTTTTGTAGTCCTTCTAATAGTGTAGATTTTACTTATTCTAGTAGTAGTTTCATTAATTCTGGGAGCATGGATAAAAGAACTTTAAAGGAATTGGCTGCACCTAACGTTAACTATCAACCTTTGTGCATCCAATATCCTGATCTTGATGCTGACTTTGAGCTTAAATCTGGTCTTATCCATTTTGCTTCCCAAGTTTCATGGTCTTGCAAGTAAGGATCCACATAAGCATTTGAAGGAGTTTCATGTGGTTTGCAGCACAATGAAACCACAAGGGATTGATGAGGAGCAGATTAAATTAAGAGCTTTTCCTTTCTCTCTAGAAGGAGGAGCTAAGGACTGGTTGTACTACGTTCAACCCTCATCCATTGGAAGCTGGAACGACATGAAGAGATTATTTCTGGAGAAGTTTTTCCCAGCCTTAAGAGCCATTGCAATCAGAAAGGAGATATGTGGCATAAGGCAAGTAAATGGAGAGAATTTGCATGAATACTAGGAGAGGTTCAAGAGGTTATGTGCAAGCTGTCCACACCACCAGATATATGATCAGTTGCGGATTGTATACTTCTATGAAGGCTTGTCACCCAAGGACAGAAATGTGGTGGATACAGCCAGTGGTGAAGCTTTAGTTGATAAGACACCTGCTGCGGCCAGAGAATTGATAGCAAAACATGGGTAGCTAATTCCCAACAATTCGGCACTAGAGCAACCAGCAGTGGGGTGTTATCAATTCAAGCGCCCCTAGTCCAATATCACAATGCCCAGAAACCAGCAGTAGTGTCCAGTGCAGACTATCAGAGACTAAAAAATAGACCAGATGAATTGACCTCATTAGTAAAGCAATTGACAGAGACACAAACAGTGCAGTCTCCCACTCCACAGATAAGCAAACCATGTGGTATTTGTTCTGATCCACTCCACCCCACTGATGCTTGCCTAACTCTGCAAGAGGGCACCTCTCCAGACCAATCAATAGCTGCAGCAGGAGTCTTTCCTGGAAAGCCACAGTATCAGCAGTAACATAATCTATTTTTAAACACTTATAATTCTGGCTGGAGAGATCATCCAAACTTAAGGTGGAACCAGAACCAGAACCAGATTCAGAACCGGAACCAGCAGAATTTTTCACAATACCAACATAGGCAGTTTTCACAGCACAAACAGAATTTCCAACAGTCTGTACCTCCACAGCTAGTGCAACAGCAGCCACCAGCACAACAACAGACCAGTAGTGGTCCTTCACTGGAACATTTGGTGAAGCAGCTTACAACGAACAGTTTGCAATTCCAGCAGAGAACTGAATCTTCCATTCAGAATTTGCAAACTCAGATTGGGCAGTTAGCAATATCACTGAACCAGCTCCAACCCCCGGGATCTAACAACTCTCTTCCTTCACAAACAACTTCCCAATCCGAAAGGGAATGTCAGTGCTATATCTTTAAGGTCTGGCAAGCAACTAGAAGAGCCCAAGCAAGCTGCAATTGAGGCTGAACCAACCCCAAAAAGGAGATGACTGATGCTAAGAAAAGTGAAACATTGAAGCATGGCAATGATGAGTCTGAAACCCCCATCCCTCTATGTTTCCCTCAGAGAGCCCTTCAGTCCCAAAAGTTGGTAGAGAAAGCACAAGAGAAGGAGATCCTAAAGACATTCAAAAAAGTTGAAGTTAACATCCCTCTCTTAGATGCGATCAAGTAGAGTCCCAAATATGCCAAATTTCTGAAGGAGTTATGTACCAACAAGAGGCAACTGAAAGGGAATGAGTGAGTGAGCTTGAGCCAGAATGTGTCAGCACTCATCTAGCCCAAGCCTAAGAAGAGCAAAGATCCAGGGACGTTTACTATTCCTTGCATAATTGGAAATTGTAAATTTGATGATTGCATGTTAGACTTAGAAGCTTCCATAAATGTCATGCCTGAATCTGTTTATAATTCTCTTGGTCTCATTTCTTTGCGTGCTACTGGTGTTGTTATCCAATTAGCTAATAGGAGTAACGCTCACCCTGCTGGTCTGATTGAGGATGTTTTTTAGTTAGAGTAAATGAATTAATATTCCCTACTGATTTTTACATTTTAGAGATGGAGGGTGAGTCTCCTAGCAGTGCACCCCCGATTATTCTCGGGAGGCCTTTCTTGAAAATAGCTAGGACTAAGATAGATATGCATTCTGGTACTCTTTCCATGAAATTTGGTGATAGTATTGTGCATTTTAATATCTTTTGATGCCATGAAACATCCTAGGGAAGAGCATTCAGTTTTGTGCATTGACGTGTGATTGATGATGTGGTTAATGATGTTCATGCTGAATTGTGTGTTGATTATCCAAATTTTGCATCTGTTAATCACGCTATTATTTGTGATTGTACTGATAATGAATGGTGCCTTGTTTGCACTGATTTTTCATGCTTTTCAAATTTTTGTGATGTAGTACATAGTGATGGTGATTCTGATTTAATTGGTGATTTTGACTTGCCTGCTGATGTTAATTCTGATGTGAACATTGTGCAGTCCGGGCAAAGTTCTGCTTCCTTGAATTTATTTTCAGGCACTACAGGTTCAACTAATGTACATGCTGCAGAATTAGGGCAACCCACCAAGCTTCTTCACTCTACAGAGCAGCCGCCTAAGTTGAAGCTAAAATCTCAGCCTAATCACTTAAAATATGCCTTCCTGGAAGAAAATGAGCAGCTACTAGTCATTGTGGAAAGAAACCTTCTACCTGATCAAGAGGAGCAGCAACTGAGATTATTGAAAGAAAATAATAAGGCGATTGGGTGGACTTTAGCTGACATTGTCGGCATTAGCCCTTCCATGTGCATGCATCAAATTTCAATGGAAAATGGTGGTAAGCCAGTGAGGCAATCTCAGAGGCGCCTGAATCCCTTTCTTCTGGATGTGGTGAAGAAAGAAGTGACTAAGCTCCCGCAAGCTGGCATTATCGACCCCATCTCTGACAGCCAGTGGGTCAGCCGAGTTCAGGTAGTTCCCAAAAAGTCTGGAGTGACTGTAGTGGCCAACCAGAAAATGAGCTAATTCCCACAAGAGCTCAGAACAACTAGAGAGTCTGCATAGACTACCGAAAGCTCAACCAGGCCACCCACAAGGATCACTGTCATTTACCTTTTATGGATCAGATGTTGGAGCGGTTGGCTGGCAAGTCTCACTATTGTTTCTTGGATGGCTACTCAGGCTACTTCCAAATCCAATTGCACCTGAAGATCAAGATAAGACTACCTTCACATGCCCCTTTGGAACATTTACATACATAAGGATGCCCTTTGGACTCTGCAATGCACCTGGAACATTTCAGTGGTGCATGGTAAGCATCTTTTTTCTGAATTTTTAGAGGATTGCATGGAAGTATTTATGGATGATTTTACTGTGTATGGGTCTTCTTTTGATGCATGCTTGAGTAGTTTGGCTAGAGTCTTGAATAAATGCATTGAGACCAATCTTGTGCTGAACTTTGAGAAATGTCATTTCATGGTTGAGTCAGGGATAGTTTTAGGACACATAGTGTCTAGAAAGGGTATTGAGGTAGATCCTGCTAAGATAGATGTTATTTCTGCTTTACCTTACCCTGCATCTGTACAGGAAGTGCGTTATTTTCTTGGTCATGCAGGATTCTACCGGCGCTTCATCCAGAACTTCAGTAAGATTGCCCAACCCCTGTCCAACCTTTGCAGCACGACACGGATTTTGTGTTTGATGATGAGTGTAAGTTGGCCTTTAATTATTTGAAGCGGTACCTGACCACAACTCTGGTGATCTACTCGCCAGATTGGTCACTTCCATTTGAGCTGATGTACGATGCCTCCAACTATGCTGTTGATGCAGTTCTTGCTCAGCGGGTCAATAAGGCCCCTCATGTCATTACCTATGCCTCTAAGACTTTGGATTTTGCCCAGTCTAATTACACAACCACTGAGAAAGAACTTTTGGCTGTAGTTTTTGCACTTGATAAATTTAGGTCATATCTGCTAGATACTAGGGTGATTGTCTTTTCTGACCATGCAGCCTTGAAGTTTCTTTTGGAAAAGGCAGATGCTAAGCTTCGACCATTCGGTGGATGTTGTTGCTCTAAGAATTCGACATTGAGATTAAGGATAGAAGTGGAGCAGAGAACTGGTAGCTGATCACTTGAGTCGGATCACTCACCATCCTTCTGACCTCTCTTCCATTGGGATGATTTTCCTGATTGAGCAGCTTTACAGCTGCAAGGTAAGCTTCCATGGTATGCTGACTTAGTAAATTATTTATTGCTGGTGTTTTACCTGCTAATTCCACTAGGGCCCAAACTCTGAAATTGAAAAGTGAATCTAATACTATGTTTGGGATGACCTTATTTGTGGAGATTCTGTAATGACCAAGTATTAGAATATGTGCTTGATAATGAGTTTCATTCCATTTTACATTTTTGCCATGCTTCTGCTTGTGGTGGTCACTTTGGACCCCAAAAGAACTGCTAGGAAAGTGTAGATCTGGTTATTTTGGCCTTCCTTGTTTCATGATTCATATCTGTTTTGCAAGTCATGTGAGAACTGTCAGAGGGTAGGGGGTATTTCCCGTAGGCATGAGATGCCCAGCAACCTATACTGTTTTTGTAAAGTTTTTGATGTTTGGGTATTATTTATAGGTCCATTCCGTTTCCCATGTCTTACTTACATATTGCTGACTGTTGATTATGTTCAAAATGGGTTGAGGCGAAGCCACTGGACTGATGATTCTGCTTGGTTGTAGATTTTGTCAAGTCTCACATTTTCTGCAGGTTTGGGTTCCTAAGCTATATCAGTGACCAGGGCTCTCATTTTGTAACCGAAGCATGGGTGCTTTATTACGGAGGTTATGGAGTGATTCACAAGGTTGCCACACATACCACCCACATACCAATGGCCAAGCTGAATCTCGAACAGAGAGATTAAGCAAATTCTTCAGAAACTATTAACTCTAACCGGAAAGATTGGAGCAAGAGGCTAGATGACACTTTGTGGCATATCGGACAGCCTACGCTCTGATTGGATGTCTCCCTATTGCTTGTCTTGTAAGGCATGTCATCTTCCGGTAGAGTTTGAGCATCAGGCATATTGGGCCATTAAGCAGTGCAACATGGATTTGCCCAGTTGGGGCAGAGAGGAAGCTGCAATTGTAAGAGCTGGAAGAGCTTAAATTGGATGCCTACGAGAATTCGCGTTTATACAAGGAAAAGATAAAGGCATTCCATGATAAGCAAATCCTGATAAAAGAGTTTGTTGTAGGCTAGAAAGTCCTTTTATTTAACTCCCGTCTCAAATTTATGCCTGGTAAACATAGATCTAGATGATGGTCCTTTTGTGATCCCTAATGTTTTTCTTTTTGGTGAAGTGGACTGTGATGAGCAGACAAGAAACTTTCATAGAATGACATCACCTTAAGCATTTTTAAAAGGGACCCAGGAGTAGCCTGTGGAGAGAATTAGGCTCATTGTGCCACGACCCTCCCAAAGAGATGGAAGTCTTCTTCCTCTTTTCTCTATTTTTCTTTTCTACACTTTAATTTCAAACTTGATTGTTAATAACAGATTTTGTGAATAATACAATCTGAACCCTCTTTGTGATAATGTTGAGATGTACATAGTGTTGAACTTGGATATTTTGTTTTTGATGGATCATCTGTTGACTGAATTTCTCGACTTCTTAGATTATCTACTCGTAAATGATTTGTGATCTGATTGCATGCTAGTTAACCCTTGTTAGATTTTGAGCCTGTGTGAATGAAATTTATTTTCTACCATTCTTTCTTTCTTGTGTGCTTCTGCTCATGATTTTGTTCTCTAGA